>CAUOFW020002691.1:653861-664846 GCA_963454935.2 Ilex paraguariensis
AATGGTGATCAAAGGCTATCTTTTTATGCAGTGTTGCACACCTCTTTCTAGCTTTCTTGATATTTTGCCTGGGAATGAGATTTCTTTCTTTCATTTGTCCCATTTTGTAGTTTCTTGGCAATTCCCTATCGCACAGTGTCTTTTCTCTTTTGGCTGTTTCCATTGATTTTCCTTGCATTGAACAGTAGCCACCATTGTCTTTACTATTTTTCTTGTCTTTCTGTTATCATATTGATTTGCAAGAGGGTGCAAGAAATTAGATAGCAAGGTATGGTAAATGTATGCTTTTGTGGCTTGGTCATTACACGGGCGAAAAATAATTCATTCATTTAAGGCTCAAGCATGGCTGACTAGGGATATACTTTTGTAAAAGAATTAGCTAAGACTCAAAGTTGATCCAAAGATGGCCTAAGATCCTTTCTCAAGTATGTGCATATGTATCTATGTATGCAAAAGTTCCCTGTGGGTTATGAAAAATAGATCACTTTGGTTGTATCAATCAAAGCAAGTTTAATGAGATTATTGAAAGAGATTAGAAGTGAAAGAGCTTANATTAGTTGTCCATAGGAATCAACTATTTTATAGCCAGTCTACAGAGGACGTTCTAACGTGATCTGACATTCGAACGTTAAGTCTGTCTTTTCTTCAAGGACGTTCGAACGTGAGATGTCATTCGAACGTTGTCTGTGTCTTTGCTTTGAGGGCGTTTGAACGCAAGATGGGGTCTGATTCCTTCCACTCAAGTGGCCTGTGGTTACTGACTTGGTCACTTCCATACGTCTTGAACAACTCTGACTTTACACTTAGCAACTTGATCCTCAGTCACTCAAGACAACGTTCAAATGTTGAGTGACGTTTGAACATTGTACTCAAGTACTTCTAGCTCTTCTTTCTTTACTACAACATGTTAGGTTCCAGTGGTGTAGTCTTCTTAAGATTCCAAATGACGTTCAAACGTGATTTGGTGTTCGAACATGGTACTCAAGTACCTCAGCATTTTCCCATTGTTGACTGCAACACGCCATTTCTCAACAACTAGTCTTGGCAGGGTTTTAGAGGACGTTTGAACGTGGGTTGATGTTCGAACGTTCTTTCTTTGTTCTAACCTTTTGCAATTTTGTTCCCTATTGTGCTGGCGTTACATTCAAGTGTGATTTTTGTTGTTCTTGAGCCTTTGTTCATTTTAGGACCAGAAATATCATTACTTAAACTCTGTCAAAGCACAATTAGTCAAAAAAGGCATAGTAAAAATTGTTAACTTTACGCACGAATCACACCCCCTAACCTAAATATTGCTAGTCTCTAGTAATATAATAACAATGAAAGGTAAATCTATTCCTAATGCCTTTTTCGTAGGTCATCTGGTTGCATTTAGCTTATGCAACAAGCTGTTGAACCCCTAGGTTTACCCTAGTGGACGAGTGTTGTCTCGTGAGGGTTTTCAGTTAAGCTATCCACAAACTTCAGTCGAACAAGTGTGTATGTGAGATTGCTAAAAAAATTGCATTAGCATCATGGTCGTTGGGACACTCAACCCTCAATCGTGACTTATCACCTACATTTCTCTTCTATTGGTACTCACTTTATGCAAAAATTAGCACCTGTCGCATTAGCATTTGAGATTCTCTGAGTAGTAGGATGGTCATACTGGAAACAAGAATTGGTTTATAACAATCATTCCCTTTTTCCACCTTCCATGGATAGCTTTGATTACACAAGTCTCTCTAGGAATGCTCTTAGCAAAACAAATCACTCTAGTTATAGTGACGTATCTCTGAAAGGTGACATGTGATCAGAAGATGGCCAGTCGAAAAATCTCATGCATCATTAGTATAAGAATGAAGTTTTGAGGAAAACAGACTTAACCTTGGCATAATCTCATGGAAGAATATTGATGCAAATAGAGAAATTCTAGTTAACACACCCACTTGTAGTAGATAATACACATACGCATCACACTTGAGATCACTTAGGGCTTTTTGTAGGTTGTAATGGGGCCAGAGGTCAGTGGCTAAAGAAATAACGTCAATGGTGATCAAAGGCTATCTTTTTATGCAGTGTTGCACACCTCTTTCTAGCTTTCTTGATATTTTGCTTGGGAATGAGATTTCTTTCTTTCATTTGTCCCATTTTGTAGTTTCTTGGCAATTCCCTATCGCACAGTGTCTTTTCTCTTTTGGCTGTTTCCATTAATTTTCCTTGCATTGAACAGTAGCCACCATTGTCTTTACTATTTTTCTTGCCTTTCTGTTATCATATTGATTTGCAAGAGGGTGCAAGAAATTAGATAGCAAGGTATGGTAAATGTATGCTTTTGTGGCTTGGTCATTACACGGGCGAAAAATAATTCATTCATTTAAGGCTCAAGCATGGCTGACTAGGGATATACTTTTGTAAAAGAATTAGCTAAGACTCAAAGTTGATCCAAAGATGGCCTAAGATCCTTTCTCAAGTATGTGCATATGTATCTATGTATGCAAAAGTTCCCTGTGGGTTATGAAAAATAGATCACTTTGGTTGTATCAATCAAAGCAAGTTTAATGAGATTATTGAAAGAGATTAGAAGTGAAAGAGCTTAATTTGAGTAATTGTTGATATCCTCTCAAAAAGCACAGTAAAGCTCAAGACTTACCATGGTTTTCTTTGTCATCTCCACTGATTATGTTGGGTGTTTCAAGAAATGTTAGTTATATAACGATTCCATTTTCGATTCTAATCACCTTGTACTTCAAGAATAACAAATACTTATGTACATTTGACAATTTAAGNCAATAAGACTCTATTTTTATCATTTTATGTTTTGTCCTTTTTGGCAATAAATTTGATTTCCCTCCTATTTTCTCTCTATTATTTTAAATGAGATACACTTATCCTAAATGTCTTGGATGAGAAGACAAANTGTTGAGTGACGTTTGAACATTGTACTCAAGTACTTCTAGCTCTTCTTTCTTTACTACAACATGTTAGGTTCCAGTGGTGTAGTCTTCTTAAGATTCCAAATGACGTTCAAACGTGATTTGGTGTTCGAACATGGTACTCAAGTACCTCAGCATTTTCCCATTGTTGACTGCAACACGCCATTTCTCAACAACTAGTCTTGGCAGGGTTTTAGAGGACGTTTGAACGTGGGTTGATGTTCGAACGTTCTTTCTTTGTTCTAACCTTTTGCAATTTTGTTCCCTATTGTGCTGGCGTTACATTCAAGTGTGATTTTTGTTGTTCTTGAGCCTTTGTTCATTTTAGGACCAGAAATATCATTACTTAAACTCTGTCAAAGCACAATTAGTCAAAAAAGGCATAGTAAAAATTGTTAACTTTACGCACGAATCACACCCCCTAACCTAAATATTGCTAGTCTCTAGTAATATAATAACAATGAAAGGTAAATGTATTCCTAATGCCTTTTTCGTAGGTCATCTGGTTGCATTTAGCTTATGCAACAAGCTGTTGAACCCCTAGGTTTACCCTAGTGGACGAGTGTTGTCTCGTGAGGGTTTTCAGTTAAGCTATCCACAAACTTCAGTCGAACAAGTGTGTATGTGAGATTGCTAAAAAAATTGCATTAGCATCATGGTCGTTGGGACACTCAACCCTCAATCGTGACTTATCACCTACATTTCTCTTCTATTGGTACTCACTTTATGCAAAAATTAGCACCTGTCGCATTAGCATTTGAGATTCTCTGAGTAGTAGGATGGTCATACTGGAAACAAGAATTGGTTTATAACAATCATTCCCTTTTTCCACCTTCCATGGATAGCTTTGATTACACAAGTCTCTCTAGGAATGCTCTTAGCAAAACAAATCACTCTAGTTATAGTGACGTATCTCTGAAAGGTGACATGTGATCAGAAGATGGCCAGTCGAAAAATCTCATGCATCATTAGTATAAGAATGAAGTTTTGAGGAAAACAGACTTAACCTTGGCATAATCTCATGGAAGAATATTGATGCAAATAGAGAAATTCTAGTTAACACACCCACTTGTAGTAGATAATACACATACGCATCACACTTGAGATCACTTAGGGCTTTTTGTAGGTTGTAATGGGGCCAGAGGTCAGTGGCTAAAGAAATAACGTCAATGGTGATCAAAGGCTATCTTTTTATGCAGTGTTGCACACCTCTTTCTAGCTTTCTTGATATTTTGCTTGGGAATGAGATTTCTTTCTTTCATTTGTCCCATTTTGTAGTTTCTTGGCAATTCCCTATCGCACAGTGTCTTTTCTCTTTTGGCTGTTTCCATTAATTTTCCTTGCATTGAACAGTAGCCACCATTGTCTTTACTATTTTTCTTGCCTTTCTGTTATCATATTGATTTGCAAGAGGGTGCAAGAAATTAGATAGCAAGGTATGGTAAATGTATGCTTTTGTGGCTTGGTCATTACACGGGCGAAAAATAATTCATTCATTTAAGGCTCAAGCATGGCTGACTAGGGATATACTTTTGTAAAAGAATTAGCTAAGACTCAAAGTTGATCCAAAGATGGCCTAAGATCCTTTCTCAAGTATGTGCATATGTATCTATGTATGCAAAAGTTCCCTGTGGGTTATGAAAAATAGATCACTTTGGTTGTATCAATCAAAGCAAGTTTAATGAGATTATTGAAAGAGATTAGAAGTGAAAGAGCTTAATTTGAGTAATTGTTGATATCCTCTCAAAAAGCACAGTAAAGCTCAAGACTTACCATGGTTTTCTTTGTCATCTCCACTGATTATGTTGGGTGTTTCAAGAAATGTTAGTTATATAACGATTCCATTTTCGATTCTAATCACCTTGTACTTCAAGAATAACAAATACTTATGTACATTTGACAATTTAAGCATAAAGATAGCATCGATGTTCCAAAAAATTGAGGTTTTATGTCTTGGTTGTTAAGTTGAGGTGTCAAACCGATCATGTGCTTAGTCATTATCACAAGCAATGTTAACATCCACATGTGTTTTTT
Source organism: Ilex paraguariensis (assembly GCA_963454935.2). NCBI lineage: Eukaryota > Viridiplantae > Streptophyta > Magnoliopsida > Aquifoliales > Aquifoliaceae > Ilex > Ilex paraguariensis. Next base: position 658,811 of record CAUOFW020002691.1, read on the forward strand.
TTTTAACATGAATTAGAGTGCTAATCCTATACATGCATTTTAAACAAATAAAAGTGATAAACTGAATCATTCGTTGCATAAAAGATACTTGTTTACAATAATGTCAATGATGCAATTCATCCNTCAGCATTTTCCCATTGTTGACTGCAACACGCCATTTCTCAACAACTAGTCTTGGCAGGGTTTTAGAGGACGTTTGAACGTGGGTTGATGTTCGAACGTTCTTTCTTTGTTCTAACCTTTTGCAATTTTGTTCCCTATTGTGCTGGCGTTACATTCAAGTGTGATTTTTGTTGTTCTTGAGCCTTTGTTCATTTTAGGACCAGAAATATCATTACTTAAACTCCGTCAAATCACAATTAGTCAAAAAAGGCATAGTAAAAATTGTTAACTTTACGCACGAATCACACCCCCTAACCTAAATATTGCTAGTCTCTAGTAATATAATAACAATGAAAGGTAAATCTATTCCTAATGCCTTTTTCGTAGGTCATCTGGTTGCATTTAGCTTATGCAACAAGCTGTTGAACCCCTAGGTTTACCCTAGTGGACGAGTGTTGTCTCGTGAGGGTTTTCAGTTAAGCTATCCACAAACTTCAGTCGAACAAGTGTGTATGTGAGATTGCTAAAAAAATTGCATTAGCATCATGGTCGTTGGGACACTCAACCCTCAATCGTGACTTATCACCTACATTTCTCTTCTATTGGTACTCACTTTATGCAAAAATTAGCACCTGTCGCATTAGCATTTGAGATTCTCTGAGTAGTAGGATGGTCATACTGGAAACAAGAATTGGTTTATAACAATCATTCCCTTTTTCCACCTTCCATGGATAGCTTTGATTACACAAGTCTCTCTAGGAATGCTCTTAGCAAAACAAATCACTCTAGTTATAGTGACGTATCTCTGAAAGGTGACATGTGATCAGAAGATGGCCAGTCGAAAAATCTCATGCATCATTAGTATAAGAATGAAGTTTTGAGGAAAACAGACTTAACCTTGGCATAATCTCATGGAAGAATATTGATGCAAATAGAGAAATTCTAGTTAACACACCCACTTGTAGTAGATAATACACATACGCATCACACTTGAGATCACTTAGGGCTTTTTGTAGGTTGTAATGGGGCCAGAGGTCAGTGGCTAAAGAAATAACGTCAATGGTGATCAAAGGCTATCTTTTTATGCAGTGTTGCACACCTCTTTCTAGCTTTCTTGATATTTTGCTTGGGAATGAGATTTCTTTCTTTCATTTGTCCCATTTTGTAGTTTCTTGGCAATTCCCTATCGCACAGTGTCTTTTCTCTTTTGGCTGTTTCCATTAATTTTCCTTGCATTGAACAGTAGCCACCATTGTCTTTACTATTTTTCTTGCCTTTCTGTTATCATATTGATTTGCAAGAGGGTGCAAGAAATTAGATAGCAAGGTATGGTAAATGTATGCTTTTGTGGCTTGGTCATTACACGGGCGAAAAATAATTCATTCATTTAAGGCTCAAGCATGGCTGACTAGGGATATACTTTTGTAAAAGAATTAGCTAAGACTCAAAGTTGATCCAAAGATGGCCTAAGATCCTTTCTCAAGTATGTGCATATGTATCTATGTATGCAAAAGTTCCCTGTGGGTTATGAAAAATAGATCACTTTGGTTGTATCAATCAAAGCAAGTTTAATGAGATTATTGAAAGAGATTAGAAGTGAAAGAGCTTAATTTGAGTAATTGTTGATATCCTCTCAAAAAGCACAGTAAAGCTCAAGACTTACCATGGTTTTCTTTGTCATCTCCACTGATTATGTTGGGTGTTTCAAGAAATGTTAGTTATATAACGATTCCATTTTCGATTCTAATCACCTTGTACTTCAAGAATAACAAATACTTATGTACATTTGACAATTTAAGCATAAAGATAGCATCGATGTTCCAAAAAATTGAGGTTTTATGTCTTGGTTGTTAAGTTGAGGTGTCAAACCGATCATGTGCTTAGTCATTATCACAAGCAATGTTAACATCCACATGTGTTTTTTTTTTAACATGAATTAGAGTGCTAATCCTATACATGCATTTTAAACAAATAAAAGTGATAAACTGAATCATTCGTTGCATAAAAGATACTTGTTTACAATAATGTCAATGATGCAATTCATCCATTCAAAACATAACTTCAACTATCCAGAATCAACTCAAAAAAAAAGAAGATATAAACAGCCTCCATAAGTACAAGTATCCACAATAATCACAAACAAACATCCACAAGAATTATCAAGAAGAAAACCCCTCTACAACAGTACAGAAATTTCCCGGAAACTACTCAAAGAAGAAGCAACAAACAACACACAATCAAGAACAGAAATCAACTACTCCCCCTCAAGAATANTGTTGAACCCCTAGGTTTACCCTAGTGGACGAGTGTTGTCTCGTGAGGGTTTTCAGTTAAGCTATCCACAAACTTCAGTCGAACAAGTGTGTATGTGAGATTGCTAAAAAAATTGCATTAGCATCATGGTCGTTGGGACACTCAACCCTCAATCGTGACTTATCACCTACATTTCTCTTCTATTGGTACTCACTTTATGCAAAAATTAGCACCTGTCGCATTAGCATTTGAGATTCTCTGAGTAGTAGGATGGTCATACTGGAAACAAGAATTGGTTTATAACAATCATTCCCTTTTTCCACCTTCCATGGATAGCTTTGATTACACAAGTCTCTCTAGGAATGCTCTTAGCAAAACAAATCACTCTAGTTATAGTGACGTATCTCTGAAAGGTGACATGTGATCAGAAGATGGCCAGTCGAAAAATCTCATGCATCATTAGTATAAGAATGAAGTTTTGAGGAAAACAGACTTAACCTTGGCATAATCTCATGGAAGAATATTGATGCAAATAGAGAAATTCTAGTTAACACACCCACTTGTAGTAGATAATACACATACGCATCACACTTGAGATCACTTAGGGCTTTTTGTAGGTTGTAATGGGGCCAGAGGTCAGTGGCTAAAGAAATAACGTCAATGGTGATCAAAGGCTATCTTTTTATGCAGTGTTGCACACCTCTTTCTAGCTTTCTTGATATTTTGCTTGGGAATGAGATTTCTTTCTTTCATTTGTCCCATTTTGTAGTTTCTTGGCAATTCCCTATCGCACAGTGTCTTTTCTCTTTTGGCTGTTTCCATTAATTTTCCTTGCATTGAACAGTAGCCACCATTGTCTTTACTATTTTTCTTGCCTTTCTGTTATCATATTGATTTGCAAGAGGGTGCAAGAAATTAGATAGCAAGGTATGGTAAATGTATGCTTTTGTGGCTTGGTCATTACACGGGCGAAAAATAATTCATTCATTTAAGGCTCAAGCATGGCTGACTAGGGATATACTTTTGTAAAAGAATTAGCTAAGACTCAAAGTTGATCCAAAGATGGCCTAAGATCCTTTCTCAAGTATGTGCATATGTATCTATGTATGCAAAAGTTCCCTGTGGGTTATGAAAAATAGATCACTTTGGTTGTATCAATCAAAGCAAGTTTAATGAGATTATTGAAAGAGATTAGAAGTGAAAGAGCTTAATTTGAGTAATTGTTGATATCCTCTCAAAAAGCACAGTAAAGCTCAAGACTTACCATGGTTTTCTTTGTCATCTCCACTGATTATGTTGGGTGTTTCAAGAAATGTTAGTTATATAACGATTCCATTTTCGATTCTAATCACCTTGTACTTCAAGAATAACAAATACTTATGTACATTTGACAATTTAAGCATAAAGATAGCATCGATGTTCCAAAAAATTGAGGTTTTATGTCTTGGTTGTTAAGTTGAGGTGTCAAACCGATCATGTGCTTAGTCATTATCACAAGCAATGTTAACATCCACATGTGTTTTTTTTTTAACATGAATTAGAGTGCTAATCCTATACATGCATTTTAAACAAATAAAAGTGATAAACTGAATCATTCGTTGCATAAAAGATACTTGTTTACAATAATGTCAATGATGCAATTCATCCATTCAAAACATAACTTCAACTATCCAGAATCAACTCAAAAAAAAAGAAGATATAAACAGCCTCCATAAGTACAAGTATCCACAATAATCACAAACAAACATCCACAAGAATTATCAAGAAGAAAACCCCTCTACAACAGTACAGAAATTTCCCGGAAACTACTCAAAGAAGAAGCAACAAACAACACACAATCAAGAACAGAAATCAACTACTCCCCCTCAAGAATAGAAATTTTCAATCCTCTCCTCCATCTCCATCAGCACCACTTCTCCACTAGCACCACCAGCACCACATCGATTCCTTGAGGAGGGGGCATCTCTTGCCTAGCCGTCGGGGCGCCACTATGCCCTAGGCTTCTTTTGAACGACCCTTTGTTCAGNTAGAAATTTTCAATCCTCTCCTCCATCTCCATCAGCACCACTTCTCCACTAGCACCACCAGCACCACATCGATTCCTTGAGGAGGGGCATCTCTTGCCTAGCCGTCGGGGCGCCACTATGCCCTAGGCTTCTTTTGAACGNTAATAAGACTCTATTTTTATCATTTTATGTTTTGTCCTTTTTGGCAATAAATTTGATTTCCCTCCTATTTTTTCTCTATTATTTTAAATGAGATACACTTATCCTAAATGTCTTGGATGAGAAGACAAANAGTTATAGTGACGTATCTCTGAAAGGTGACATGTGATCAGAAGATGGCCAGTCGAAAAATCTCATGCATCATTAGTATAAGAATGAAGTTTTGAGGAAAACAGACTTAACCTTGGCATAATCTCATGGAAGAATATTGATNAGTTTTTGGATGTCCATTTTTGGCCTCACCCTCACCCCATTGTCGGTGCATATCTCAGCNCGCTCAACCAGAAATTGGTTCAGAACACTGATTATATCTCTTCTTGTGAAAGTATCTACCACACTGTTTACAAGCACCAAGTTTTTTGGCACAACGACGTTTAGCATAGGTGCTTCGGCTGCACAGGGGTTTCGCTGCTTGTTCTCGGATCTCANACTTGTAGTAGATAATACACATACGCATCACACTTGAGATCACTTAGGGCTTTTTGTAGGTTGTAATGGGGCCAGAGGTCAGTGGCTAAAGAAATAACGTCAATGGTGATCAAAGGCTATCTTTTTATGCAGTGTTGCACACCTCTTTCTAGCTTTCTTGATATTTTGCCTGGGAATGAGATTTCTTTCTTTCATTTGTCCCATTTTGTAGTTTCTTGGCAATTCCCTATCGCACAGTGTCTTTTCTCTTTTGGCTGTTTCCATTAATTTTCCTTGCATTGAACAGTAGCCACCATTGTCTTTACTATTTTTCTTGTCTTTCTGTTATCATATTGATTTGCAAGAGGGTGCAAGAAATTAGATAGCAAGGTATGGTAAATGTATGCTTTTGTGGCTTGGTCATTACACGGGCGAAAAATAATTCATTCATTTAAGGCTCAAGCATGGCTGACTAGGGATATACTTTTGTAAAAGAATTAGCTAAGACTCAAAGTTGATCCAAAGATGGCCTAAGATCCTTTCTCAAGTATGTGCATATGTATCTATGTATGCAAAAGTTCCCTGTGGGTTATGAAAAATAGATCACTTTGGTTGTATCAATCAAAGCAAGTTTAATGAGATTATTGAAAGAGATTAGAAGTGAAAGAGCTTAATTTGAGTAATTGTTGATATCCTCTCAAAAAGCACAGTAAAGCTCAAGACTTACCATGGTTTTCTTTGTCATCTCCACTGATTATGTTGGGTGTTTCAAGAAATGTTAGTTATATAACGATTCCATTTTCGATTCTAATCACCTTGTACTTCAAGAATAACAAATACTTATGTACATTTGACAATTTAAGCATAAAGATAGCATCGATGTTCCAAAAAATTGAGGTTTTATGTCTTGGTTGTTAAGTTGAGGTGTCAAACCGATCATGTGCTTAGTCATTATCACAAGCAATGTTAACATCCACATGTGTTTTTTTTTTAACATGAATTAGAGTGCTAATCCTATACATGCATTTTAAACAAATAAAAGTGATAA
>CAUOFW020002691.1:671869-695366 GCA_963454935.2 Ilex paraguariensis
ATGGCATGTCAGGATAATCCTTACTCTGTCCATTCACTATCTAGTCTAATCGATCGAGCGCTCAACCAGAAATTGGTTCAGAACACTGATTATATCTCTTCTTGTGAAAGTATCTACCACACTGTTTACAAGCACCAAGTTTTTTGGCACAACGACGTTTAGCATAGGTGCTTCGGCTGCACAGGGGTTTCGCTGCTTGTTCTCGGATCTCATTCTTTCTTACCAATCTAGCTTTTCTCATGATCACAGTGTGTACATCAGGAGGAAATGTGCGTAGAACTCCTAAACTAAACTAAAAAATTTTAACATCCATGCTTTTTATACTATTAAGACTCACTATCTGATTTTTTAACGTCTGCCAGTCACAAAGACGATCAGAGATGACCCACAAACATAACCATCAAAATGCAAAACATGGTAGTCAAAATACGATACACAATCTGATCAAGATCAGTAACAACAACAACACAAATTTAAAAAAATTTCTACGGGCACATATGAACTGTAGTTCTCTCCCCCCCAACATAAACTGAACATTGTCCCCAATATTTTGAATTTACCGATCTGGTGAGCTTTGGAGATGAGGTTGAACGGTTGAGATCTTGTTCATTAGCCGAAACCTACAAGCAAAATACACAAATCAAATATCTCGTTGCAAATCTGGGTTAGGATGATAACCCTTGATTCTGAGTGTAGACAGAAGAAGCATAGCCATGTACAAATAGAGTAAACACACGCAGATTATGAGACAAAGGATGGGGTCATGGTGTTGTTGGGAGACAGGTCATGATTCCAGAGTATCGTAACAGTAGAGAAGATGAAGAAAATCATAAGAAGAAGAAGAAAAAGAAAGAAAAGAAAGGGGAAAAGGACCGATGTGCATGGAAAGGGAGGAAAATGCTAATTAGTCTTAAAAAGGCATAGTAATATGCTAATTTTAACTACTAATCTATAAGTTCTTCTACCGGTAGAACATGCACTAACTATCGGTAGAACCTTCATTATTATGTATTCCTAAGAGTATAACAGCTTATAGTATCCTACCCAAAGGCCTTACAAGGTGGGGAGGTGTTATAGCTTCATGTGTTGCATCCCACATCCACTCGGGATGGGGAGTGATTGGGCTATATATATGGTGTGCTCACTCTTAATTGTCAAGAGACCTTTTGCGGGGCAAAATCCCTAGAAAAACAAAACTGTGAGGATGTATGAGTACCCATAGCGGATAACATCCTGACAATTGGGGCGGCTCGTTACACACCTACCGATAGAACTTATCTTTTCTTCCAAAATAATTTCCTAGGCTCCCGAATTCACTTCTCCCATGCAAACATAATCCCAACTTGTCCCTTGTCAACTTATTAATGCTTAATCTCAACCTTTACTCCCAAATTACATGCAATCATATAAATCAAAGCATAAGATGCAATGTGCACTAAGTGAAATAAGTTAATTTGTTAGCAAGCCTAAAACGAATGTGTTAAGCTATAAAATAATGCAATATTGAGCACTCAACACATTGCTATAAAACTTTCTCACCAAAATTTCAGACCCCTCGCCACCATTTTTCAGACAATCAATCCAGCCCTGTTCAATCACCATTGGTTATATACTAAAATCTACAAAATCCTCTAAAATAATTACACACCCAACAACAAGGGGTTTAGATTTGAAGAAGCTCTCATACATGTCATGTTTTTCAATGACCACATGAAGATGTCCTTCTCCTCATTCTTGAACCACTCCCTCAATGGTTTTAGGCTATTGTGTATTTGNAAAGTGGGGAGACGTGACATCATGAGCTGTCAATGGGAGTCCGTTCAGTGCACATTTGCATGTCTCAAGTAAAAAGGCCTTGATTTTAGTCATGGTTGAAAAAGANTTCTCCTCATTCTTGAACCACTCCCTCAATGGTTTTAGGCTATTGTGTATTTGGAGTTGCTCCCTTTCTAGCCTTCATTTTTACCCTTATTGTGNATCTCCTCATTCTTGAACCACTCCCTCAATGGTCTTGGGCTATTGTGTATTTGGAGTTGCTCCCTTTCTAGCCTTCATTTTTACCCTTATTGTGGGCATTTTGGATTTGAGAGATTTGGGGCAAAATAAAAAAAAATATCGGTGAAACGGTGAAAATTTGGTTTGGATGCAAAGATTTGGTGAAAATATCAATGGTTGAGTGAGATCTAAGGTGGAGAGAGGGTTTTGAGGAGTTATAGTTTTAGAAAAGTGGGATTGGGATCCAAATTTATGTTAGGTGCTTTTTTGTCAAATAACTACTTATGTTAGGTGCTTTTTTGTCAATCACACAAATTTTATCTATATCTCAAAAAGTCGTCTTAACATAGACTTATAGTATCTCTAACAAGTTCTTTATTCCCACTCAACTCTTTATTTTAGAGAGCTAACCACAAAAAATGAAGCTCCAATAGACTCTCTATTTAGACTAGCTAAAATATAGAGCATTATTTTGCTTTTTAGAGCATCTTCATCCATGTTTTCTATATTTTAGAGAGCATCTTTTCTAAAATAGAATAAAGATTAAATTTTTACACACCACTCCAATAAGACTCTATTTTTATCATTTTATGTTTTGTCCTTTTTGGCAATAAATTTGATTTCCCTCCTATTTTCTCTCTATTATTTTAAATGAGATACACTTATCCTAAATGTCTTGGATGAGAAGACAAATATATCATTTTTTGTTTCAAAAAAAATATAGTAGAGAGTGAGTTTAACTCTCCAAATGTAGAGAGTCCACTGCAGAAGAAATTTTAAGGGTTGATACTCTATAATAGAGAATTGAATGGGAATAGAGAGTCTATTAGAGACGCTCTTACATTTGGATCCCAACTCACTTTCTAGTCTAATTTTAATAAATGAAAAGATTACACATATACATTCTTCATTGTTTACACCAAAAAATAGCAAAATCTTAGGATGACACATGGAAGAGATCCAACTATCATGAGAGAGTCTGTGAGAGTCCATAGTTGATTAAGCGGTTAAGGAAATAAGACTCTAAGAATCCTGAGAAGTGGGGAGACGTGACATCATGAGCTGTCAATGGGAGTCCGTTCAGTGCACATTTGCATGTCTCAAGTAAAAAGGCCTTGATTTTAGTCATGGTTGAAAAAGATGGCTTCGACAGTTGAAGGTCATCCCTATAAATAACAAAGGCAAAGTTACAGAGAAAGGATACACAATCAAACACAACAAACTTTACACGGAGCCAACCTCTCTTCTATTCACTTATTTTTTACTTTCGAGCAACTTTAATCTTTCCTGTATTCTGTCACTCTAGTGATCTTTACTACTTTTATTTAATTGTAAGTACAATATTCATTTCATCTTCCAAACTTAGTTTATCTTTTTCTTTGCATTCCAATATTTCTTTTTACATTCCAATCCATTACGTTGTTAGTAGAAAATTTATTTAAATTCCTTGAACCCTAAGGCAAAGAAAAGAACTCAAAGGTAGCCTTACACCAAGCTATAATCGCCTGAACAGTCACGAATTATAAATCTTACACCGTTTGAGTAAGCAAGGTCATACGTGTTTGGATCTTAAGTCCAATTAGACTTTGGCACACCGACAAACCAAAAATATGCCAAACATATTTTTTGGCACGTCTGGCGAATACTCATGGAAAAGCCAAGATTAGCTCATCAAAAGTGCCTCTAGTACATGAGGTTGTTGAAAAAAGTAGGCTTCGCATCCCCAACCTATAGGAAGAGTTGCCTCCACTCGGGGAGCAAGAAAATTGAGAGTCCGATTAAGAGTCGAAGGCCTCGATTAAGGCTTTGTCACATGAAGTCTCCTAGTAAATCTTCGGGTTTATTAATGGCCAAATTTGATCAGAGAAGAATATGACCGCACCAAAGAGGCATTGGAGCATCTAGTTAACAAGTTTGAACCACCCAAGGGGTGCAAGACAATCGTTGTTTACTTCTGCTCAGGCAGTGCTAGTGGAAGCACCACATCTAGTGCTTCCCCCGTATGTGTTGCACCCGAGCGCGTAGCAAACTAGAAATGGCCAATGGAAAAATAATAATCCTTTTTTTCATGAGGATTGGGGCATCCACCAATTATTCTTGTAACGGCGTCCCAGGTGGTCATGAATCAAGACCAGCTAGAGCACGCTGACCCCACCATGAGGCGAGTGACTAGGCTGACATATCGAAAATCATATCCCAACTTGTTGGACAGGGAGTATGAGTATCCTCGGGGGTAAAATGTCCAATGTTTATAACTTTTTTGGAGGAAGACGGTCAGTCGACCATTGAGCATATTGGTCATTTCACTACACAATGTAGTGAAGTAGTAGGGGTCAATTAGTTTCTGAAGTTAAGGTTGTTCACGAATTCCCTGACAGGAACGGTCTTAAAATGTTATATTGATTTGCTGCCCAATTCTGTGTTAGACTGGCAGCAACTAGAGGACAAGTTCCACACTCAGTTCTATTGTACTAATCCAGAGGTAGCAATGACCGATTTGTCTAGGTTATATCAGATGACAGGAAAAATGGCAGAACAATACATCATGCATTTCAAGAAATCCAAGAACTAATGTAGGTTGGCACTGCCTGAGATGGAGTACATGTCCATTGCATAGAACGATCTGAGTTTTGAACTTTTAAAGAAATTTTAGGGAACGGAGTTCAATAACCTGTTCGAATTAGCAACGCTGGCTACACGATATGAGTAGATCCTATGAGAGGCGGTGAACCAAAAAAATGTGTACAAAGCACGTACTATAGGGATCCCAAATCAAAATCCTCATGGTTGAGCCAAACCAGGAGCTGGAAAAAAATATGGCAGAAATCGTCTCTAGATGGTCACATGAGTGCAAGGCCTTAATGAGGCCTTCAGAGAATTAGACACAAGCTTCACCAAGTGCCAATAAAGGATCCAGTGAAGGTAATGGCCAGAAATATGACTTTGACATCTCAAAGGCTGATAAGATATTTAAACATGTGCTTGTGGCCAGTTGTTGTTTGGTTATAAAATTCCATTAATTACAAAGCTGAAAAGCAAGAAATATTGCAAATGGAACAATCTGTGGAGCCATTCTACTACCAACAATATGGTGTTCTAGAACGTCATTCATGATGGCTTGACCAAAGGCCATCTAATTTGTAGGATGACATGTACAACATCTCGGGCAGCACCAACCTACATTGGTTATTGGCTTTTTCTTTTAAATACACGTTGTATTGCTCTACAATTTCTTCTGTCATTTGATACAACATAGGTAAATCAACCATTACTACCAACCTAACACAGAATTGGGGCAGCAAATGAATGTACCATTTGAAGGGCGTTCTTGTCAGGGAATAGGTGAACAACCTTAACTTCAAAAACTCATTCGCCCCTACTTCACCATATTGTATAATGAAATGGTAATATGCTCTATACCTGACTTACCGTCTTCCCTCAAAAAAGTTGTAAAAACTGGGACCTTGTACTCCCTATCCACCTAGTCGGAATATGATTTTCGATATGTCAGCCTAGTCACTCACCTCATCGCGAGGCCGACATGCTCTTGGATTATTTCATCCAGTTGGTCTCGATTTATGACCACCTAGGAAGTAGGAAGAATAATTGGTGGTTGCCTTCTATGCCCTCCAAACTCAGGATTAGGGACCACATCCTCCTTGAAAAAAAAGGATTATTATTTCTCTAATGGCCATTTTTTGTTTGCTATGTCCTCGGGGAGTGGCAGATACGGAGGAAGCACTGGTTGTAGTGCTTCCACTGGTGTAGCTTGAGAAGGAGGAAACAATGGTTGTCTTGTACCCCCTTGACAGTTCAAAATGTCAACCAGCTACTCCAATGCCTATCTGTTGTGACCAAATTCTTCTCTGATCAAAATTGCTATGTTATTAATAAACCCAAAGATTTGTTGGGAGGCATCGTGTAACAAATTCTTAGTTGATGCCTCTGGCTCTAACTTAGACTCTCGATTCTCTTGTCCCCTTAGCGAGGGCAACTCTTTCTGCAGGTTAGGGAAGTCAAACCTACTTTCTTCAATAACTTCGTGCACTAGAGGTACTTCTGAGGATGCGAACTTTGTTTTTCCATGAGTGTTCCTCATACAACTGATTAGGCTCCTACCAGATATGCCAAAGTCTGATTGGACCTACTTGAATCAATGTGAGGTTCTAAAATCGTGATTGTTCAGGCGATTGTAGCTGTAAAACCCAAAAAATTTAAAATTTTATTAAAAGGGAAAAAATGATAATTAGCCGTTATGGTGCGGGCTAAAAACTCAAATGTTTATAGAAATTGGATGACAAAACGAACCTCACCATTAAATTCGTCTCACAAAATCTAGCTACATAGTCAATTTTCGTTGAATTTTGAGACAATCAGATTTTTTGCATTTTATGAGGCAAACCGGTGTTGCGCGACTAAAGTAAATGCGATTAGATTTTATTCACAAAACCTTAGAAATAATTTAAATTTAGTTCGATAAAAATATATGAAACTTAACTGAGGGCAAGATTTAATTGATATAGGATCAAATTGGATCAATCAAAAAGGGGGACGTGTGGCGCGTTGTAGGCCAAGCATTGAAGGGGTATAAAAAGGGAGAAAATCAGATTTTTCTCCCCATTTTTAGCCAAAACACTTCCAGAAATTGAAAGAGAGAAATAATGGAGAAATCTCTAAGTTCTCCAAGCCACTTTATCCGATCTACAAAGATCCAACCTTTGAATTTCTTTGGCCCAAGAACAAAGGTTGTTCTACGTGTACATACCAAAGATTGCGAGTTTTGCCACAATCTTGAAGACAGGATTTTTGGGATCAAAACTTGGAAGCTTGATTTGGATTTGTTGAAACTTCTCATATGTGGTATTACACTGCAAGAGGTAGGATTCCTTTCCTAATTAGGTTTATTTCAAACCTAGGGTTGAAATATGAAATGGGTAGGGTGTTAGAGATGTATTCTCATGTCAAACGCATACCTTGAAATATAGAAAATTGGTATAAGAATAAGTTAGAAACAATTCTTGCATGATTTGGTTTTGATGAAATTGCTTCCCTTGAAATTTCATAAGGAATTGTGTTGAATTGGACAAGTTATTTATTTACATAATCTTTGTACCTTATAGATGTTTGATAAAATGTCTATGGTTGATTAAGTGTGTTATGTGTATAGAATATGCTATAACATGCTTAGTGCTATTGTAGATTGTGATTATATACTTTATGATATAATTAACAATTGAGAAATTGGGGAATTTTGGTAGACATCGGAAATGTTCATAATATGCTCATGATATGATGAACATATATGGTAATTTCAAATTGAACATTCCATTTGCATATGCACAGGTAGCATCACGTTCGTGGGCATTTGACATGAGTGTGGGTGTGTGCATGTTTTAATCAAACACTATCCTTGGTGGGTTGATACCTAGACTCGGATAGGTTGGACCTAGGTTCGACCGAGTCACACGGCTTGCATTGAAAACGTGTGTCAAGTGTAGCAAAAAGGGGTAGATTCTCCCTCAAATACAAGACCCAGTTACTTGGTTCGATCACTTGCCTTTAGGTGAAATTCCAAAAAAATGTTGTGCAAGTTTGGTAGACCCTTAGTGAGATGTCCATAAATTACCCTCCCAAAAAGACACAACGATTTTATGAAATGGTCATTGAATGTGCAAACATCAATAATGGGAGCTTGGAATACTTAGATGCATATGCATGACATGACATGTGTTATGAGAGTTAGTGGAGGGCTCAAGTTGCATTACATGTGTGAGTTTCATCTCATTACATGGCATGATAGTGTGGTATTCGTTTATGAATTGTATACTCTTGAATGAATGATTGACTGATGAATTGCATGTGAACATTTCAAATGCATCTGGGTTGGGGAGTAACTTCCTTAGGAGATACCTTATTAAGCGTGGCTCACCCTTTATGGGAATATTTTTCAGGTGTTGGTCAAGCACTAGTGGACAACCCTCACTTGGGTCCGTGTTGACGATGAAGCCAGATTGTGGCTCTCGAATTGCATTTTGTAATAGATTATATAATTCGTTTTGAACTTGTAAATTGCTATAAGAGGACATGTATGAACTCTTGGGACAATGTTTTTCATGTAAACGAATAAATGGATGACTATGGTGTGAGTTTGGATGGCTAAGAGTTGAAAATGAAAAAATTTGGGAAAAATTTGGGCTCAAGTACCGGTACCTAAATGATTAAGTATCAGTACCACGTTGTCGAATAACCTAGGTACTTGTACCTAAATCTATAGGCACCAGTACTTGGATTTCAGTGGGCTCAAGTACTGTACCAAGACACATACATACTAGTACCTAGAAAATAGTGGGCTTAGGTAGCAGTATCAATGTATATAGGTACTGGTACCTAGCAGAAAGAGACCCCTAGTATCGGTACCATGTACCAAGGGTACCAGTAGCTCTTCTCAGAATTTGAAATTTTAAAATATAATACTGAAAGGCTTTCACTTCATGAACAACCCTTTTGGGGTGATGTAATAAAGAATAATGAATCCTAATTGATGGGGATTGGACTTTTGGAATAGTCCTATGATTATTGTATGCACAGATTACGAAGTGGGTAGGGTTCATGTATAGAGGAGACTATGGCCAAAGTTATTTTGGTTATGATCCCGGTGAATGGGGTGTAATGACGTGGTATCGGGTCATGCAGTACTCATGGGTATACTTCCTCGGGTTGATGAGTGATCAATGGTTAGAGAAAGGACACCTAGATTTTGGAGTGTCACAGTAGTGAGACGTAAGATTACCTCTGAGTTCTTTTCATTGCCTTAGGGTTCAAGAACTTTGACGAGCTCAAAATCAACTGGGCCAAGCCCAATAAATTAACTAAGCCCAAGTCAGTTAAAAGGCAGCCCAAGCCCACTTTACCGATCCAATCCAGTTCAAGACCCAAGGAGTTCGGGAAGATAGGAGCACATGGGGAGAGAGAATATCGGGATATGCACTCATGGAGATCAAATCTTACCGTAACTGTACTCACCAAAAAGGTAGTGTCCTCTCCCTCACGTTATCACCTCACCTCACCGCCTTATCAAACCTATATATTTTAAGCTCTCTCCAAATAGAGAGACACATCTCTACATCTCTCCCACCACACTACACTTGAAGTTTGCCTCTCTACATGCTTGTTTTCTCTCTCCCTACTACTGTAACTCTCTGTGTCACTTTATTTATCAATAAAGACCTCCGGCCACAGTTGCCATTTTCCAAGAGTGGAGTAGGTCATCTGAACCGAACCACTATATATCTGTGTGTTTGCTCTTATTTACTATTTTACCATTGATTATCTTATTTATTGCTCATTTATTGCATCTCTTCATATACTCGACTGTTGATCTTGCATGAGACCACTTTGTACATATCAGTTTGACACAGTCTGTAGGAAACAACTAGGTTTTCTACTCTCTTCTAATCCATGGTAATCACAACTAGATCAATGAGTCAACAACCGAGAGACAATAACCCGACCCACCGAGAGGAAGGTCCGCCTCCCCTCGAACCCTCGGAACCATCTGCTATAGTGATTCCTATAGTCGGGCAACAACTTCTGCAAACCATGCAACTGCTGGTAAACCAAAACCAACAAATCATATAGTTGATGCTCGCCCAGGGACGCGTCGCCCCTCACCCTGTGGGAGGAACACCACTCCCTCCAGTGGGAGTGGAGCAGCAAGCTATCCTCTCTGGGTGCCTCTCGCCTAGTAGTTCCTCCTTAATGCGCAGGGAGCTCACTTGTTTTCCCTCCTCATGTACCTATGTAGGAGGACAAATGAGAGAACCAATATGGCGATCACAGAAGTCAATACAATCACCCAACAGAGGATGTCCCCAACCAGTGGGATGAAAAGATTAGAAAGGTGAAAAATCAACTTGGNTCATGTACCTATGTAGGAGGACAAATGAGAGAACCAATATGGCGATCACAGAAGCCAATACAATCACCCAATAGAGGATGTCCCCAACCAGTGGGATGAAAAGATTAGAAAGGTGAAAAATCAACTTGGTGATGCTCTCAACGCCATCAAGGCACAGGCGCCCAAGACGGTGGATTACCTGGTGAGGCACATTGATACTTCTTTCATGGCAGATATAGTAAATTACCCCCTACCCTCGAAGTTCAAGCATTAAACATGCCATATACAGCATGATAGAAGCCATAGAGAGGCTTTTTTTCGGTAAATTCAAGTCTTTGAGACATTATTCTGGTTTATCGCGACTCAGCTGACCCGTGTTCCTTTTCGTCTTTCGGGCTTGGTTGGTACTCAAAAAAAAAGGCAAATAACTGAAAGCCTTGTTCAAGCAAGCCCTTTTCGATGTGTGATATCGAAATCTTTAACGGTCCTAAGGACCCCCTCGATCACCTGGACACATACAAATCTCTCATGCAACTCCACAACGTGCCTGATGAGATTATGTGTAGAGCTTGCCCTACCACCCTCAATAGATCCACACACCAATGATTCGCAAAGATCAAGCCCTCTTCTATTCACTCCTTCGAGGAATTGAGTAGATCTTTCATCTCCCACTTTATTGGGGGCCGCCGACATCAGAAGCCTGTGACTCACCTGCTCACCATCAAGTAGGACAGGGATGAAAGTCTTAGAGACTACCTCACTCGTTNCCTTATAGATGTTTGATAAAATGTCTATGGTTGATTAAGTGTGTTATGTGTATAGAATATGCTATAACATGCTTAGTGCTGTTGTAGATTGTGATTATATACTTTATGATATAATTAACAATTGAGAAATTGGGGAATTTTGGTAGACATTGGAAATGTTCATAATATGCTCATGATATGATGAACATATATGGTAATTTCAAATTGAACATTCCATTTGCATATGCACAGGTAGCATCGCGTTCGTGGGCATTTGACATGAGTGTGGGTGTGTGCATGTTTTAATCAAACACTATCCTTGGTGGGTTGATACCTGGACTCGGATAGGTTGGACCTAGGTTCGACCGAGTCACACGACTTGCATTGAAAACGTGTGTCAGGTGTAGCAAAAAGGGGTAGATTCTCCCTCAGATACAAGACCCAGTTACTTGGTTCGATCACTTGCCTTTAGGTGAAATTCCAAAAAAATGTTGTGCGAGTTTGGTAGACCCTTAGTGAGATGTCCATAAATTACCCTCCCAAAAAGACACAACGATTTTATGAAATGGTCATTGAATGTGCAACATCAATAATGGGAGCTTGGAATACTTAGATGCATATGCATGACATGACATGTGTTATGAGAGTTAGTGGAGGGCTCAAGTTGCATTACATGTGTGAGTTTCATCTCATTACATGGCATGATAGTGTGGTATTCGTTTATGAATTGTATACTCTTGAATGAATGATTGACTGATGAATTGCATGTGAACATTTCAAATGCATCTGGGTTGGGGAGTAACTTCCTTAGGAGATACCTTATTAAGCGTGGCTCACCCTTTATGGGAATATTTTTCAGGTGTTGGTCAAGCACTAGTGGACAACCCTCACTTGGGTCCGTGTTGACGATGAAGCCAGATTGTGGCTCTCGAATTGCATTTTGTAATAGATTATATAATTCGTTTTGAACTTGTAAATTGCTATAAGAGGACATGTATGAACTCTTGGGACAATGTTTTTCATGTAAACGAATAAATGGATGACTATGGTGTGAGTTTGGATGGCTAAGAGTTGAAAATGAAAAAATTTGGGAAAAATTTGGGCTCAAGTACCGGTACCTAAATGATTAAGTATTAGTACCACGTTGTCGAATAACCTAGGTACTTGTACCTAAATCTATAGGCACCAGTACTTGGATTTCAGTGGGCTCAAGTACTGTACCAAGACACATACATACTAGTACCTAGAAAATAGTGGGCTTAGGTAGCAGTATCAATGTATATAGGTACTGGTACCTAGCAGAAAGAGGCCCCTAGTATCGGTACCATGTACCAAGGGTACCAGTAGCTCTTCTCAGAATTTGAAATTTTAAAATATAATACTGAAAGGCTTTCACTTCATGAACAACCCTTTTGGGGTGATGTAATAAAGAATAATGAATCCTAATTGATGGGGATTGGACTTTTGGAATAGTCCTATGATTATTGTATGCACAGATTACGAAGTGGGTAGGGTTCATGTATAGAGGAGACTATGGCCAAAGTTATTTTGGTTATGATCCCGGTGAATGGGGTGTAATGACGTGGTATCGGGTCATGCAGTACTCATGGGTATACTTCCTCGGGTTGATGAGTGATCAATGGTTAGAGAAAGGACACCTAGATTTTGGAGTGTCACAGTAGTGAGACGTAAGATTACCTCTGAGTTCTTTTCATTGCCTTAGGGTTCAAGAACTTTGACGAGCTCAAAATCAACTGGGCCAAGCCCAATAAATTAACTAAGCCCAAGTCAGTTAAAAGGCAGCCCAAGCCCACTTTACCGATCCAATCCAGTTCAAGACCCAAGGAGTTCGGGAAGATAGGAGCACATGGGCAGAGAGAATATCGGGATATGCACTCATGGAGATCAAATCTTACCGTAACTGTACTCACCAAAAAGGTAGTGTCCTCTCCCTCACGTTATCACCTCACCTCACCGCCTTATCAAACCTATATATTTTAAGCTCTCTCCAAATAGAGAGACACATCTCTACATCTCTCCCACCACACTACACTTGAAGTTTGCCTCTCTACATGCTTGTTTTCTCTCTCCCTACTACTGTAACTCTCTGTGTCACTTTATTTATCAATAAAGACCTCCGGCCACAGTTGCCATTTTCCAAGAGTGGAGTAGGTCATCTGAACCGAACCACTATATATCTGTGTGTTTGCTCTTATTTACTATTTTACCATTGATTATCTTATTTATTGCTCATTTATTGCATCTCTTCATATACTCGACTGTTGATCTTGCATGAGACCACTTTGTACATATCAGTTTGACACAGTCTGTAGGAAACAACTAGGTTTTCTACTCTCTTCTAATCCATGGTAATCACAACTAGATCAATGAGTCAACAACCGAGAGACAATAACCCGACCCACCGAGAGGAAGGTCCGCCTCCCCTCGAACCCTCGGAACCATCTGCTATAGTGATTCCTATAGTCGGGCAACAACTTCTGCAAACCATGCAACTGCTGGTAAACCAAAACCAACAAATCATATAGTTGATGCTCGCCCAGGGACGCGTCGCCCCTCACCCTGTGGGAGGAACACCACTCCCTCCAGTGGGAATGGAGCAGCAAGCTATCCTCTCTGGGTGCCTCTCGCCTAGTAGTTCCTCCTTAATGCGCAGGGAGCTCACTTGTTTTCCCTCCGCATGTACCTATGTAGGAGGACAAATGAGAGAACCAATATGGCGATCACAGAAGCCAATACAATCACCCAATAGAGGATGTCCCCAACCAGTGGGATGAAAAGATTAGAAAGGTGAAAAATCAACTTGGTGATGCTCTCAACGCCATCAAGGCACAGGCGCCCAAGACGGTGGATTACCTGGTGAGGCACATTGATACTTCTTTCATGGCAGATATAGTAAATTACCCCCTACCCTCGAAGTTCAAGCATTAAACATGCCATATACAGCATGATAGAAGCCATAGAGAGGCTTTTTTTTCGGTAAATTCAAGTCTTTGAGACATTATTCTGG
The DNA here is from genome assembly GCA_963454935.2 of Ilex paraguariensis. Lineage (NCBI taxonomy): Eukaryota > Viridiplantae > Streptophyta > Magnoliopsida > Aquifoliales > Aquifoliaceae > Ilex > Ilex paraguariensis. Next base: position 685,536 of record CAUOFW020002691.1, read on the forward strand.
TTTATCGCGACTCAGCTGACCCGTGTTCCTTTCCATCTTTCGGGCTTGGTCGGTACTCAAAAAAAAAAGGCAAATAACTGAAAGCCTTGTTCAAGCAAGCCCTTTTCGATGTGTGATATCGAAATCTTTAACGGTCCTAAGGACCCCCTCGATCACCTGGACACATACAAATCTCTCATGCAACTCCACAACGTGCCTGATGAGATTATGTGTAGAGCTTGCCCTACCACCCTCAATAGATCCACACACCAATGATTCGCAAAGATCAAGCCCTCTTCTATTCACTCCTTCGAGGAATTGAGTAGATCTTTCATCTCCCACTTTATTGGGGGCCGCCGACATCAGAAGCCTGTGACTCACCTGCTCACCATCAAGTAGGACAGGGATGAAAGTCTTAGAGACTACCTCACTCGTTCCAACGAGGAGGCTCTCTAGATTGAGGAGCTAGATGATAAGGTAGCCCTAGCCGCCTTTATCACTGGTCTTCACTCCTCTAGCTTTATGTTCTTCATCCTCAAGAAGCCACCTTCTAGAATGCCCAAGCTGCTATCCAGGGCACAGAAATACATGAACGCCGAGGACGTCACCAAAGCCTTTCAGGGTGAATCCTCCCGAGGAGGGGAGAAAAGGAAGGACGCTCGCGAAGAAAAGCGGGAGACAGAGAACAAGAGGAAGAAAATCAAGAGAGTCTCTGTGAAAGATCGTCTCGGTCCATTACCCCCAAGAAACCGACGGCCTTTCATACCCCCATGCTCCGCTGGCCCAGAAAGATGAAGTCGGACCCGAAACACAGAAATTCTAGCAAGTACTATCGCTTCCATCGCGACCACGGTTATGACACTGACGACTGCTTCTAGTTAAAGAGGCAAATCGAGGAGCTTATTCAGTGTGGCCAACTAAGATAGTATGTTGCTGGCCGAGGACTAGCTCCAACCCGCGAGGAACGAGAGTGCCAGCTGNGCGTTCGTGGGCATTTGACATGAGTGTGGGTGTGTGCATGTTTTAATCAAACACTATCCTTGGTGGGTTGATACCTGGACTCGGATAGGTTGGACCTAGGTTCGACCGAGTCACACGACTTGCATTGAAAACGTGTGTCAGGTGTAGCAAAAAGGGGTAGATTCTCCCTCAGATACAAGACCCAGTTACTTGGTTCGATCACTTGCCTTTAGGTGAAATTCCAAAAAAATGTTGTGCGAGTTTGGTAGACCCTTAGTGAGATGTCCATAAATTACCCTCCCAAAAAGACACAACGATTTTATGAAATGGTCATTGAATGTGCAACATCAATAATGGGAGCTTGGAATACTTAGATGCATATGCATGACATGACATGTGTTATNAGCCCTTCGAAGAGATGACTCCAACTTCGCTAGGAAGGCGCACACTGGGAAAGCTAGATAGGTAGAGTTAGATGACTCTCGACCAAAGAAGAGACCTCAGCNTGCCCTTCAAAGAGATGACTCCAACTTCGCTAGGAAGGCGCACGCTGGGAAAGCTAGATAGGTAGAGTTAGATGACTCTCGACCAAAGAAGAGACCTCAGCATGGGAAGAAAGAGGTCATCACCTTCTCAAACAGAGACCTTAAGGGAATCCAGGTCCCATACGATGACCCTCTAGTCTTGACCCTCATGGTAGCCAACTACCAAGTTAAGAGGGTCTTGGTCGATAGCGGCAGTTCAGCTGACATTCTGTTCGTGACAGCCTTCACCTAGGCAGGGAGAGACTGCAACCCGTTTGGACTCCCTTGGTTGGCTTCTCGACTGAAAGAGTTTACCCCTTGGGATCCATCACCTTGCCAGTCACTGCAGGAACAACACCGAGGAGTTCCATCATAATGGTAAATTTTATTGTACTTGACTATCCTTCTACATACAATATAATTCTTAGACGCCCTGCCCTNCAGAGACTGCAACCCGTTTGGACTCCCTTGGTTGGCTTCTGGACTGAAAGAGTTTACCCCTTGGGATCCATCACCTTGCCAGTCACTGCAGGAACAACACCGAGAAGTTCCATCATAATGGTAAATTTTATTGTACTTGACTATCCTTCTACATACAATATAATTCTTAGACGCCCTGCCCTTAACACCCTAAGGGCAGTACCGTCTACCTACCACCTTCTCCTCCGCTTTCCAACCACTAGTGAGATTGGAGATATCAGAGGAGACCAGGCCTTTGCAAGAGAATGCTATGTGACCTTTATGAGGGCCAAGAGACCACACAAGACTCTCCAAGTTGAAATCCTTGACCCGAGGGATGACAGCACCTTGGAGAGAGGAGAACCAGTAAAGGAACTTCAGCTAGTAGCATTGGATGACAGCCTTCCAGAGAGGAGAGTCTACATAGGCTCCTCACTCTCTCAGGATTAGGCTCTTGCCTTGATAGACTTCTTTAGGCAGAACATAGATGTCTTCGTCTGGTCCCACGAAGACNACTTTGCAAGAGAATGCTATGTGACCTTTATGAGGGCCAAGAGACCACACAAGACTCTCTAAGTTGAAATCCTTGACCCGAGGGATGACAGACCTTGGAGAGAGGAGAACCAGTAAAGGAACTTCAGCTAGTAGCATTGGATGACAGACTTCCAGAGAGGAGAGTCTACATAGGCTCCTCACTCTCTCAGGATTAGGCTCTCGCCTTGATAGACTTCTTTAGGCAGAACATAGATGTCTTCGTCTGGTCCCACGAAGACCTGGACGGCATTGATCCCGAAATAGCCTCCCACTGACTCAACGTTGATCCCTGGTACAAGTCTATCTGCCAAAAGCTGAGAAATATAAGTACTGAGAAACGACAAGCCATGGAGAATGAGGTAGATAAGCTGCTGGCAAACGGTTCAGTAAGGGAGGTAGCCTACCCAGACTGGCTATCCAATGTAGTGATGATGACGAAGGCCATTAGGAAGTGGCGTCTCTGCGTGGACTTCACAAAACTCAACAAAACTTGTCCCAAAGATAGCTACCCTCTCTTATGCATTGATCTCCTTATTGACACCACTGTTGGACACGAGCTCCTGAATTTTCTAGATGCCTACTCCGGGTACAACCAGATCAGCATGTTCCCAGTAGATCAGGAGAAAATCTCATTTATCACCTCGAGGGGCACCTACTGCAACAAGGTGATGCCTTTTGGGCTCAAGAATGCCGGAGCAACATATCAGCGCCTCGTGAACAAGATGTTCAAGGCTCAGATCAGGAAGACTATGGAGGTCCATGTAGACGACATGTTGGTGAAAAGCATGGTCGTAGCGGACCACGTCATGCACCTCCAAGAAACCTTTGATGTACTGAGAGCCTATAGGATGAAGCAAAATCCTGAAAAGTGTGCCTTTGGTGTCAACTCGGGAAAATTCTTAGGCTTTATGGTCAACAAAATGGACATTGAAGCCAACCCAAACAAAATCATAGTCGTCTTGGAGATAAAGTCCCCAACCTCAATGACGGAGGTCCAACGCCTTAATGGGAGGATAGCAGCCCTCAACAGGTTTGTCTCTAAATCAGTTGATAAATGTCTGTCTTTCTTTAAAATCCTCTGCAGGTCTTTCCAGTGGGGTCCAGATGTAGAGGAGGCCTTCAGAAGCTCAAAGCCTACCTTGCCACACCACCCTTGCGCTCCCATGTTGTACCAGGAGAGACCCTATACCTCTACCTCTCCTCTTAACCCTCTCTTGTGAGCTCTGTCCTCATCAGGGAGGATGGAGGCATCTAGAAGCCCATGTACTATGTAAACAGGGCATGCCGAGGGGCAGAGGTAAGGTACTCGGAGCTTGAAAAGTTGGCTTTCACACTTGTCACTATTGTCAGGTGCCTACACCACTACTTTAAGAGCCACACTATCATAGTTGTCACCAATCAACCACTCAAAAGAATTATAGGGAAGCTTGATGTATCCAGTCGACTACTCAAGTGGGTCGTCGAGTTAAGTAAGTTTGATATGCAGTACCAGCCAAAGGCAACCATCAAAGCATAGGCACCTGTCGACTTTGTGGCTGAATCTACACCCCCACAGGAAATCAAAGAAGAGTTACCAGGCTCCACCGGTTCAGTACATACTGCCACTACCCACCATAAGGCTAGCTCAAATGCTACCCCGAGAGGACAGGACACCCCGAAGGAGGACCCACAGCCTGGACAGCCTAGGGTACCACCCACCTTGCCCAGAGCGCAGCCCACCTGGCCTGGGGCACCGTCCACCCAGCCTAGGGCACTGCCCCACCTGCCCATATCATCCCCTCTCGCCTTTTCTGTTCCACTCCCTTCTTCGCAAACAACGTCGCCCGTAGAGTTAGCTCATTTTCCACCATCTACTATACCAATTTGGAGACTCTACATGAATGGGTCCTCCACCAGCAAGGGCGGCGACGTGAGACTAGTGCTAATCAGCCCCCGTGACACTCCACTGAAGTATGCCGTCTCCCTCNGTGAATGGGTCCTCCACTAGCAAGGGCGGCGACGTGAGACTAGTGCTAATCAGCCCCCGTGACACTCCACTGAAGTATGTCATCTCCCTCCACATTGCCCCCATCGAATAATCAAGTTGAGTATGAGGCCCACATATCAGGCTTAAAACTTGCGTTGGAAATGGAGGCCCTCTACCTAACAGCCTACAATGACTCCCACCTCATTGTCAACCAGGTAAGGGGAGACTTTGAAGCAAAGGAGGGAAGAATGCAAGCATACCTCACGATGGTCCAAGCCCTGCTAAAAAATTTTACCTGCTTCCAAATCCACCATGTGCCTCGAGAGGAGAACATCATGGCAGATGCCTTCGCCAAGTTCGCGTCTGCCAACACACTCATGAGTCTAGCACTAACAGGCCACCAGTTTGAACCTAGCACCTCCAAGATAGAGGAGGGCAATATCGGTTGTGCATCCTCAGAGTCTAACTAGATGACTCCAATCTGAGTTTACCTAGAGGAGGGCGTTCTCGCAGACAACCCAATGGAAACCAAGAGATTGAGAATGAGAGCGTCCAGGTATGTCATCATGCAGGATACCCTCTACAAGAAAAGTTATTCCCTACCTCTACTTCGCTGTCTCACCCCCAAGGAAACTGATTACGCCATGAGAGAGATCCATGAGGGAATATGTGGAAATCACTCAAGAGGGCGTGCACTGACCCACAAAGTAGTTAGGCAGGGATATTATTGGCCTACCATGATAAAAGACGCCCGCGAGTTTGTTAGGAGATGTGACAAGTGTCAACACTTTGCAATTGTACCCAAACAGTCACCCGAAGAGCTCACCACCATTTAGAGCCTATAGCCTTTCTACATGTGGGGGATCAACATCCTAGGTCCCCTCCCTATGAGTCGGGGCCAATGCAAGTTCATAATGATAGCTATTGACTACTTTACTAAGTGGTCAGAAGTTGAGGCCCTAGCTAGAATAACAAACCAGAAGATAAAGGACTTTATATGGAAGAGTCTAGTCTACTGTTTCAAAATACCTCATGCTATTGTAAGTGATAATGTCAAGTAGTTTGACAACAAACTCCTTAACAACTTCTGTGCCGACCTATAGATCAAGCAGCCCCACTCCAGCCCTGCCCATCCACAGGCAAACGGGCAAGCAAAGGTTACTGTCAGGACCGTCCTCCGTAATTTGAAAGCCAGACTAGAGAGTGCAAAAGGACGATGGATAGACAAACTCCCAGGAATAATGTGGGCCTATAGGACGACACTACGAGACCCCACGGGGAGACCCCTTTTTCCTTAGTCTATAGGATAGAGGCGGTTATACCCGTCGAGATTGGGGTACACTACCAGAGGGTCTAACACCATGACCCTATCAATAATGAAGAAGACCTCCGCATCAACCATGACTTGGTAGAGGAGGAGAGGGAGATAGTCATGCTTAGTAATGCAGAGTACAAGCGTCGCATGATCAAGTACTACAACTCAAGGGTGAAGTCTCGCTCCTTTTTACCTAGGGACCTAGTCCACAAAAAGGTCATCTTGTCTATCAAAGACTCCCGGGAAGGAAAATTGGGACCTAACTGGAAAGGACCCTACACTATCACAAAAATTGTAAGACTAGGCACCCATAGAATCCAGAATTTTGAAAGAAAAGTCTTAGCCCACCAATGGAACGCAGAGCATCTAAACAAATATTACTAGTAGCTGGGGGGTAAGGCAGTGATGTGTAAGAGTCAATGGTCACCATCTAGATTATCTATTTTTGTTTTGGTCAATTTCTTTTAAATATTTACTTTGAATTATGAAATAAAATTTTGCAATATTTTTTCAAAAAATTGTATTTCATTCAAGTTCATGAAGCTTTTACAAAAAAATAGAACATAAACTATCAACAAAAATGAAAATACAAAAGTGTCATGGCACTACCGACACTCACTGTCTCCGCTCCCATCGCTCGCGTCCTCCTCATCATAAGTAGGGAATGCTATTGAGACTTTCCTATTGAGCTCCTCGTAGCTGTCAATGAAGGCGCCTGTTATAGCCCTCTCAGTAGCATTCTTCCTATTCTCCATCTCTATGAAGTGAGGCTCTTGCCTAGTAGCTCTCTCAAGAGCCGCTTGAAGGTCAGCCTCTAGCTAGACAGCCCTCTCGTGTGCTAGCCACAACTGCACAGCGGCATCCTCTCGTGCCTGCCGCTCGAGCCCCAACTACTCCGCAGCATCCTTTCATGTCTGTCGCTTGAGCCTCAACTGCTCTTCAACAGCCTCGCGTGCCCTCCTCTCTGCTGCCTGGCCATTAATTGCCTCCCTGATCTTCAGCGTACTTATAAACAAGCAGGGAAAAGTACCAACCACCTACAGGCATTCAAAAGTAAATGTAACGCCCCAAAAAACCACCTTGGACGACATTACAATCTCAATCCATTCACATAATGAGAGCAACTACTCAGATCAATCAATAAATAAAAATCCTTTCATTATATATGACATCTACAACATCATCCCAAAAGAGTGAGCCAAACTATGGCCATAATATCAAAAGAATATGCCCAATTTATGATAATTACATCCCAAAAGAATTAAACATAAACTCGCAGCAGAATAACAAAAGAGTCTAGACTTCACAATATTTCCAAAATAAATTTCCTAGTCTATAATAAAAGGTAATGTTGTTCTAAGCGTCCACCTTAGGATCAACATGCCCATCTATGGGAGTCTCCCAGTGTACCGATTCATCAACTCCTAACTCCTTCTCTAGTACATAATCTGAAAAATGTTCAAATGTAGGGGGTGAGCACTAAACTTTGTAGAAAAATCCTTCCAAACTCGAACAAGGTTTAGAAAAACATATAAAAATGGTCAGTCACCTTTCACAAATAGCATATATGAATTTTGAAATAAAACAGGGACATTTAAACATATCTCAAGTTTAAACAACAGTATTAATTTAATGCATAAGTGAAACCAATATACGACTAATAATCCATTCCACCATAAACCGTTTCTTCCAAGTTCTTGTGGAATCTCATACTTCCCAAAATTCTTGCAGAAACTATTTCTGGTACAATGAACAATAACCCACCACTGTATTCGTATCTCTAGTCTGAAGTAAGATCTCATATGAATACCATCGAAAATATCTTGGCCCACGTACAACCCACACAAATCCTCGCAAGGATATCCAACCTTTAGGAAGGACGTATGCCAACACCATGGCAGTGACATATCCAACTCAGGAGTAGTATACTAACCCTTTTTCCACGATATCCCGTGAGCAATAATGGTTTAGTCCTCGCAAGGCACTAACCCCACTACGAATGATACAAAAATTTCAAACCCGCACGGAGTAAGAATGCGTCTACACACTCCACGATACCCAATCAATAGTAGCCCATGTTTATCCAACAACCACACAAGAGATACAATACCAACAATTTCCTCAAATAACAAACAATTTCATATATCCCCAATTTCACATGTAGTATTTCAATAGAACAATTGAAGAAAATGCAAGAGATCATCATCAATATCATTTTGATACTCAACACAAAACACTAAAGTTTTTGAAACTAAATTTAAGTGGGAGAAACTCATATTTCTCAAAAACTAGGGTTCTAAATCAAGAAAAAAGAGATTTCATGGGTATTTAACCTTGTTTAAAACATAATAATAATTGTAAGAAGACCAAGAAATGATGATTTCATAACATATATATAAGANGTAGCTTACCATAAGCATTTCACAACAACTAAATTCAATTTCATTACTGGAATTACTCATCATTCCTATACCCAAATTGCGTTATATTCCAAAACTTAGCAATGTCATTACGACGAGATCTACAACAATTCCTCAAATAGATGTATCATTCTTAATGACTTTGTTTCTCCCTAGACTAGAGAAACTCACAACATTTAAAATCTAATAATACTTCACATCCTATGAACACTTATCAATTTCGGTAGTTCAGTGGACATTGCAAGATTCCCAACAATTATAATCATCAAACTATACACCAAGTTTTTCCAAGAAATTGAATCTCACTCTTCAAGCTTANATCTACCGGTAGTTCGTATCGAGCTACCGGTAGTTCGGATCTACTGAAAATTTATTACCTGTTGACTATTGGTAGTTCGAATCCACTGGACAACATACTACCGGTAGGTTCTNTGGTAGTTCGTATCGAGCTACCGGTAGTTCGGATCTACTGAAAATTTACTACCTGTTGACTATTGGTAGTTCGAATCCACTGGACAACATACTACCGGTAGGTTCTNTGTAACTGTAACTAATGGTTAATTCCACTCATATTGAATATAATCCAATGGGTCGCTGCGTACTCTGATATAAATTAACATCCACCAAGTCCCAGATCAAACTAGCCACNCGTAACTGTAACTAATGGTTAATTCCACTCATATTGAATATAATCCAATGGCTCGCTGCGTACTCTGATATAAATTAACATCCACCAAGTCCCAGATCAAACTAGCCACAAGATAAGAATTCCCATTGGTTTGAAAGTTTTGAGAAGATATGTCAAATTCTACCAAATTGTACAATTGAAACCTAACCACATTTATCCTCCAATTATAGCTTTCAAATTGTATACACCAACGATCCATCTAATCCATTCAGAGGAAATTTTAGTAATTAACTAACGGTTATAAGTAGGCTAAGTGTCAAGTTATATCTCCAAGAAATTCGCTCTCAGTCCCCAATCTAGAGCTCAAATCAATAAGCCTTACAACCCCCTTCATAACTCATTTGTATCCGGATTCATGCTTTTAGATCAATCTTNCCCCGCTTAAAGAAAGTTTCGTCCTCGAAACTTAATCGTCGAGTTAGTCTATCTAATTCTCATTTGGCCATGATGTCGCCACTTCTATTCATCCTATAAACATCAAGCCAAGATTAAAATAGAACATCTTATACTAATTTTAAATACATCCCTTCAACTTATACCGTCACTACAATTAGTGAAGTCCCCAAGTTTATCTTCATTCACTACTTTTGATCATTCTTTATACTCAATAATTCAATGTGATTGTCTAAACTAATCTCATATCATGCATAATTGCAAGATCTTCAACTTATTTCCTATTCATGGGATATCACTTCTCTTTTGAATTTACCAATTATTTTAAAAAAATCTCATGTTTGCATTTTACATGTAGCTTACCATAAGCATTTCACAACAACTAAATTCAATTTCATTCCTGGAATTACTCATCATTCCTATACCCAAATTGCGTTATATTCCAAAACTTGCAATGTCATTACGACGAGATCTACAACAATTCCTCAAATAGATGTATCATTCTTAATGACTTTGTTTCTCCCTAGACTAGAGAAACTCACAACATTTAAAATCTAATAATACTTCACATCCTATGAACACTTATCAATTTC
>CAUOFW020002691.1:695837-724289 GCA_963454935.2 Ilex paraguariensis
AACAACCACACAAGAGATACAATACCAACAATTTCCTCAAATAACAAACAATTTCATAAATCCCCAATTTCACATGTAGTATTTCAATAGAACAATTGAAGAAAATGCAAGAGATCATCATCAATATCATTTTGATACTCAACACAAAACACTAAAGTTTTTGAAACTAAATTTAAGTGGGAGAAACTCATATTTCTCAAAAACTAGGGTTCTAAATCAAGAAAAAAGAGATTTCATGGGTATTTAACCTTGTTTAAAACATAATAATAATTGTAAGAAGACCAAGAAATGATGATTTCATAACATATATATAACATTTAGAGTCAAAGAATACATATATACAACCCCTAGTCTCAATGAACAAGAATGGAAGAAAACCCCTACCTTTCTCCTTGGCTTTGGTGTGAAGGACAAGAAGATTTGATCTTGAATCACCCTTACAACTCTTGTTTTCCCTTTCTCTCTTCGTCTCTAAGTCTTTCTATTAGGGTTCTAAGAGGTTTGGAGTGAGAGTGCGGTGAAAGAATGGGAGCAAATGGAGTGAAAATGGGGTTTTAAAACATAAAAATCCTGATTTGTTTAACGATCTACTGGTAGTTCGTATCGAGCTACCGGTAGTTCGGATCTACTGAAAATTTATTACCTGTTGACTATTGGTAGTTCGAATCCACTGGACAACATACTACCGGTAGGTTCTGTTCAAATTTGCCTATTTCCTCTATTTTTTCATTTCAAACCCATTCCAAACCCTTCCAAAACCAACCCAAACATATACAACATACATTTGTACATCAAACATAGTTGGTATAAGTTCTATTACAAATGGTTCATATATTTACAAGTCAAAACTAAGTTTGAACTAAATACTTACCTGATTCTACACTATTAACATTGTTATCTCTACTCTTACAATCTACTTAGTTCATGCAGACTCCATTACGTATATTAGCATTTCAAAAAAAAATGATTACTTGCTAAATAAAGATAAAAGTGTTGGGGTTTACAATCCACCCCGCTTAAAGAAAGTTTCGTCCTCGAAACTTAATCGTCGAGTTAGTCTATCTAATTCTCATTTGGCCATGATGTCGCCACTTCTATTCATCCTATAAACATCAAGCCAAGATTAAAATAGAACATCTTATCCAAATTTTAAATTCATCCCTTCAACTTATACCATCACTACAATTAGTGAAGTCCCCAAGTTTACCTTCATTCACTACTTTTGATCATTCTTTATACTCAATAATTCAATGTGATTGTCTAAACTAATCTCATATCATGCATAATTGCAAGATCTTCAACTTATTTCCTATTCATGGGATATCACTTCTCTTTTGAATTTACCAATTATTTTAAAAAAATCTCATGTTTGCATTTTACATGTAGCTTACCATAAGCATTTCACAACAACTAAATTCAATTTCATTCCTGGAATTACTCATCATTCCTATACCCAAATTGCGTTATATTCCAAAACTTGCAATGTCATTACGACGAGATCTACAACAATTCCTCAAATAGATGTATCATTCTTAATGACTTTGTTTCTCCCTAGACTAGAGAAACTCACAACATTTAAAATCTAATAATACTTCACATCCTATGAACACTTATCAATTTCGGTAGTTCAGTGGACATTGCAAGATTCCCAACAATTATAATCATCAAACTATACACCAAGTTTTTCCAAGAAATTGAATCTCACTCTTCAAGCTTATACTCTTTATATTCACCACTGTAACTGTAACTAATGGTTAATTCCACTCATATTGAATATAATCCAATGGGTCGCTGCGTACTCTGATATAAATTAACATCCACCAAGTCCCAGATCAAACTAGCCACAAGATAAGAATTCCCATTGGTTTGAAAGTTTTGAGAAGATATGTCAAATTCTACCAAATTGTACAATTGAAACCTAACCACATTTATCCTCCAATTATAGCTTTCAAATTGTATACACCAACGATCCATCTAATCCATTCAGAGGAAATTTTAGTAATTAACTAACGGTTATAAGTAGGCTAAGTGTCAAGTTATATCTCCAAGAAATTCGCTCTCAGTCCCCAATCTAGAGCTCAAATCAATAAGCCTTACAACCCCCTTCATAACTCATTTGTATCCGGATTCATGCTTTTAGATCAATCTTACTATCTCTACATGTTCACCAACTCGATTAAGGTCAATTATTTTCTATCTCCCTAGTATTCATTCTCAACCTTTAACTTTATGCTAGAGTTAATAACTATGAAATTAAGTCATAGTGGCTCTCATTAACATCACAATTCTTTTCACAATACTTATACTTTCCAATCCCTATGCACAATCCAGTACAATATATATCCAGCCATATCCCAAAATGTAAAGATGTATTGTCAAGGATCCCAAAATTTCTCTCAATTAACTACTACTAAATTTCTGGTGATATAATTAAAACCAAAAACTAGAATCCCAGTGATTAACCAATGTNCCAAATTTTAAATTCATCCCTTCAACTTATACCATCACTACAATTAGTGAAGTCCCCAAGTTTACCTTCTTTCACTACTTTCGATTATTCTTTATACTAAAAAATTCCATGTGATTGTCAAAACTAATTTCATATCATGCATAACTACTAAATCTTANGTAATCCCCAAGATATTAACAATCTGCTAGTTACTAGGATATCTATAGTCATTTATCCCAAAAATTACACAAGGTTTCTACATCCATGTCAAAGTCAATCTTCATAGGTGTCATCATTGATTCTTCAAATTACATCTTTCCAATTTTCATCACTAACCATAAAGTTCAAATCTTTCATACTCATACTAACAATCTTCAAGTATAACTAATCCTACATAAAGCAATTACCGATAGAGTTAAAATATGCATTTTTGGGAGATGATGAGTAATATCCAGTAATAATTTCTTCACAGTTAAATTCAGCAGAGGAAGGTATGTTGCTACAACTTCTTATAGAACATAAAAATGCTATTGGTTGGACTTTAGCTGATATAAAAGGAATTAGTCCACTAGTTTGCACTCATAAGATTTATTTAGAGGATAATACTAAAACATCTAGGGAGATGCAACGAAGACTAAATCCATATATGAAAGAAGTTGTAAGGAATGAGGTGCTAAAATTGTTATATGCATTTTTGGGAGATGATGAGTCATATCCGATAATAATTTCTTCACAATTAACTTCAGCATAGGAAGTTATGTTGCTATAACTTCTTAGAGAACATAAAAATGTTGTTGGTTGGACTTTAGCTGATATAAAAGGAATTAGTCCACTAGTTTGCACTCATAAGATTTATTTGGAGGATAATGCTAAAACATCTAGGGAGATGCAACGAAAACTAAATCCACATATAAAAAGAGTTGTAAGGAATGAGGTGCAAAAATTGTCAGATGTAGGAATAATTTACCCAATTGCAGATAGTAAGTGGGTAAGTCCTACACATGTAGTCCCTAAGAAATCTAGAGTCATTGTAGTTGCTAATGAAAATAATTCATAGCAACTAGGACAATAACTGGTTGGAGAATTTGTATTGACTACAGAAAATTAAATTATGTAACTAGAAAAGATCACTTCCCTTTACCCTTTATGGATCAAATTTTAGAAAGGGTAGCATCACATATGTACTACTGTTTTTTAGATGGTTATTTGGGATATAACCAAATTGAAATTGCCCTGGAAGACCAAGAGAATATCACATTCACTTGTCCTTTTGGTACCTTTGATATTGAATGATGCCCTTTGGACTCTGCAATGCACCTGTGACCTTTCAAAGATGCATGCTAAGTATTTTTAGTGACATGGTTGAACGTTTTCTTGAAATTTTTATGGATGATTTTACTGTTTTTGGTGATTCTTATGATGACTGTCTTTCGAATCTTGAGAAAGTACTTACATGCTATGAAGAAAAGAATCTTGTGCTTAATTGGAAAAAATGTCACTTTATGGTTCAAAAGAGAATTGTTCTTGGTCACATTGTCTCTTCAAAAGGAATTCAGGTAGATAGAGCTAAAATTGAATTAATTGCTAATTTACCTACCCCATTAAGGACGTTAGATCTTTCTTGGGTCATGCTGGTTTCTATAGGAGGTTTATAACAGATTTTAGTTCTATATCTAGACAAATTTGCCATCTCCTAGGGAAAGACACACCTTTTGAGTGGAATGAGTCATGCCAAGAGACATTTGATAAGCTGAACGGCATGCTCATCACTGCTCCAATTATGCAACCCTTAAATTGGAGTCTTTCCTTTGAAATCATGTGCTATGCCAGTGACTATGCCGTAGGGGCGGTTTTAGGGCAAAGAAATGAGAAAAAGTCACATGTCATTTACTATTCTAGTAGAACTTTAAACAATGCACATATGAACTATTCTACTATAGAAAAGGAATTACTAGCATTAGTATTTGCTCTAGACAAGTTTAGGTTGTAATTAGTAGGATCTCCTATTGTTATTTTCATGGACAATGCAGCTTTTCAATATTTGTTGACTAAGAAATATGCTAAACCAAGACTGCTTAGGTGGATCCTCCTACTCCAGGAATTTGACATAACAATCAAAGATAAAACAGGGGTAAAGAATGTAGTGGCTAATCATTTGTTTAGACTTGTGAGCGATATGCCAATAGATACAGTGCTGATCAAGGATACTTTCCTTGATGAACAATTGTTAGCAGTTTCTTTAGTACCTTGGTTTGCTGATATCGTGAATTTTCTTGTTACAGGTAATATGCCACCAGCTTGGACTGCTTTGGATATAAAAAAAAATTTAGTTGAGGTAAAGAATTTTTTCTGGGATGACCCATATCTCTTCAAATATTGTTAAGATCAGATTATCTGAAGATGCGTGCCCAATTATGAGGTAAGTTGCATATTATTTTTTGTCATTCGGGAGCATGTGGAGGCTACTTTTCTATGAAAAAGACCATTGCAAAGGTTTTGAAGTGCGGTTTTTCCTGGCCAACAATTTTTAAAGATGCTTATAATTATTGTTAGGTTTGCAAGCATTGTCAAAGACTAGGGGGAATAACCCGTAGAAATATGATGTCGTTGAATCCAATTAGGATAATAGAAATTTTTGACTATTGGAGAATAGATTTCATGGGACCTTTCCCCCCATCTTTTGGATATATGTACATTTTATTGGCAGTAGACTATGTTTCTAAGTGGGTTAAGGTTGTATTGTGTCAGACAAATGATCATAAGGTTGTTTTGAAATTTTTAAAAGAACTTATATTGTCCAGATTTGGTATACCTCGAGCCATTATTAGTGATAGGGGACTGAATTTTTGCAATAAACCTTTTGAAACATTAATGAAAAAATACANAAAAAGAGTTGTAAGGAATGAGGTGCAAAAATTGTCAGATGTAGGAATAATTTACCCAATTGCAGATAGTAAGTGGGTAAGTCCTACACATGTAGTCCCTAAGAAATCTAGAGTCATTGTAGTTGCTAATGAAAATAATTCATAGCAACTAGGACAATAACTGGTTGGAGAATTTGTATTGACTACAGAAAATTAAATTATGTAACTAGAAAAGATCACTTCCCTTTACCCTTTATGGATCAAATTTTAGAAAGGGTAGCATCACATATGTACTACTGTTTTTTAGATNCAGACAAGTGGTCAAGCAGAGTTAGCTTATCGAGAGATTTTTTATATTTTGGAAAAAATTGGTTAACCCTGATCGAAAAGATTGGTCAGTACGACTAATCGATGCAATATGGGCATATCGAACTCCTTACAAAATCCTGATTGACATGTCTCTGTATAAATTGGTGTATGGAAAAACTTGCTGTTTACCTGTGGAATTAGAACATAAGGCATACTTGGCTATTAAGATGTTTAATTTTAGTTTTGACAAAGCCGTCGCCTTATGAAAATTACAATTAAATGAGCTTGAGGAGATCCTGAATGAATCTTACGAGAACTCTAGGACTAACAAAGAACGAACGAAGGTATTCCTCGACAAAAAAATTTTGCGTAAAACTTTTACACTTGCACAAAAAGTTCTTTTATATAATTCTAGACTACATATATTCAAAGGAAAGCTTCAAACTAGATGGGGTGGTATGTATATTGTTAAAGAGGTATTTCCTTTTGGAATAGTAGAGATTGAAAATCCCAATAATGGGAACACCTTCAAAGTTAATGGACAGCGACTGAAACCATTCTTGGAGGAGGGTATAGTTGAAGTGGAATCCATCAAATTGGTGGATCCCCACTATGAATGATTAATCTCTAACAATTTTTTTATCTTACTATAAATTACTGTATATTGTTTTCTTTCTCTTTTATTTTTTGAAATTGCAGATTCACGAGCACAGTATAAACACATCCGGTATGTTCTTTATCCATATTTAGTTTTATGCTTATTCATACATTGGGGACAATGCAAGCTTTTGAGTGGGGGGGGGGGGGGAGCATGCTGGATTTATTTTATGATTAACTATACATTGTGCTCATACATCTACAATATTTTGTTAATTCAAAAAAAAAAAGAAGAGAATAATAGGTCATGTTTGGTTTGCATTCCGGAAACAGTTTTTTGTTCTCAAAATTTCAAAAACACCTAAAATCTGTTTGTTTAACAGTTTTGTTTTCTAAATTTTGGGGAAAAAAAATGAGATTTGAGTCAAAGAAACAAAAAATAAGTCTAACTTGTTTTCAGAGTATTCTTTAAAAATTTTGAAAACAAGGAGAACATATTATATGTATATATATATACATATAATATATATATGTATATAATATATATATATATATATATGTATATAATATATATATATATATATATATAAGTATATATTTATATAATAAAACAACTTATATTTTGAATTTTATCCCAGTCATATTTTTTCCCTCAAAACCATCACCAATCACTTACCTCATCTATCATCCCTCTGTCAGACTCAAACGTCAAGTTGTATCACTCATTTCTATCACATGTTTAATTAGTTATATATTTCCTCCCCAAAAACATCACATTATAAATTTCTATCATATGTTTAATTATTTAATATTCGATTAATTTGTAGTTAATATAATTTTTATTTCAAATATTATCCATATACAATAGTATATACATGTTAAAAAAATTAATATAGTAGGATCGATTTTTTGGGTACTCGAATTTTTAAATTTTAAGGCACGGGTTATGACTAATATACATATTATATATATATTATATGTATATACAAAAATATATATATAAATATGTATAAATATTATATATATAATATATAAATATGTATATATGTANAGCATTAGTATTTGCTCTAGACAAGTTTAGGTTGTAATTAGTAGGATCTCCTATTGTTATTTTCATGGACAATGCAGCTTTTCAATATTTGTTGACTAAGAAATATGCTAAACCAAGACTGCTTAGGTGGATCCTCCTACTCCAGGAATTTGACATAACAATCAAAGATAAAACAGGGGTAAAGAATGTAGTGGCTAATCATTTGTTTAGACTTGTGAGCGATATGCCAATAGATACAGTGCTGATCAAGGATACTTTCCCTGATGAACAATTGTTAGCAGTTTCTTTAGTACCTTGGTTTGCTGATATCGTGAATTTTCTTGTTACAGGTAATATGCCACCAGCTTGGACTGCTTTGGATATAAAAAAAAATTTAGTTGAGGTACAGAATTTTTTCTGGGATGACCCATATCTCTTCAAATATTGTTAAGATCAGATTATCTGAAGATGCGTGCCCAATTATGAGGTAAGTTGCATATTATTTTTTGTCATTCGGGAGCATGTGGAGGCTACTTTTCTATGAAAAAGACCATTGCAAAGGTTTTGAAGTGCGGTTTTTCCTGGCCAACAATTTTTAAAGATGCTTATAATTATTGTTAGGTTTGCAAGCATTGTCAAAGACTAGGGGGAATAACCCGTAGAAATATGATGTCGTTGAATCCAATTAGGATAATAGAAATTTTTGACTATTGGAGAATAGATTTCATGGGACCTTTCCCCCCATCTTTTGGATATATGTACATTTTATTGGCAGTAGACTATGTTTCTAAGTGGGTTGAGGTTGTATTGTGTCGGACAAATGATCATAAGGTTGTTTTGAAATTTTTAAAAGAACATATATTGTCCAGATTTGGTATACCTCGAGCCATTATTGGTGATAGGGGACTGAATTTTTGCAATAAACCTTTTGAAACATTAATGAAAAAATACAGTGTAACACAAAGTTGCAATCCCTTATCACTCATAGACAAGTGGTCAAGCAGAGTTAGCTAATCGAGAGATTTTTTATATTTTGGAAAAAATTGGTTAACCCTGATCGGAAAGATTGGTCAGTACGACTAATCGATGCGATATGGGCATATCGAACTGCTTACAAAATCCTGATTGACATGTCTCTGTATAAATTGGTGTATGGAAAAACTTGTTGTTTACCTGTGGAATTAGAACATAAGGCATACTTGGCTATTAAGATGTTTAATTTTAGTTTTGACAAAGCCGTCGCCTTATGAAAATTACAATTAAATGAGCTTGAGGAGATCCTGAATGAATCTTACGAGAACTCTAGGACTAACAAAGAACGAACGAAGGTATTCCTCGACAAAAAAATTTTGCGTAAAACTTTTACACTTGCACAAAAAGTTCTTTTATATAATTCTAGACTACATATATTCAAAGGAAAGCTTCAAACTAGATGGGGTGGTATGTATATTGTTAAAGAGGTATTTCCTTTTGGAATAGTAGAGATTGAAAATCCCAATAATGGGAACACCTGCAAAGTTAATGGACAGCGACTGAAACCATTCTTGGAGGAGGGTATAGTTGAAGTGGAATCCATCGAATTGGTGGATCCCCACTATAAATGATTAATCTCTAACAATTTTTTTATCTTACTATAAATTACTGTATATTGTTTTCTTTCTCTTTTATTTTTTGAAATTGCAGATTCACGAGCACAGTATAAACACATCCGGTATGTTCTTTATCCATATTTAGTTTTATGCTTATTCATACATTGGGGACAATGCAAGCTTTTGAGTGGGGGGGGGGGGGGAGCATGCTGGATTTATTTTATGATTAACTATACATTGTGCTCATACATCTACAATATTTTGTTAATTCAAAAAAAAAAAGAAGAGAATAATAGGTCATGTTTGGTTTGCATTCCGGAAACAGTTTTTTGTTCTCAAAATTTCAAAAACACCTAAAATCTGTTTGTTTAACAGTTTTGTTTTCTAAATTTTGGGGAAAAAAAATGAGATTTGAGTCAAAGAAACAAAAAATAAGTCTAACTTGTTTTCAGAGTATTCTTTAAAAATTTTGAAAACAAGGAGAACATATTATATGTATATATATATACATATAATATATATATGTATATAATATATATATATATATATATGTATATAATATATATATATATATATATATAAGTATATATTTATATAATAAAACAACTTATATTTTGAATTTTATCCCAGTCATATTTTTTCCCTCAAAACCATCACCAATCACTTACCTCATCTATCATCCCTCTGTCAGACTCAAACGTCAAGTTGTATCACTCATTTCTATCACATGTTTAATTAGTTATATATTTCCTCCCCAAAAACATCACATTATAAATTTCTATCATATGTTTAATTATTTAATATTCGATTAATTTGTAGTTAATATAATTTTTATTTCAAATATTATCCATATACAATAGTATATACATGTTAAAAAAATTAATATAGTAGGATCGATTTTTTGGGTACTCGAATTTTTAAATTTTAAGGCACGGGTTATGACTAATATACATATTATATATATATTATATGTATATACAAAAATATATATATAAATATGTATAAATATTATATATATAATATATAAATATGTATATATGTATATAATATATATATAAATATAAATATGTATACATATATTATAAATATTATAATATATACATAATATCTATATATATACATATATACATATTTATATATATAAATACGTTTAAATATATATATATATTATGAAATTGTCAATGTAAAAATAACTTTTTTTATATTTTTTTATTAATGTTTGAATTACTGTTCAAATATATATTTAGGCTGTCCAAACAGGTTTCACTATTTTCTGTATTGTAAAATTATTTTTGAAATCATCTAACAAAACAAGTTTTTTATCTAAAAAAATATCAAAACCACTTTATGTTTTTTACATAAGTACAATCATCGGCTGCCCAGAATAAAAGGCTCCCTTCACTGCTTGTTCTTTTGCATAGAAACTCACATTTTTCCTTTCTTGCTTTGGTGAACTCTCACACTTTTCACTCTTTGAAGATTCAGCAACCTCTCTGCTTTTTTTCCTCATTTTTTTTCACTTTCACTCTATTTCCCTCCTTTTTTTCATTATCACTCTCTTTTCTTCCCTCAAACTTACTTTTTAACCTCATTTGATCATCATGCACTTGTTTAGGTGTTAACAGTGCAACTGTTACAAGTTCGCCATGAATTACAAAAGAATATCTATTTCTATATCCATCATGCATAACTTGTCTATCAAATTGCCAAGGACGTCCCAAAAGCAAATGACTAGCATACATTGGAACATCACACAAAACCTCATCGACATAACGCCCAATGGAGAATGAAACTAATACCTGGCTATTTACCTTAACCTTCCCACATTCATTCAACCAATGCAACTTATAAGGAGTAGTAGGGTGCTTAATAGTAGGCAAATTAAGTTTCTCAACTAACAAGGTACTTGCAACATTAGTACAACTCCCACCATCAATGATAACACTACATACCTTATTGTTGATATGGCAACGAGTATGAAAGGTGTTGTCACGTTGTGCCTCGTTGTCCTCCTCCTTCACTTGTGCATTCAAGGCACGCCTCGTGACCAAAATTTCACCCTTAATTGGATATTCCTCTCCTTCACTCTCCTTACTCTCCACATCATCATCAAATTCACTTTCAGTTTCAAAATCACCATTTTCCCTCAAAAACATAGCACGTTTATTTGGACATTGAAATGCAATGTGTCCCCTGCCCAAACACTTAAAGCACTTTATATCTGTATTTCAAGAAGTTTGAGAATCAGATTTACCTCGCTCCTTGCTAGCCTCTAGGTCTTTGCAATTGTTGGAAGCTTCAACTTTACCATTAGAATCTGATTTCTCTTCCTTCTTGCTCCAACTAGAATTCGGTTTCCAAGAAGATAAAGGACCCGAATTCTGCCCAAATCGAGTAGAACCCTTCTGTTTGGGTTGCCTCTCAACCTTCATTGTCATGTGTAGCATATCCTCCATCTCCATATAATGCTACCACTCAACTACATTTTGTATATCTCGGTTCAAACCGTGCAAAAATCGTGCCATGGTCACCGCTCGATCCTCCTCTACATTAGCCCGAATCATGGCTATCTCCATCTCCTTATAATACTCCTCAACAACCCTGGACCCCTAAGTCGACCCTTGCAACTTCTGAAACAAGTCCCTAAAAGTAATGAGAAGGGACAAACCTCTTCCTCATGATACTCTTCATCCCATCCCAAGTATCAACTGGATGCTCTCTATTCCTCCTCCTATTCATCACTAATTGATCCCACCAACTACCGCATAATCAGTAAACTCCACTGCAGCTAGTTTCGCCTTCTTCTCCTCTAAATAGTCATGGCAATCAAACACTAACTCCACTTTCTTTCCCCACTCTAAATAAATCTCTGGATCATTCTTGCCTTGAAAGGCTGGGATTTTCATCTTAATGCTACCCAAATTCCCATATCTCCGATAAATATCCCTAACACCTCCATGACCACCTTTGCCACCTCTACCATGGTCAAACCCAATCAATGTGGCCTGGTCATCGAAGTAATCACCTAGATCCGACTGGTCATCATCGATATTGTTTTGATGACGCCTATTCTACCTCCTCTCAGCCGGTGCCTCATGCCTATCATGCCCATCATCTCTCCTTCCCTCATTCATTCTCAACTCATTAATCGCATTCGCTTGCTCCTCCAACTGATTTCTCATATCATCAAATCTTGTATTCATACGTTCAAACTGTTGTTGCATAGCCCAAAGTGTGAATAGCACATCAGTACCACCCTCCTTAATTACTCCTTTATCCTTGGAAGTCATGTTTTATAACCTGCAAAACAATGATAGAAATAACCTCACAAACACTCCCTCACGTGGTTCACTCGTTTCAATGTCACTCAACCCTCGTGTTTACACTCTTACTGGTTTTTTCTTAAGATAAGCTTACACACTTAGCCTTTTACCACTCAAATGTTTTCACCTTTGTCATTCTTTCGCAAACTACTCAAAACTCAACCAAAAACCAACCATTCCCACAACGCACATCAACTTAATGAGACACAAATATTGAAGGAAGGACTAGAATTAACAATGAAAAATAGTGAATAATAATGATAACACGAAAAAGAAACAAAGAAACTCAACGAAGCAAAGAAAAAATGAATTCGGCAAAAACCAAGCGCGAATCAATGATTCGAAAGCAACAATGGATCAAGAAAGTCATGCCCCAAATCAAACAGAAAAAAAAAACAATCGCAATGAATAGTCACGATGAACAGTAACAATGCATTTTTTTTTAAATAGATGCACATAAACAGAAAAAGAAACACCAAACAACAACAAAAAACCCTTGGTCAGATTATATGCGCACAAACATAGATAACCACCAACCCGATTTGAGAAAACAAACCCGAGAGCTCTGATACCAACTAATGTGAACCCTTATACGAATTCAAGAATCCATGGGCAAATTGATTGAAGACTCCCCAAGAAAGTTCACAAACCAGATTATAAGAACCAAGAACCCTAGACCCTATGTTTTCAAGAAACAAGAACCCAAGGTTAAAAGTTCAAGAGAAAGATGCCACACTCAAGATTTGAGCGATAAGTAAATGAATGCCACAAGAAAGATAAATTCTTTAAATAGTTCTTGGAAGAACAATAAGGTAGAAACCTCACAGAACTTATAAAAAATATATTCTGTCCTTTTGACCAGGTCTTATGTGTGTATATAAAGCCTTAAAACAAATCCTAATCCAAATAGGAATAACTAAAGTTGGGCACAAAACAAGTAATTAGCCCAAAATCCCTAACCTAAATCAACCCATACAACCACTTAATCAGGTTTGTTGGAATTGAATTACATTAAAATAAACTTGAGGCCTTTTCTACTTAAAGCCCACGCATGCCACGGTAGAAAAGCCTCAAAACGCACTCTTAACGCTTGAACTTGCACAATCAGCCCATATATGTTGAATCAGCCCGTTCAGTGCTTCCTTCATCCTTTTCGCTTTCGCCTGAGTCATAGGACCTCCATTTATGCTCAATGGATCAGATTGCATTGCGTCACATAGCCAACATCAAGGGAATTAGCCCTCTCATTTGCACTCACAAAATTTATCTAGAAGACAACTCCAAGCCATCCCCGACAACCACAATGAAGGCTAAATCCTATTATGAAGGATGTGATGCAAGATAAAGTGCTCAAACTACTTGATGTGGGCCTTATTTTTGCAATTGCCGACAGTAAATGGGTTAGTCCCATGCAAGTGGCACCAAAGAAGTCGGGAAAATGAGGAGAATGAGTTGATTCCAGCAAGGGTTGTCACCGATTAGAGAGTTTGCATTGATTATCGGAAGCTTAACTCATGTACTCGAAAGGATCACTTTTGATGCGAACCCTTAAACGAATTCAAGAACCCACAAGAAAATTGATTGAAGACTCCCCAAGAAAGTTCACAAACCAGATTATAAGAACCAAGAACCCTAGACCCAATGTTTTCAAGAAACAAGAAGCCAAGGTTAAAAGTTCAAGAGAAGGACGCCACACTCAACATTGAGTGATAGGTCAATGAACGCCACAAGAAAGATTAATTCTTGATCCCCCTAATCTTTGACAACTCTCACAAGCTTTATAAAATTTATGAGCATCATTAAAAATTATTGACCAATAAAATTCAAACTGAAAAATTTTTGCAGTAGTTTTTCTAATCAAAAAATGGCCTCCACACGCCTCTAAATGACAAAAAGATAAAATACTACTTACCTCATCATTAGGGACACATCTTCGAATAATTTGGTATGACCAATATTTGAAAAGATATGGAACATCCCAAAAGAAATTTATTGCTTTAACCAAGAATTTATTTTTATCATGTTCATTCCAAGTCGATGGCATATTACATGTTACAAGAATTATCAAAATAAATCCATCATTGATGCAATGCAATCTGATCCATTGAGCATAAATGGAGGTCCTATGACATGGACGAAAGCAAAAAGTATGAAGGAAGCATTGAACGAACTGATTCAAGACATATGGGCTGATTGTGCAAGTTCAAGCATGAAGAATGCGTGTGGAGGCTTTTTCTACTGTGGCATGCGTGGGCTTTAAGGGGAAAAGGCCTCAAGTTTATTTTAATGTAATTCAAGTCCAACAAACCTTATTAAGTTGCTGTATGGGCTGATTTAGGTTATTTAGGGATTTGGGGCTGATTACTTGTTTCAAGCCCAACTTTAGTTATTCCTATTTAGATTAGGATTTGTTTCCTTAGCAGATTAGGATTTATTTTAAGGCTTTATATACACACATAAAACCTTGTAAAAGACAATATATATTTTTATGAGCATTGTGAAGTTTCTACCTTATTGTTCTTCCAAGAACTATTTCAAGAACTTATCAAGAATTAACCTTTCTTGTAGCGTTCATCGACTTATCGCCCAATCTTGAGTGTGGCGTCTTTCTCTTGAACTTTTAACCTTGGGTTCTTGTTTCTTGAAAACATTGTGTAAAACCCAGAAAATTTTGAATTTTTTTTATGAAAAAGGGCAAAACAATAATTTGCCACTATAGTGCAGGTTGAAAATTCATATTTCTCAAGAGCTTGTAGGAAGAAACGGACCTAACCATTAGATTCGTCTTGCGGAATCTAGTTATCCAAACAAATTTCGTTGAATTCTGAGATAGTCGAATTTTTCGCGTTTTACTAAAATTTTTAATAAAATTTTGAAAATTTTCAAATAATTTAAAGCAAGTTGAAATAAAAATATTTGAGCTTGAACCGGAGCGAAATTTAATCATTTCGGGGCGATAACAGACCCGAAAAAAAGGGGGGCGTGTGGCGCGATGTGGGCCAAGTGTTAAAATGTATAAATAGGGACTAAAAATCTGAATTTTGGACAGAACATTCTGCTGGGTCTGCTGGTTTCTGACGTTGGAGTTGAAGAGAGGAAAAAAGAGAAAACTTATACTTTCTCTTTACGATCTACGGAGTTTCGTGGGTTGAAATTTTTCAGGCCAAGTATTAAAGTCGATCTCCTCAACGAGGGCTACGCAAATATACCAAAAACAAAGGATTTCACCGAATATACAAACATGAGATTTTGGGGGAAGCTTGGGTTTGAGCATGGGATTAAGTTCTTGGAGGTTTTCTACATTGATTTTACGCTTCAAGAGGTAGGGTTTTCAGCCTAACTAGGTTTATTTCCAGCCTAGGATGAATATATGAAATAGGTGGGTTATTTTGTGTATTTTAACACTTGCCTATTGTAGTTGGTTTAATGAAAATGGGTAGACTCAATTCTAGTGTGAATTGGTAATTAGAAATTGTTAGTTTGTAATTTCTTGGAAGTTTTGGAAATTGGGTATGTGAAAATCACTTAATTTGATTTGTTTTTTGAGTTATGTGATAAATTTGAGCATTTTATGTGATTATATGATTTGGTGTCTTGAAAGTGTTTGATAAAATGCCTATGTTNTAATTTGATTTGTTTTTTGAGTTATGTGATAAATTTGAGCATTTTATGTGATTATATGATTTGGTGTCTTGAAAGTGTTTGATAAAATGCCTATGTTAAATAAAGTGTGTTAATTGTATGAGATTATGTGATAACATGCTTGGATGATGTGGTAAAGTGAAATCATATGCTTATGATATGAATTACAATTGGAAATACAAATGTTGATATGTGCTTATGAAATATTGGCATTGGGGTGAATTATGAAATTTATTTGCTTAGGATGTAATTATTCATGACATGTGTTGAAATGTGGTAGAAATAATACCATCATAGTCCCTTGCTTCAAATTCCGTGAACTTAGCCACGTATTCCAATACCATCATAGTCCCTTGCCTCAAATTCAGGAACTCCCGAGCCTTAGCTTGCCGGACAGACGCCAAAAAATATTTGCCTATGAAGAGCTCTCAGAACTCTCCCCATATCATTTCTCCCAAGTTCTTGGAGTCCTTTACCTANTTGCCGGACAGACGCCAAAAAATATTTGCCTATGAAGAGCTCTCAGAACTCTCCCCATATCATTTCTCCCAAGTTCTTGGAGTCCTTTACCTAATCCCACCACAATTGGGATTCTCCCTCTAGCTGGAATGTAGCTAGCATTATCTTAGTGGCATCGAAGGTGATCTCCATAGCCCCTAAGATCTTGTCGGCTTGTCAGAACCAACGACCAGCCACCATTGGATCCGCCCCTCCCATGAGAGTCGGAGGCTCATGTTTCTTAAATTTTTGGAGATTACTTGAGCCCCTTGGCTCACATTTTCACAAGCCTGTGCACTGGTAGTAGTCGCAGCACTAGCCTGTGCAATAGTAGCAGCCGCAGCACCAATAGCCTCCACAAAGGCTTGTTGGTCAAAGACCAATGGTGGTTAATTGTTGTTCCACCCATTGCCTCGACGTCCTTTTCCTCGATTTGCCAACTACACACATGTAAGATAGAAATAGAGCCTGACAGAGTATCCGTAGATAGAAATCAGGTATAAACTTTGTGGTTTCTCTCCTTGTCTCACTAATAGAGCATATGACACCACTAGTAGACATTTACAATTTGAACTATCCCGTTCATCCCTTTTTTCTGAACCCCAAGGTTATGTTTTCTAACCCTAGTGTTTCTCCTTTCCATATACATTTTACCATGCATATAATCCACATAACACATAGCAATTTAAGCACATAACATGAAATGCACAATGAATGCAATGGTCAAAACCCATGCCCAACAGCCCTAGGTAAATTGTATACCTATGCTTTGATACCAAGCTATGACGCCCTAAAACTGGGGGTCCTTTTTCAACTATTGACCACCTGTTAACCCGCAAAAAATACTCGTGATTGTCGCACAACCCGATATCAAGTCAATGGTAACCCCTTAATCGGAATTTTAACCCACACGTGTAACCCGTGTACATTTTTCCATTTGACCCAATCAAGGTCCAATATTTCATAATTCATGCTCCATTTTAATCCATTTATATCTTTGGAACCCAAAGAACTCAACGTCCAAAAGTATGGCAAAGGAATTTTAAATTTTGGAAGACATACCCGATAGGTTTTACTAGTAGGTTTTGTCCACTAGAAAATTCCTACCGATAGGTTTTTGGCTGATGAACAAAATTTTGCTTGTACGACATCCTACCAGTAGGTCGTGCCCACTAGACCTCGATCTACTGGTAGGTCTTGCCCAATTTTGTCTGTTTCACCTGTTTTTCATTTCCAATCCATCTCATTCCATTCCACCACCATCCCATACATGTTTAGTGAAGTTTTCCACATTACACATGATCCATACAAGTTCTATTACATTCAAAACTAAGTTTTCATAACAATTTTACAAAAACTTAAAATAAAGCCACATCTTGGCTTTCTTCATCCTTGAAGTCCTGTGTGAGGGCCTTTCGATGGCGTATATCCAGTACTTGAAATGTGTTTCCCGTATAGGGTGAGCTACACTCAATAGAGTATCTCCTACAGAGGTTACTTCCCCTTAGATGCATATGAAATGTGCATATGCAACAATCAACAATTATTTTTCATTCCAAACAAGAATATGCCATTCAATGTTGGAATTCTACCATGTCATTTCATGATATGAGATGATACTCACTCATGCACTTTAACCCGAGTCCTCACCGACTCCCGCAACACAATGCAATGCTAATGTGCAGCAAATCTGTCATTGATGAATTACATCCAAAGTCATGAGCTTATAAAACTGAATCATTGTTGGATATTACACATCGAATGACTATTTTATAAAATAAGTACACTTTTATGGAATTTCACCTCAAGGGAGTGTATAAACCTGATATCATATAAAATAAAATCATATGTCTTTGTTGGGTAGCGGAGTTTTGGTATCGCACCGCAGGTTCCNTACACTTTTATGGAATTTCACCTCAAGGGAGTGTATAAACCTGATATCATATAAAACAAAATCATATGTTTTTGTTGGGTAGCGGAGTTTTGGTATCGCACCGCAGGTTTCGTAAACCAATACACTTTTCTAGAATTTCACATCAGGGGTGTGTATGAACCATGTAGTCGGGCCTTGCACCCGAGGGAGAGTCTAGCCCTACTTGGTATACCCGACACAAGTTTTTCGTGCAACCATGCGACTTAGTTGGATCTTCAATCTAACTTTTCCGAGCCCAGCCATCAATCACCAAGTATGGTGTTTGATCAAACCATGCACACACTCTCACACCTATGTCTAATGCCCATGAATGTGATGCCATGCACAATATGCAATGAATGTCAAATGAGCAATTAAACTGCATATCAATATATCCAATGGCAATTTATATCATAAACATATAATTACCACAATTTATCATGGTGTTAACATATTAACAACACATATCAACTCATTCATACCCAACAACAATTCATAAGCATGTCATTACATATCCTATACCCATTTCCACATCATTCCCAAGGCATAATGAATTTGATTTAGGCCATTTTCGTACCCATTTCCACATATCAACAACAACAGGCAAGTGACCTATGTTGTTATATACACTTACCCATCCCATATAACATCCTGGGTAAGAAATAAACCAAAGTATGAGGGAACCCTATAAAATGAAGCGTAGAATCTTCAAGAATACCTCCCAAGCCCAAAACCCTTTATTTTTCCAAAATCTTCTCTTTAAATCTTTGGTGAAATCCTTCGTTCTTGGTATGGTTGCCTAGCCCTCATCGAGGTGATCAACTTTAACTCTTGGTCCGAGTTGATTCAACTAACTAAGCTCCGTAGATCGTAGGGAGAATGTAGAAATCTTATTTTTTCTTTTCTCTCTTCTCTCTCTTTCTCTTCTAACATGAGCCAACTAGTAGAACTGAGAGAAATCAGATATTTATCGCCCCTATTTATACCTTTTACTTGTGCAACGCGACACGTTTCTTATTTTCGAGTCCGTTTTTGTTCCGAAATGACTTAATTTCGTCCCAGTTTAATTTTAAATTATTTTTATTTGAACTTTCTTTCAATTATAAGAAAATTTTATAAATTGTATTTGTGAGGACATTTGTGAGGTCACCCGACACCCAGTTGTCTCGTAAAATGTAAAAAATTTGACTATCTCAGAATTTGATAAAAATTGACTCGACAACTCAATTTCACAAGAAGAATCCAACGGTGAAGTCCATTGCATCATCCGAGCTCTATAGAAATATGTATTTTAATTCCACGTTATTATGACAAATTACCATTTTACCCTTTTTTGGAAAAAGTTCAAATTTACTTAGGTTTTATAGGATACACGTCGGTGGAAGGCTCTACATGGGGCCTCAAGGATGAAGAAAAGTCGACTTGTGGCTTTTAATTCAGTTTTTGTAAAACTATTGTGAAAATCTATACTTTTGTAAAACATTCGCTAAGTTAGTAATTTTGGACATGTCATGTATGTAAAAAATTGTAATTGAACTGATATGAGTTATTTTTAATGTAACCTTGAATGTTATTATATGAGTATGGATAAATGAATTCGGTGTGGTCAATGTTTACTCATCAATGGACTAGGTGTGGTCAATGTTGTATATTAGACCTCGGATGAGTCATGTGATTGTATGATGCACATGTTGTGTTTTGGATAGAGCTCCCCATACAAAGGAGACTTTGTCTGATTTTTTTTTTTAAAATTATGGATCCTGGTAAAAGGGGCATAACGGTGTGATATCGAGTTAGATGGTATCTATGGGTATTCCGCGGGTTGATGGGTGATCAACGGGTTAAAAAAGGACCCCCGATTTTTGGGGTGTCACAACTTGGTATCAGAGTGTAAGTGTACGATTTACCCAGGGCTTGATGGGCATGGGTCTAGACCCTTGCATTCATTGCGAATTTCATGTTATATGCTTCAAATGCTACATGTTATGTGTTATGTGTTATGTGAAGATTATGCATAGTTAAATGTATATGGAAAAGAGACACCAGGATTAGAGAACATAACCTTGGGGGTCAGAAAGAGAATGAACAGGATGGTTCAGGGTGTAAATGTCTACTAGTGAGACAATGAGAGAAATCTCAAATGTTCAACTTTGATCCCTACTTTGGGATACTAAGTAAATGCTTTGTTGCTCTTTAACATGTATGTAAATGGAAAATAGAGGAAGAGGACACGACTGCGGCGGTGGGCAGAACAACAACCAACCACCACCGACTTTTGATCCACAAGCCTTAATGGAGGCTAGTGGTACTGTGGCGGCTACCGTTGTACAGGCTAGCGCCAATGTGGGTTAAGGAGGCTCAAGTAACCTCCAAAGGTTCAAGGTACAGAAACCTCTGACTTTTCTGGGAGGGGCGAATCCGATGGGGGCCGATCATTGGTTCCAACAAGTCGACAAAATCTTAGAGGCTATGCAGATCACCTCCAATGCCACTAAGATAAGGCTAGCTGCATTCCAGCTGGAAGGAGAAGCTCATCGATGGTGGGATTGAGCAAAGGCATCAAAGAACTTGGAGGCGATGACATGGGGAGAGTTTCGTGAGCTCTTTATGGGCAAATATTTTTTGGCGGCTGTTCAACAAGCTAAAGCTCGGGAGTTCTTAGACTTGAGACACGGTACTATGACAGTGATGGAGTACGTGGCTAAGTTCACCGAGTTAGCCTGTTTCGTCGATGACTATGTGGCCACTTGCTTAGCCAAAGTGAGGAGGTTTAAGGATGGGTTAAAGTTGTCCATCTGGGGCAAAATTGTTGGCCGCCGCCTACAAAAGTNTAGCCTGTTTCGTCGATGACTATGTGGCCACTTGCTTAGCCAAAGTGAGGAGGTTTGAGGATGGGTTGAAGTTGTCCATCTGGGGCAAAATTGTTGGCTGCCGCCTACAAAACTNAGTTAGCCTGTTTCGTCGATGACTATGTGGCCACTTGCTTAGCCAAAGTGAGGAGGTTTAAGGATGGGTTAAAGTTGTCCATCTGGGGCAAAATTGTTGGCCGCCGCCTACAAAAGTTAAACTCGATGGTCGAGACAGCTATGACCATTGAGAGAGAGGTGGATGATGCGCAGAGCATCCGAGAAGTGGGTGCTAAGGACAAAAAGAAGGAGGGTCAATCCTCTTCTTGTAGTTTAGGGAAGAGATAATGGACTTCCACCCTACAGGGACATCAAGGAAAAGGCCGCGGCTTCCAAGGCCAAGGCGAAGGTCAATCCTCCCAAGGCGGGAGACACTTTAGGGCTTCCAGCTAAGCAGGCTCATGGACATGTTTTCATTGCAACCAACAGAGTCACGTGAAGCGGGATTGTCCTCAAAGGTAGGGATCCCAGGTTTATGGTACATCTTAGTCCCAGTCATCAGTGGGGCATCCGCAGACATACTTTGTTCCTCCTTATCCCACCACTGGCCAAAAAAGTCAGTATCAGTTCTAGGGTACCACTCAGGCCCCTACCACTTTTCGAGCGGGGACTCCACAGTTAGGCCAGATGGGCCAAGGCATGTGCCAAAATAGGGGACAGGGCATGCAGGCCGGGACTTCATGGACCTAGGGGCATGTCTACACCATCACACCTTAGGCTGAGCTAGTGGATCAGTCAGTTATTTAGGGTACATTTCTACTCTCTCGTTTATGGGCAAGGGTTATTATTTGACTTTGGTACATCTCATTCATTTATATTTGCATTAGGTGTGAGAGATTTGGGCTTAGAGGTTGAGATCTTGGAAGAGCCTTTGCATGTGAGTTCTCCCCTAGGAGCTAGGGTGAGTGTTTGATCAGATATGTCTGGGTTGTGAGTTAGAGATCTCTGGTATTCTACTCACCGTAGACCTTAGGATTATGGACATGTTAGAGTTTGATGTGATTCTTGGGATGGACTGGTTGGCGGCACACCGAGTTGTAATTGATTGTGATTGTAAGAGGGTCATTGCCTACACATTAGAGGGTGTTTGTTTCAAGTTCCAGGGGAAAAAGCATGATGCTTTACCCCAAGCCGTGTATGACTCTCAATGGCACAGACAGTTGATGGGTTGGATAGCGAACTTTACCCTAGAGGACGAGGCAAGACAGGAGTTGGGTCTATCTTAGGTGGTTTGTGAGTATGAGGACCTTTTTCGGACGAACTATCAGAATTACCTCCACATAGGGATGTAGACTTCACTATTGAGTTACAGTCCGGTACATCACCTATTTCTATGAATCTACATCGAATGACGCCAGTTGAGTTGTAAGAACTCAAAGTCTAATTGCAAGAATTGTTGGACAAGGACTTTATTAGATCAAGCACTTCACCTTGGGGCACTCCAGTATTGTTTGCCAAGAAGAAAGATAAGACTCGTCGACTATGTGTAGATTACCAACAGTTGAATATAATTACTATCAAGAATAAATACCCTTTGCCGNGTTGGACAAGGACTTTATTAGATCAAGCACTTCACCTTGGGGCACTCCAGTATTGTTTGCCAAGAAGAAAGATAAGACTCTTCGACTATGTGTAGATTACCAACAGTTGAATATAATTACTATCAAGAATAAATACCCTTTGCCGAGAATTGATGATTTATTTGATCAACTGAGAGGGGCGAGGGTCTACTCCAAGATAGATCTACACAGGGGTTACCATCAGTTGAGGGTTAGGGAGGCGAACATCCCTAAGACGGTGTTTAGGATTCGGTATGGGCATTTCGAGTTTACCGTCATGCCTTTCGGATTGACGAATGCCCCGGCGACATTCATGGATCTCATGCATAGGGTGTTCCAACCCTACTTAGATCATTTTGTCGTGGTCTTTGTTGACGACATTTTAATCTACTCCAAGTCTGAGGAGGAGCATGAGGGTCACTTGAGGGTTGTTCTCCTGACCTTGAGAGACCATCAGTTGCACGCGCAAGTTCAGCAAGTGTGAATTTTGGCTTACGAAAGTGAAATTTTTGGGACATGTGGTGTCGCTGCGGGTGTGTCAGTTGACCCGGAGAAGGTGGNTGTTCTCCTGACCTTGAGAGACCATCAGTTGCACGCGCAAGTTCAGCAAGTGTGAAGCTTACGAAAGTGAAATTTTTGGGACATGTGGTGTCGCTGCGGGTGTGTCAGTTGACCCGGAGAAGGTGGAAGCAATCATGAGTTAGGAGAGACTGAAGTCAGTCTTTGAGATACGTAGTTTCTTGAGATTGGTGGGCTATTACAGGAGGTTCATTGAGGACTTCTCCCGACTAGCTGCACCTATGACAAGATTGACCCGGAAGGAGGTTAAGTTTTAGTGGGATGATTCGTGCAAGAAGGCATTCTAAGAGTTGAAGAGGAGGCTTACTTTAGCTCCTATTCTGATAGTTTCGGAAAGGGGACAAAGGTACACAATGTACTATGATGCCTCCAAGGACAGACTTGGTTGTGTTTTGATGCAGTCCAAGAGGGTGGTTGCTTACAGTTCTTGGCAACGGAAGAGCCACGAGTAGAACTACCCCACACATGACATGCAGTTGGCGGCCATTGTCTTTGTCTTGAAGGCTTGGCGCCACTATTTATATGGTGAGCAACTTGAGGTATCTTCAGACCACAAGAGTCTGAAATACATCTTTACGTAGCGGGACCTCAATATGAGGCAACGCAGGTGGTNTTTTACGATCAGATTTTACAGTAGACCTTGACCCGTTGTTTACGACAAACAAGAATCTTTGTATATAGACCTCAACCCGCTGTTTGTGAAAAAAAAAACCTCGGTATAAGGGAAGACGCCACAAACGGTGTGGAAACCAGNAAACAAGAATCTTTGTATATAGACCTCAACCCGCTGTTTGTGAAAAAAAAAACCTCGGTATAAGGGAAGACGCCACAAACGGTGTGGAAACCAGTTTGATAAGTCGTTGGTGAACGCCACGGAGAATTTGCTGAATAATGATCTGAATTTTCATTGATTTGAATGCCTATTTATAGGCTGGTCACTACAAGGATTAGGAAACTTCTTCCTAAAACAACTATTATATTTAAAAAATATCTCTTATTTGTGGGTAAATAAATATCTCTTACTTGCCTAACACTCTTGAAGTAAAAAAGAAAGACATTTAGGCCTTTAAATGGCTGATCACATGCCTAAATAGAAAAAAAAAAAAAGTACTTGGCATACAAGCCTTACAATTAAACCCTAAAAAGAGTGAATAGTGCACGGTTACTATAGCGTGAACAGTGCAACGCTACAGTAACTACAAAAATCTTAGTTCATAATAAATAAAACATGTGGGCTAAGCATCCTCAAGCCCACTTATTAATAATTCTAATCCCTTAGACAAATTGGAGGCCTTAACAACATGAAGCCAATTTAAGCTTAGTCTTAGCCCCTAGCTGGATTCTCCTAAAACTTGAATCATGTTGATGAATCTTTGTTGTCCAAGTGAATCATAGTCACTGGGCCTCCACGAACTTCCTTGATTTCATGTCTTTTGAATTAGTTCATTGAGTACTTCTTTAAACTTTCTTGCTCGTGCTCTCGTAACCGACCCACTTGGAACTTAAACTAAATCCCTTGAAGTTGGGGAATGATTTGCATCATTCCCCTCCTCTTGAAAGGGATTTGCCCCCAAACCATTACCTACATCAAAAGGANTGCTCTCGTAACCGGCCCACTTGGAACTTGAACTAAATCCCTTGAAGTTGGGGAATGATTTGCATCATTCCCCTCCTCTTGAAAGGGATTTGCCCCCAAACCATTACCTACATCAAAAGGACTCAAATCAGTAACATTAAAAGTAGCACTTACATTGTACTCACTAGGTAAATCGAGCTTGTAGGCGTTGTCATTNGTAACCGGCCCACTTGGAACTTGAACTAAATCCCTTGAAGTTGTGTTATGATTTGCATCATTCCCCTCCTCTTGAAAAGGATTTGCCCTCAAATCATCACCTACATCAAAAGGACTCAAATCAGTAACATTAAAAGTAGCACTTACATTGTACTCACTAGGTAAATCGAGCTTGTAGGCGTTGTCATTGATGCGCTCTAGGACTTGGAAAGGACCATCTCCTCTTGGAAGCAATTTGAAACGTTCTTGCGCCGGAAATCTCTCTTTTCTCATATGCAGCCAAACCCAATCTCTGGGTTCAAAAATCAGCTTGTGACGTCCCTTGTTGGCTTGTTTTGCGTATTGCTCCGTTCTTCGCTCAATGTTGAGTCTTGCTTTCTCATGAATCTGCTTGACAAAGTCAGCTTTCTTCTTGCCATCTAAATTAATATGCTTAGTCAAAGGTAAAGGAGATAAATTCAATTGAGTTAAAAGATTAAATCCATACACAATTTCAAATGGTGAAAATTTAGTAGCAGAANCTTGACAAAGTCAGCTTTCTTCTTGCCATCTAAATTAATATGCTCAGTCAAAGGTAAAGGAGATAAATCCAATGGGGTTAAAGGATTAAATCCATACACAATTTCAAATGGTGAAAATTTAGTAGCAGAATGAATGGATCGGTTATAAGCAAACTCAACATGTGGTAAACATTCTTCCCATGTTTTGATGTTCTTTTTAATAATTGTCCTCAATAAAGTAGACAATGTACTATTTACTACTTCAGTTTGACCATTAGTTTGTGGATGACAAATAGTAGAAAACAATAGTTTAGTACCTAGCTTACACCACAAGGTCTTTCAAAAATAGCTCAGGAACTTAGCATCTCGATCTGAAACAATTGTTCTACGCATACCATGTAATCTCTCAATCTCTCTAAAGAACAACTCAACAGCATGTGAAGTATCATCCGTTTTGTGACATGGAATGAAGTGTGTCATCTTAGAGAATCTATCCACAACCACAAAAATTGAATATCTTCCACGCTTAGTCCTAGGCAATCCTAACACAAAGTCCATTGAAATATCAATCTATGGCTCACTAGAAATTGGTAAAGGAGTATACAAACCATTGGGCTGCACTCTGGATTTAGCTTGCCTACATGTGATACATCTACCACAAATTCTCTCAACATCTCTTTTCATGTGAGGCCAATAGAAGTGTTCTTGCAATACAGCTAAAGTCTTTGCAACTCCAAAATGTCCCATTAATCCCCCACCATGAGATTCCTGCATTAACAACTCCCTCAAGGAACAATTAGGCACGCATAACTTATTCTCTCGAAATAGGAATCCATCAAGCCTAAAGAACTTACCATTACCGGTTTTCTCACAAGCCCGGTATTCCTCATAAAATTCGTGATCATCAGCGTATAAATTTTTAATGTACTCAAAACCAAGGAATTTTGCATCAAGTGTAAAGAGTAATGCATACCTGCGAGAAAGTGCATTGGCGACCACATTCTCCTTACCTTGCTTATACTGGATGACGTATGGGAATGTCTCAATGTACTCCACCCATCATGCATGCCTTTTATTTAGCTTGTGCTGGCCCTTCAAGTGTTTCAAGGACTCATGATCAGTGTGAATCACGAATTCCTTAGACTATAGATAGTGTTGCCAAGTCTCTAAAGCTCGAACCAATGCATACAACTCTTTATCGTAAGTTAGGTAATTTAAGGCTGTCCAACTTAGTTTCTCGCTGAAGTAAGCAATTGGTCGTCCTTCCTGCATAAGTACTGCTCCTATGCCAATACCTGAAGCATCACATTTAATCTCAAACGTTTTCAAAAAGTTAGGTAAAGACAATAAGGGGGCGTTGGTCAGCTTCTCTTTGATTAATTGAAACGCCTTTTCTTGTTCTTCACCTCGTCTAAATCCAATGTTATTCTTGATCACTTCGGTAAGTGGTGCGGCTATACTACTAAAGTCCTTCACAAACTGCCGATAAAAACTAGCAAGTCCATGAAAACTACGAACATTACTTACACTTGTGGGACTCGGCCATTCTTGGATTGCACGTACCTTCTCTTCGTCAACCTGTGTACCTTGTGCACTAACAACATAACCCAGAAATACAAGCTTATCGGTATAAAAAGTACACTTCTTTAGATTAGCAAACAACTTTTCTGTCCTAAGCACATCTAAAATAGATTTCAAATGTATTACATGATCGTCCATGTTTTTGCTATAAATGAGTATATCATCAAAGTAGACAACAACAAATCTGCCTATAAATGCATGCAAAACATGATTCATAAGTCTCATAAAGGTGCTCGGAGCGTTAGTCAATCCAAAGGGCATAACTAACCATTCATGCAAACCATATTTTGTTTTAAAGGCTGTTTTTCATTCATCTACTTCTTTTATTCTAATCTGATGATAACCACTCTTTAAGTCAATCTTAGAAAATACACAAGATCCATGCAGCTCATCTAACATATCATCTAAGCGAGGAATAGGATGACGATACTTTACCGTTATGTTGTTGATGGCCCGGCAATCAGCGCACATTCTCTACGTCCTATCCTTCTTAGGTACAAGTAAAATCGGAACAGCGTATGGGCTCATGCTCTCCCTCACGTGCCTTTTCTCCAACAACTTACTTACCTGCCGTTGAAGCTCCTTTATCTCCTCGAGNAATTAAAACTGGAACAGCACATGGGCTCATGCTCTCCCTCGCATGCCCTTTCTCCAATAACTCACTTACCTGTCGTTGAAGCTTCTTTGTCTCCTCGGGATTGCTCCTATAGGCTAGTCGATTTGGAATTGTTGCACCGGGAACAAAATCAATTTGATGTTCAATCCCTCAGATTGGAGGTAACCCATGTGGTGTTTCCTTGGGAAAGACATCCTCATATTCCTGCAAAAGAGACATAACAGAACTAGGCAAAGCAAGATCAAGTTCGTTAGTGTTTAAAAGTGCCTCTTTGTACAAAAGTACAATCATTGGCTGATTTGAAAACATGGCTCTCTTAATCTCACTCACTTTTGCATAGAAATTCTTTTGTTTCCTCTCTGATTTTTTTTCAATGGCCGCATTTTGATTTTCTTTTTCTCTCTCATTTTTCTCGGCCTCTCTCTGATTTTCACTCTTTTTTTTTTCTTTGGTTCACTCTCTTTCTTTTGATCACTCTCTTTTTGCAATCTCATTTGATCCTCATATACTTGTTGCGGTGTCAATGGTACAAGAGTGATTGATCGTTGATTAAGCACAAAGGGGTATTTGTTTGTAAAGCCGTCATGCTTCACATGCCTATCAAACTGCCATGGACGCCCTAGCAATATGTGTACAGCTTGCATCGGTACTACATCACACAACACTTCATCTTCGTACTTACCAATTCGAAATGCAACTAACACCT
>CAUOFW020002691.1:726899-750441 GCA_963454935.2 Ilex paraguariensis
AACGAATAACGAAGAGAAAGGTTTTAAGAGATAGACAAACCTAAACTCGAGCCTTGGCTTTGATACCAAATGTCGTGGAACCCGCTGGAATAACGAGATCCTATAACGAAAAGAACCCAAAATCATTTTACGATTAGATTTTACGGTAAACCTTGACCCGTTATTTACAACAAACAAGAACCTTGTTATATAGACCTTAACCCGCTGTTTGTGAAACAAGAACCTCAATATAAGGGAAGACGCCACAAACGGTGTGGAAATCCGTTTGATAAGTCGTTGGTAAACGTCACAGAGAATTCCGATAAGTTTGTTTAATTCTTCAAAGAACCGAAGAGAAAACACTCTCAAAATTTGCTGAATAATGGTCTAAATTTTCATTAATTTGAATGCCTATTTATAGGCTGATCGTTTCCTAAAATAGCTATCCTATTTAAAAAATATCTCTTACTTGTGGGTAAAGAAATATCTCTTACTTTCCTAACACTCTTGAAGAAAAAAAGAAAGACATTCAGCCCTTTAAATGGCTTATCACATGCCTAAATAGAAAAAGGGAAAAAACTTGGCATATAAGCCTTACAATTAGACCCTAAAAAGAGTGAATAGTGCACAGTTACTATAGCGTTAACAGTGCAACATTACAGTAACTACAAAAACCCTAGTTCATAATAAATAAAACATGTGGGTTAAGCATCCTCAAGCCCACTTATTAATAATTCTAATCCTTTAGACAAATTGGAGGCCTTAACAACATGAAGTCAATTTAAACTTAGCCTTAGCCCCTAGCTGGATTCTTCTAGAACTTGAATCATGTTGATGAATCTTTGTTGCTCAAGTGGATCATGCTCACTGGGCCTCCACGAACTTGCTTGATTTCATGTCTTTTGAATTAGTCCATTGAGTACTTCTTTAAACTTCCTTGCTCGTGCTCTCATAACCGGCCCACTTAGAACTTGAACTAAATCCCTTGAAGTTGTGTTATAATTTACATCAGGTAGGTACATATATGTTTACTCATTATTATTTAAATTTTTATTTAGAAAGTACCGATTCATGCCTCAAAATACATATAGAATGATATATGTAAATTATATTTATAAATTTAAAACCTTATAATCAACATATATTTAAAAATTAAATAATTTATAACCTAATTGTGCATGAAATTTTATTTTTTTAAGTTTAACTTTAATGCGGTGAAAGTGTTTATATAGATAATAACTTGGTGGGAGGAGTCTTGAGAAACCTTCCTTTCCTAGTATGACTAATTAATAGATTTTAGAATTATTTTATCCCAATCAAATCCTGTCATGTGACCACAAAATTATTTCTTTCATGTATTTATTTGTAACAACCCATTTGAATTTTTTCAAAAGAAAATTGTCATTATCATATAACTATCCAATAAATGGTTTGGGCGGAGTGAAGGGAATAGTTGTGGATGTAGAGATGTCGACTGAAAAAATTTATAAATTTTGTGTATCACACAGATGCCGACTATCATATAATACGACTCAGGACGTCAACCATCATATATTATACAACTTTCCTAAGGCATTCCCATTTTCAAATTTTTTGTTGTAGCATGTGTGAGAATTATTTACCTCCGAAGTAAAGATTTATTATAACCGTTATATCATGTCAGTTCTATTAAATAGTGTTACCTCTCACCAATTCGTCTAATATTATAATTAATAAATTAAATTTTAAATTTATAGAAATATAACAACAATTTAGATATATTTAATTTTTATTTACTAAAATTCAATAATATAAAATTTGTTCTAAAATTATTTTTTTCGCTTAAAAACATATATGTTTTATACAATTCTTAATATCAGATAATTCAACTAAGATATTCTCTACTACCAAATAATTTTATCAAACCATTCCTACCTTTCTCTTACTTTCTATTTATTCATTTTAATTTTAAATTATATAATTTTAAAAAATTCTTATTTAAAATATCCATATTACACAATCAATGCTTAATTTTTTTGTAGTGTTGAAAAATATGCCCAGGACCATTTCTGGTAAACAAATAACTTGGCCTACACCCCACTTTTTTTAAAAACTATTCATTGCAATGGTAACTAACAATCTTGTCAAGTGAAACAGTTTCGTATCGGGTGGAACAGATTTGTATTAAAATAAATTCTCTATTCATATAAAATTTATTTATATAAACGAATTCAACTATCACACTCATACACAAATCGTTTATTAGACAGATTATCATATACAACTATGTGTCACCCGTTAACTAAGAGAATATGTTATAATATTTCGAGTTTATACGAAAAATTATCAAGTCGCCACAAATTACACATATTTGACCTATTTATTATAACAATAAATTATGGCAAAACAAAAAAAATATAAACATTAAATAATACTACTAAATTTGCACAAGTCTGTGAGAAAGAAAGTGTGAAATGAGACAGCCGATGACAAACCTAACTTTAAAAAAAAAAAAAATTATAATCCAACTTTTAACGTGTTAAATTGAGCTTTTTGAATTATACACAAAATTAATTCATTTATTTCAATGATATGCCGAGTTAACCGCTTTAACTCAAACCCGTTAAAATTAGCTCAAACCTAAATCCGTTAAAATTACGCTCAAACCTAAATCCGTGTGGTAACATTATATCATTATTGTTACATACCGTAACCATTCAGTTAAAAAACAACAAATAAGTAAAATACATTTCACCAATCTTATGTGTAATCATGAAATTGGCACAAAAAAAATTAGTACAAGATCAATTTCATTAATTTAACATAGAAATTCAAGTAATTTTAACCTATATTGATTTAGATTTTTCATCAATTAAACAATTGATTGATGTGAAACATTCAAATCCAAAGCTGAGGAACAGCTTCTTGATTTTTCTCAAATCCAACAAAGAACCATTCTCTCCTACAAGCTGAGGTTTTGAATTGAAGTATTTCTTGTAAACTTTTCCAAGTTATAAAAAAAATGAAAGAAAAACTTTACAATATGCTTTGTCTAACTTGACGGCAATACCAACGTTCGTTTGTGTTACTGTGCCGGTAACGTTTCAGGCCGCCACAAATCTGACCCAAAGCCTAGATCTGAATAATCAAACAATCCCTCTAAGGCCACATACTCGCCGTTACCGTTGATATGGCTGTCGGTAACACCGATTCCATACTCAAACGAGTCATAACTCGGAATATGATCTTCAAATCCCCATAACTCACTGAGTTCGGAAGAAACTCTCACCAACTCATTTTCCTCCGGATACTCGACCCCGTTCGGTGACGTATTTGATGGAGGCAGGCCGAGTTCATCGTCGGATGCTCCCAAAAGGAACCCGAGATCCGGCTGAGACTCGCCTGAATCTGACGTCAGATCCACCACGGTAGCATGTGACGGAGAACCAGATATCTCTTCTTCAAAGCTCTTCATGAACGACTCCAGATCTTCACTCTCCGTACACAGATCCGAATCGTCAAGATTGTTGAGAAGATCCTCTCGGATTCTCTTGACATCCGGCGAGTCAATCTCTGACTCGTCCAACTCGTCACGGACTCGCTTCTTAATACTCAGCTCTTCCATGGCAAAGAAAAAAATACGATGTGAGGACACAAGGTAAAGCAGAGGCTAGGATTAGGGTTTCAGTGTAGATAACACAGGAGATGAGGTGGATGTGGTGAAAAGTAGGGAAGAAATGCGAACTTATATAATGGAGAAATGTGGAGAGAGAAAGTGGTGAGAGGAGAGAGAAAGTGGTGAGAGAGAAAGAGAGAAAAGTAGAGAGAGAAAGTAAATGATGACGACGCAGGCGCGTGGGTGCGAATACTTGGGGCCATCACGGATTTGCTTTTCTTTTCCCAGCTTTTCATTTTCCACCTTAACGTGTCCGTTGTGTGTTCTCATTGTTTTTTTAAATTTTCTATTTTTATATTCTGCAATTAACTCGTTTGAAATCAACCTTTGAAGTCCGGTCAGTTCTGTGGGGGTCCACTAACTTAGTCAATCACGGCATCGCCTTTTTCGATATTTAGGATCATTTTTTTTTCCGGTTACGCCCCTTGGGTAGCCATGAGTCATGACTAGTCCTAATAAATTTAATACTATCCGATTATTCAAGACAAATCGAATAAAAATTTGATTAAAACTACTTCATTATATACCAACAAATTAAATCAAACAAGTTTGATTAGTTTTTTAACAGATGATCCATTATTTCAAAATAAAGATTTTTAATTAGGATTGTGTCATGTAATCTGTTTAATAAATAAATAATCGGTATTGATTTGCAATTTGCACCCGTTAAATAAACAAGTTATATAAAAATTGAAATTTTTTTTATATAAACACACTAGAATTTAACACAATTCGACACGACTTAACATAATTGTTAGGCGTACTAATTATACCATTTAGCACTATTTAATAATAAATTAACATGTATACAAATAGACGCAATTTAATTTAGTAACTAATTTATCCATGTACAAAAATAATTGTCTTGTATAAAAGTGAGATTCACGATGTGTACCTATAANAATTTATCCATGTACGAAAATAATTGTCGTGTATAAAAGTGAGATTCACAATTTGTTATTTCGTATGCCATACTAATAGTGATGCGATATTACAGTTATACTAAATATTTCCTCAAACTTAAAAGGCAATAATATTCGTTGCTTTAAATAACGGGAAAGTACATATTTTTCCTAATTGAATGAATATCTTCTATACCACCAAGTGCATAGATCAATTGGGAGTTGTTTTAACTTAACTAAGGTCTTCGGTTTAAGACTTGAGAATGCAGTTGCGTTTAATGGGAAGAATTTTGCCGCCCTTGTGGTCCTATCCGGCTCGAAATTCGGATTAATCAGAGTTTGTTGTGACTTTCGGATACTAAATAGTCTCACCCAAGGAAAAAAAAAAAANCCTATCCGGCTCGAAATTCGGATTAATCAGAGTTTGTTGTGACTTTCGGATACTAAATAGTCTCACCCAAGGAAAAAAAAAAAAAGAATATCTTCTATTGAGATTTTTTTTTTTTTTATGGCTCTGGGGTATCTGCTACTGACATCTGATTGCCTGCCATAAATTTTCTGAATTCATATTACAAGGAGAATACTTGTTCGAATGTTTATTTCGTAGTATTGAAAATTTATTTATATTGACATTTTTTCCTTATTTAATTTTTTTTTATTCTAGCAATGCTTTTTATGATATGAGTTGTACAATTGGTCTTTAATACTTTATTTAGATTTTATTTTATTGTGTTAAAAAATTTTGTTATTCACATTGATTTGTAT
Source organism: Ilex paraguariensis (assembly GCA_963454935.2). Taxonomy (NCBI): domain Eukaryota; kingdom Viridiplantae; phylum Streptophyta; class Magnoliopsida; order Aquifoliales; family Aquifoliaceae; genus Ilex; species Ilex paraguariensis. The sequence goes on from CAUOFW020002691.1 coordinate 732,201, forward strand.
ATTTATGAATTTTTTTATTTGTATTCTTAATTTAAACAATAAATAATGTGCATTTGATCTACTACAAGTTTTTAATTTTCGTAGACCTCTACATAAATAGATATAAATTTATTATTATTATTATTATTATTATTATATATATATATATAGTTAAAATGTTCACCGTAAATTGAATTTCAGTCTCCGCTTCCTTGAGGGCATCATTGCCAAATCATATATATATTTATTGCTATCGAGATTTAAAGTTAGGGAAGTGAGATGCAATGATAATACAGTATGTACTTATTATAGCAAAATACTAAAAGATAAATTTTCACGTCTACGATCAGGCCACGATACGGGCAACTTTCAACATTACTATCATAAATTTACTTAAAAAATCATTTANTTTCACGTCTACGATCAGGCCACGATACGGGCAACTTTCAACATTACTATCATAAATTTACTTAAAAAATCATTTACACTTTTTTAATAGAAAAAAAGTCAAAAACTAGCCTATGGAACGTAGATCACCACTTCAAGTTAAAATAATGCGGCTATTATTAAATTGGCAATTGATACTTGGTGTAAAAACATACAGATGCTATGTGTGACATAGTCACGTTAAAATATAAAAAACAAAACAACTAATCAAAGACAACTTAGAGTTTATGTCCGAAGGGATAAAATACAATTGTTCAATCTCTCGTATTGATCCTACTAGAAAGAAAATAGGGAACATTTTTGCTATTAGTTCTCTCTATTCCATAAACTTATACTTTACCCCAATTAATTTAAAAATTAAAGTTTAAATCTCAAATTTCATAAACTTGTAATTAATCCACAAAGAGATTGACAATAAAAACAAAATATATCTTTTTTTATTTCTTAATTTCTAGTGTATTATTTTTTCACCATTTTTTTATAATTAAAACTACAGTTAATGAATAGAAAGAGAATGAGAAAAATATTGATTTATTTTAAAGAGAAAAAACTAGAATACATATTTTGGGTATAATAATTATTATGGTCCTTTACTTTATTAACAGAGATAACATTTGACTTTTAATTTCAATGGATATTTAAGGATTTCACGGTATAGTTTGAAATTTACTTATAAAAATATAACAATAATTTTTAGCCCAAAAATATCTTTTTCTTTTCTCTCCCTATTAGACAACGTAATTAACACATTTTCTAATGTCAAACAATCTCATTAAGCTACACATATTTCTCTCTTCTCTCTTTCCTCTTTGTCACTTTTTTTTTTGTTTATTTAATTTGAAATTACATAATAAATAAAATTAAATAATTAATTTAACTTAAAATATAAATTTTTGATTTTTAATATTAGTGTATAAAAAAATTAAATTGTTATTAATACTTGAGCAATACAATTGGAACCTAATTTGCTGATTTAATTCACTATAATCTTTGAAATGACTGTGAGTCCTATTAAACATTAGAATTTAGTGTTAATTCAATGGTTCTATTGAAGTCATGTCATTATGTTAACAAATTAAGTTAATTTTTTAGATTTAAATAGTATTACTCTTAATACTTATGACATGTTTGTTTGATGGGATAGACCATTTAATCTCATATTTGGTTAGAATTTTTAAACCTGAGATTCATATCTCGGCACAGAAGTGACCTGGAGTATTAAAACCATATACACCGGTTGGATAAACCCAAGTGGGAGTGGATTTCATATATGCTAGCCTAAGTTGACTATATCATATAATCTTTTTATCCCTAATAAAATATCCCATATACATGGTCAAAGGACAATTTTGTTAATTATATGATAAATATTTGATTATAATTGTGATTGTTCATGGGTCACACACACACACACACACACAGAGTTATATATATATTATTTATCAAACACGAATATAAATAAGATTTATCTATAAATTCCATAAACATAAAAGAGAAAAAAAATAAAAAAAATTGGTAAAACAAAATTAACACCATCTCAAAAACCATCCAACCATGCGCTTAGATATTATAAATTGGGATCAAATCTGAAATAAAGCTACCCCTTGGGATCTGCAGTTTGTCACCGCAAAACGGAAAATGCTGTTTTGGACTATCCAACCAACCATTGTTTCTTACTCCACTTTATTATACGATTAATTGTCTGTCACGTGAAAATGCATCGCCACTTGCAATTCTAATATAATTTTGTGGTACGGTGGGTCCCATAAAACGTGAGATCACAAAATATCCGCTGAGTAGGCGACACCTCTGTTTATTGTCGGGCACGCACCATAACAAAATTTAATATTTCACTACTTCTGAGGTGTTAATTTTATCCAATTATAAAAACTCACATAAATTAGATCATTGAAGTATATATATGAAAATCTTTTATTAATTATTATGATAATTAACGATAGTTTTATATGAAAGTTATATATTCTGATAGGTATATATGAGAAATTTAAAATAACGAATAAATTGTTAATTTATTAAGTTAAAATCAGATAACAAATTTTTTTTAATAACAATAATAGATAACATAGGTAAGCTGAACAATGTTAACAAAATTTAGTAACACTAATGTTAATATATAGTAAAATTTATATTACAATATGATTGAAGTTACAATTAGGGTTGTGTTACCAGCATAGTCGTGTTACTATACTGACACTAATATTACTATAATAAATTTTAACATACAATTACAAACTTTGAGACGTAGATTGTGTAATATACACTTTAATAGTCACGGTAATATCAAAATTTTGTACTCAGTAACATATCTACTTTTATAACATACATGACAATAATTTTTTTACAGTAACATCAACTTTTGAATGATTTTAGTAAAAATATGATCCGTAAATTAAAATTTTACAAAATAATAAGTAGTAACACACAATCGACAATTGAATTCCGACACTCAACACCAATTATGAACATCAAGACATCGAAATTTTGAACTCCAATTTTTTATTTACGTACAATAATATGAACTTTTTTCACAGTAACACAACAAAAAAAAATAATTGATTGTCTTGCGCAACAAAAGAATCAACAAAAATTGAGATCTATAACATTTTTATTTTAGTATTAATATATGAGTTCTCTTGAATCTTTGTTACAAAGTTAATGCCCACTTTGACAAAATTAAATTTTTAATTGTTATTACTTTTTTGTCATATTACTATTTTTTTGTAAACATGTTTCTATTTTTTTAGTGACCATGTTGCTGTCTTTGTTGAGTATGTTACTATTGTTAAATTTTAATATTAATATTAATATTTTGTCGATAAAGTCTAAAATAAACTGAAATAATAAATTGAAATTGTTTTTTTTGAAATATAATGAGTTTGAAATTTGAATATGAACGATTTTTTGTAAATGTCAGTTTCTTATTTTTCGGATAAGAAAACATTGTGACTTAAAAGATTATAACCGAATTTGAAGGTGATTATGAAGGAGATGTATATGAATTGTTATTGTGTCTATAAACGTCATTTATAACATTTTTACAAGGGTTATAATAGTAAAATTGACAAAAAATAGATTTAAAATTAAATAAGTTTCTTTGACTAACTTATCTCCTAATAAGTCTATATAAAAAGGTCGACGCTCAAATTTTCTTAAAAAAAAATTGAATTACATATACCCATACAACACGCCGGTCCACGTTCCCAATGTAATATGGGGCTCACAATCCAAGTTAGGGGGTGTTCAAATTTTTGACTGGTCACAAGTTCCTATCCTATTTGACTCTACGACTAGTTGCAAAAATCTAAATAAGAATGCGAAAAAATTTTGGGTCTTTGGACAATTTTCGGGTAAGAATGTGGAATAGTCATCTATTTCCGCATTCCTACACTATCCTACTCGCGATAATTTTTTAATATATATATATTAATGTATTTCTTATGATTTAAAGTTTAAACTTAAATTAATTGTTATTTTATTTGTGTAACGATTATGGTGGATTGATGTTAATACTTTCTTGTGTTTTATAATAATTCTTGATATAGTTGTTTTAGACTTTAGTGTTAATTGATTTATTGTGTTGTTAAATTGATACATGTTATTTAATTAAATTGTTAAAATAATTCAAAAATTAATTGTTACAAAAATGTTTACCCGATTTCCTACCCGATTAGTTTACCCAATTTCCTACCTGATTAATCGGATAGGAATATCACACATGTTGGGTAGGATAGATAAAGAAAAAACTCTTCTGCAAAGTATCAACTAGGAAGACGGAGAACATATTTTCTACCCGTAGAATAGGGTGAATATCCCCAATCCAAGCCAATAAGTCCTGATATATATATTTTTTTATCAACCTACGAGGGTATTTTAGTATTTTGATCATATTTTACCAAATAGTTCAATTAGCACATTTTTTTATTCAAATAACTCCATTAAACTTCGTTATCTCTCTCTTTCCTTTTTGTTACTTTTCTCTTATTTTTTCTATTCACTTTAATTTTAAATAATAAAATATAAATATTATAAGTTTAATATTCAATTTTTTTTATTATTGAGCATTTTCAGACACAAAATTATGAGTAGTGACGTAATATAATTGAAGGGTCCACTTATAATACTATTTTATAATTTTTTAATATTTAATTTAATTAAAATTTTTAATAATAATTATGTGTCGGATTATTTTTCGAACTCAGCGACTGAGCGCATAATTATTTTTAAAAACCTAAACACTAAAAATTATAAATTTGTATTATAGGTGGACCCTTCAATTTCGTTATTTATCAATTATTAATATTTAAATTAATTTCATTACCTTATCTTTCAGTCATCCCGCGGCTTGTCCCGGATTATAATCCTCCAAACAGGACCTTCCAGAAACAAAGACCAAACTAAAGCTAAACCAAACATGGGTTAGTGCAAACCTGGGTTAGGGTGCCTATAATTCCACGGCCACCTTAGCTGTCTTGTCCATTTGGAAACCTTGATTTGTCAAACAATAAACCAGACCCTTTTCACGTACACCACGTGGCATTTACTTTACTTCCAAAAGAGGGATGATATTATATAGCACAGATATTTAGGTAGATTGGTCCGACTTTCGAGATGGGCCCACTTCGAAAGTGCTGGTGGAGCCGTGCGGTGTTAAACCAGTCACATGATGTAGAGGGGGAGAGGGGGTGGTGGGTGGCAGATGGTCCTTTGTACGTTATTTATGTCGTGGTATTTAGCTTTCCTTTTCCCCTAGGTGGTGGGTCCTACGATGTTGTGTAGTCTGATCTAGAGAGGCTTTAAAAATGGGTCTCGTTTATGTCAGAGAATTATTGGTAGCCGTTGATGTAGCCTTTTTAGGTGTGGTGCTTAAATCAAAGGACAAGAGCCAGAGAGCATGGTTTTACTTTTTTTTTTCTAATGGGACTTCAATTTTGAATGAATTACACTTTTATCTCTTTTGTACCTCAAAATCTTTTGATACCGAAATAACATATTTACTGTTTTTTTAGTTCAATGTGCACACAAACCCTTTTTTATTTTTTTTTCCGGTTTAGTGAAAGGTAGGATGTTCACGTCAAGATAGGATATTCACGAAAAATAAATTCTTCATGATCTGAGGTTAAATAGTTATCAAAATTTAAACTCAAATCATATGAATTTCTAATTTGTTCATGTTATCACTTAATTTATTGTTAGAGTTAAATAACATATTTCACAATGGAAATAAAATTTTGATGGCTGATTTTGTTTTCAAATTCATAATTTACTAATTTAAAGATAAATAGTTAAATGTGATTTAAAAACCAATTTAATTTCGTTTATTACTTTGTTCACAACCATTAATGAATGAGTGTTCATTTGTATGCAATAGATGCTGATTAAACGCACGGTAAGCGATTAACCAAGAAAAAAAATTCAAAAAAAAATGTATTAGAGGGAATCTAAATTCAAAATATAAATATGCCTCACATGTGTTCAACTAAGGATAATTTATAATATAAAATAAGACAAATTTTAATAAATTTATTTGACGGTCTCAAATAAATTCATCTTTACTATCAACATCTCTCTGAGAACAATTTATATTACACTATGTTTTCAGACACTAGTTATCCTAATAATTAACAATGCTGGTGATGCACAAAATGGTTTTTGCACACCACTTGTTAAGTATGAATAATAAATGCAAGAAAATAATATTAGGAGATGGAGAGATACAAACAATTTATAGTGGTTCGATCAGCTCGACATACGTCCACTCTTTAATAGCTCTTTAATAGCTTTTGGTTGTCTGGTATTTTATTAACTCAAGGGTTTGGGGAGTAGAGAGTACAGGCTTTGAAGGAGAGGAGAGAGTCGTGCTCAGGTAAAGTGTGATCTGCCCCCTAAGTGTTTGTGGAATTTATAATTTATAGTCGTCCTCCTAACAGATTTGGGCAAGATATTAGTAAGTAGTTAGCTAATTTGTTGGATCTGGCGAGCTCTTCTCAACGTGCTAAGTAGTTGCGACACTCTCCATGAGATTTGGTCAAAGGATGAGGTGGGGTGTTGACCATCTATAAGGCAGTGAGGATAGGACTTTGAATGACCTTACTTGCTCCCTTATCTCCTTGAACTGCTGAGTTTAACTGAACTGACCACACTGATGAGCTTAACCGAGTTGGCCACACTGAGCTGAATTTGCTGAATTTCTTGGAGTCGGACTGTAAACTTGAATTGAGCTTATAATATGAGTTGGTCCTCTGGGCTTGGCCCATCAAATACTACACTTCTTAAATTTTATTTTATTTTATTTGTGAAAATTTACATATCAAATCAGTATATACTTCAAATTAATCGATCGCACTAAACTACCTAAAGATAATGATATATATATATCATTGTAATTTCAAATATCAAGAGAGTACTATAATAGTGATTTCAAGTGAATGCATGTGTGTATGCATATAATATGACGTTTTTAAAACACTCATGCTCTTAAATTTTTTTGAAAATTGATGTTTTTGTGCTTCTGATCTCGCTCATGCTCCTTCTCGATTTAATCTAAGTTGTAACGGACTTACTGAATAATTGGTCGCAATCTTCATCTCGTTATAATTTTCGACACCACATCCCTTTTGGGGACGAGTCCAGTTCGATGTACCGACAAAAAAGAAGTACACATGAAGTCACCTTGCGTTCTCTTTACAAATATGAAAAATAATACAATTTGTTCTTGTAATTAACCCAACATTTTATGATGGATAGCATGTCCCCCACTTATGGTGAACCACGCCAGGTGCGGCCGCCTAGGCCCCGCAAAGGATGATAGTGTTTGTTACTTTCCATTTCAATATGCCATGTTGTTTTAAAATAAATAAATTAAATAAAATAAAACAGGAGAGGCCGGCAATGGAGAATTTAGACGTGGCAAATTTTTAATGGGTTAAACATAGAGTTATGATTAAAAGTGTTAAAATATGACACGAATTATTAATACAATACAAATTTTGGGTCTCTTTTGAGCCACCCATTTCGTAAATGAGTGGATCGGGTATGAGTGATGTCATTGAAAAGAAATTTATGATATGATTCGTTTATATATCGATTATACATGATTCATATATGAAATGACCCGTTATATACGAATTAATATTCAAATCGGATATAAATATAATACGTTTTTTGACTCAAACTTCCTAAAATTCAATACGATTGACCGACATAAGAATAACATAAAGACAAATCAAAATAAAAGTTTTAGGCCGGCAATAGAGAATCTAGCCATTGTGGAAATTAGATCTGGCTGACTGATCAAACTATGAATTAATTTTATGGCTGAGACTTCTCTGTATTGGTCTGGTCTTCTTTTTAACTTTATATATCTTATACCATTAATTGATAATGCTCATGTCAACATCTTTTAAAACAAGGCAAGCCCATGTTTTATTCAACTGTAACAGCTCTTCTTTGGCGTCTAGCAATGGTGGACAAATTCATGCCGTCTCATATCCAAGAAATAACTTGTCAACAAAGTTGTGGGACATTATTGATTCAATAATTTATTTAATAATTTAATAGTCGAGAGCGATCGAAATTCAAAATTTATCTTTAGGGTTAAAAGGTTGGATTGATAGATTGAGTTTTTTTATGAATAATGCTATCCGAATCACATATTTTTTTATATTCATAATTATTATTACTCAAATTTGAAATATATATGAGAAATATCTACAAGTCACGTTTTGTTGTCACAAGGTAGTGGGAGACAATTTACACTTTGACAAAGCATATTCTTTTTCTTTTTGGATAAAAAAAGAAGATTGGATACATAAATTTGTAGCACTATGAGATTCGTGGGGGAAAAAAAATCAATATTTGTTAAATAATCTAGTGGAATTTATTTGTTTATTGAGTCTTTAAAACCACAAAGCTAAGTGCTGGCCTGCCATATCAAGGGGGAAAGAAATACTTATCAAAGTCATTTAGAATAACACAAAGTCAAATGCATGGTATCACTCGTAAAATTCAAGACATGTAATTTTACATATCGTCTCTTGTTCGATTATTAAATCGATCCAAATGAGGCGGTTAAACGACTTAAAGTCGTAATTTTAAACTATTGTATCTACCTTGATTTGTTTTGTGTGATGGAATGTGTGTGTGTGTGGAAACCAAACTCATCGTTTGGAAAATTCTTAAAGATGTTTCTAGCNGGTCAAAGGATGAGGTGGGGTGTTGACCATCTATAAGGCAGTGAGGATAGGACTTTGAATGACCTTACTTGCTCCCTTATCTCCTTGAACTGCTGAGTTTAACTGAACTGACCACACTGATGAGCTTAACCGAGTTGGCCACACTGAGCTGAATTTGCTGAATTTCTTGGAGTCGGACTGTAAACTTGAATTGAGCTTATAATATGAGTTGGTCCTCTGGGCTTGGCCCATCAAATACTACACTTCTTAAATTTTATTTTATTTTATTTGTGAAAATTTACATATCAAATCAGTATATACTTCAAATTAATCGATCGCACTAAACTACCTAAAGATAATGATATATATATATCATTGTAATTTCAAATATCAAGAGAGTACTATAATAGTGATTTCAAGTGAATGCATGTGTGTATGCATATAATATGACGTTTTTAAAACACTCATGCTCTTAAATTTTTTTGAAAATTGATGTTTTTGTGCTTCTGATCTCGCTCATGCTCCTTCTCGATTTAATCTAAGTTGTAACGGACTTACTGAATAATTGGTCGCAATCTTCATCTCGTTATAATTTTCGACACCACATCCCTTTTGGGGACGAGTCCAGTTCGATGTACCGACAAAAAAGAAGTACACATGAAGTCACCTTGCGTTCTCTTTACAAATATGAAAAATAATACAATTTGTTCTTGTAATTAACCCAACATTTTATGATGGATAGCATGTCCCCCACTTATGGTGAACCACGCCAGGTGCGGCCGCCTAGGCCCCGCAAAGGATGATAGTGTTTGTTACTTTCCATTTCAATATGCCATGTTGTTTTAAAATAAATAAATTAAATAAAATAAAACAGGAGAGGCCGGCAATGGAGAATTTAGACGTGGCAAATTTTTAATGGGTTAAACATAGAGTTATGATTAAAAGTGTTAAAATATGACACGAATTATTAATACAATACAAATTTTGGGTCTCTTTTGAGCCACCCATTTCGTAAATGAGTGGATTGGGTATGAGTGATGTCATTGAAAAGAAATTTATGATATGATTCGTTTATATATCGATTATACATGATTCATATATGAAATGACCCGTTATATACGAATTAATATTCAAATCGGATATAAATATAATACGTTTTTTGACTCAAACTTCCTAAAATTCAATACGATTGACCGACATAAGAATAACATAAAGACAAATCAAAATAAAAGTTTTAGGCCGGCAATAGAGAATCTAGCCATTGTGGAAATTAGATCTGGCTGACTGATCAAACTATGAATTAATTTTATGGCTGAGACTTCTCTGTATTGGTCTGGTCTTCTTTTTAACTTTGTATATCTTATACCATTAATTGATAATGCTCATGTCAACATCTTGTAAAACAAGGCAAGCCCATGTTTTATTCAACTGTAACAGCTCTTCTTTGGCGTCTAGCAATGGTGGACAAATTCATGCCGTCTCATATCCAAGAAATAACTTGTCAACAAAGTTGTGGGACATTATTGATTCAATAATTTATTTAATAATTTAATAGTCGAGAGCGATCGAAATTCAAAATTTATCTTTAGGGTTAAAAGGTTGGATTGATAGATTGAGTTTTTTTATGAATAATGCTATCCGAATCACATATTTTTTTATATTCATAATTATTATTACTCAAATTTGAAATATATATGAGAAATATCTACAAGTCACGTTTTGTTGTCACAAGGTAGTGGGAGACAATTTACACTTTGACAAAGCATATTCTTTTTCTTTTTGGATAAAAAAAGAAGATTGGATACATAAATTTGTAGCACTATGAGATTCGTGGGGGAAAAAAAATCAATATTTGTTAAATAATCTAGTGGAATTTATTTGTTTATTGAGTCTTTAAAACCACAAAGCTAAGTGCTGGCCTGCCATATCAAGGGGGAAAGAAATACTTATCAAAGTCATTTAGAATAACACAAAGTCAAATGCATGGTATCACTCGTAAAATTCAAGACATGTAATTTTACATATCGTCTCTTGTTCGATTATTAAATCGATCCAAATGAGGCGGTTAAACGACTTAAAGTCGTAATTTTAAACTATTGTATCTACCTTGATTTGTTTTGTGTGATGGAATGTGTGTGTGTGTGGAAACCAAACTCATCGTTTGGAAAATTCTTAAAGATGTTTCTAGCAAAAGAGAAGCGTGGTCGTTGTGTTATGTATACGTTAAAGAATGCAATATTCTATTAGATCCAGACAAAGGTTATTAAGGCCCTTATTGGAAAAAAAAATAAACACCATTTGCTTTTGTCCAAAGAGGAAAAGTCACTACTCCAGATTACATTAGCCCCCCCACCACCACATCATTTTCATCATTATGTGGCTTTGTCCAAAGAGAAAAAGTCACTGCTCTAAAGCCAATATTGACAATTTTTTTTTGATAATATTTGAAATAAAAATTATAAATTAATTAAATATTAAAATAATTAGACATGTGATATAAATGAGTGATGTGATATTTTTTTAGAGGAAAAAGATATGTGAGATAAAAATTCAAAATATGAAATGTTTTATTATATGTATATATACATACTAAGTTTTTATCCCGAGTTGTTGAAAAGATTCGTCACGTACATAATCTAAGTCTTTTTCTAACAATTTAAACATTTAGAAGTTTGTTGTAAATAATTAGTCAATGGATCGTGAACATATGTCGATAAGGTTAAATATTTTGGACTCGTTTGATTGTCGTATTAAAAATGGATGGATTAGATAAAATAATTCGATTTAATACAATACAGAAGAACAAAAGACAACACTAAAGTATTAGAATAATACATAATTTTATCTAGTGTTTAGTAATACACATCATAAAAGTTGGATAGTAATTATTTAATCTAATCGATTGTTTGGTTAAGAAATTATTTTATTATATTAATGTTGAATTAATAAAAATATCCTCAATCAGTGTTTGTTACATTGATGACAGTTTGATTTTATCGGTTAGAGGGTTATAATGCTAAATGTGTAAAATAATACGTTTGAGTTAGATTATAATACCACATCTTTTGATGGTATTAAAATACCTGCATAATACAGGTATAACGTATAAAAAATATACGATAAGGATACAATAAATATACGTTTTTGAAATTAATACGGTGTCAAATTTATTTACCAAACAAAGTATTAGATCCGATTAAATAAAAAATAATACAATCCAATATTTAATCCCCTCATAATACGTCTACCAATCGAACCCTTTAAGTATTCAGAATATGAGTAACTTTGATCACGAAGTAAAGATAAGGGAACAATTTAGTGCACTATTTTCATGAATAGTCGTGTTTGTTGAAGATTAGATATATATATAATTGTATCCCACCTACTGAAAGTAATTTTTAAAAAGCAAATTCGTGACACTTTAATCATAAATAGAATAATTTTAGAGATAATTTATAGAGATAATTCAGGAGTTGAATCTAATATCTGGTAATTCAGAGGTTTTCGATTTAACACTTTTCATATTTTTTAAAAGTGAATCACTTTGCTCTTCTGAAAATATCGGAGTTCGAGTTAATAATTGTCGTAAATTTGTACAATCTATAATAATATAAAAAACAAAGATTATAATCTTACGGATGTGACAAAGTTAGCTCTCACTAAGTAACAAAAGAAGAATCATGGTTGGAGCATCATGGTCCTCCCCCCACCTTATGCTTTCTTATCTTTCTAATTAAACATCATAAACCACGCGCCCACTTTACTAAATCCCATTGTTTCGTGGAAGATTCCAATCCCTTACCAAAGGGGACGCCTCTCACTCTCTCCAAAGGAAATTTCTTATCCATAATGATGACTTCAACTTACAAAAATTGACAATTGGATGAAATAACGTTTCGGACATGGCAAGACTTTGCCTATAATTGTTTGCAAATTCACATTTTCCGTCCGATTTACATTGCTTTTAAGGAAATTGGACTGGTAGCTACTTAGGCAGTTTAATAAATCAGATTTTGATCTGAATTTGAATTCGATTAATCGAATATGAATTAATATTCTTTACTAATAATTCATATTCGAATTTGAATTCGATATCTTATGTTTCATGTATTCAAATTTGAATATACTGATCTAAATATGATCTGAACCGATCCAAATTATTTATATGTTTTTACATAAATATTAAATAAATTAAGTAATTATTTAACAAAATTTAGTTAGAATTTATGTATAATTTATTAAAAATTAGTTAATTTAATTATTCGGGTCGAGTCGAATTTCAAATTATTAATGGATTCAATTATAAACGATGGAAATAAAATATATCAAATTATTGGATTAAGTTTTAAAATTAAATTAAATATCAAATCAACCAAAATTCAATTTAAATTCAAGCTGTCGATACGGCTAATAGCTACTTTAGACAGATATGAAGATATTCCAAATGGAAGTGACGGGGACATGTGAAAAAAAATTTGGAATCACGAAAGTTCCTCGAAAGCTCGTTACGGAACTATGCTGTGGCCTAGAAATGCCGTGACCCTCGCCCACATTGAATTTGTTGGTTTCCCTATTTTTTTTTTTGTTGATGGAAAAAAGAGGTAGTTAAAGACGAACGTCTAGAGACTACTTTGATAAATTTTTATTGGTGAGATCACGAGATTTTTAATCGCGTTCGTTATTCATTTTAAAAATAAATCTAATTAGACTAGTATAACGATTAATTACCGAACTCTAATTTAAATTTCAAGACACAAATCTCTAATATCAAAGTGAGAAGTTTGACCGGTACTTTATTGGACCACCTCATTTTTGAAAGTTTTTTTCATGAATTATTATCACTTATGGTTGTGTCTTATTACTTGATTAATTACTCGAAAAAACCCTGTTGTAATTCGAATTTATGGATTCTTTTGTTATGTTTACGTTGTGGTTTAAATTAACTTAACTATAGTTAGTTTAATTGAGAAGGTTGTACTTGCACGTAGGTGCGTACAATGATGGATCTTAATGACGGACAAGAGCGATTATTCTTTCTTATTGTACTAGTATTAGTTAGCCATAAATAACATGTAATGATATAGGTCTGCCGAGACTCTGTCCCAACCCCTTCAAATTTATAGCGAAAGGATGTGTCTCTATGTACCTTTACCACTAGACAAATATGAAATATCTTAGATCTATCTCTAAAATATGAAATTTGTCAAATTTTAATCTCTAATATTTTAATTATATTATTTTAATCCCGAAACAGACAGTATTCAGTATAAATAAAAAAATAATTTGAATAATTTTTGACCAAGTGATAATACGAAGGTAATTCAAGTGGTAATATGAACTATCTATAAGTCCAGATGTTCTGAGTTCAAATATTAACAACTCCTTATGACCATAGTATGAAAGATTTATTATTCATGAATTTTCTAATCTCGACATAAATAATCTATCTTTAACTGAAATAGAGAAAATATTAATTAAAATATGTGTAAGTTGGCTTAAACACACGATTGATAAAGAACTATTGAATGCACCTACACAACCGGAATGTGAATGGCCGTTGAAGAGTAAGCATAGAAAATGGCCTCTCAATTATATAGATATTAAAGAGGGAGGAGGTTAGACTTGAACTTAGACATTCATCACGGGAGGTATAATCAGTTACCGTTGCCCTGCCCTGCCTTGCCCTCCACCTATATTATAACTTAACCACCAAATTAAAGTTTCTGTGGATGCACAGTCAAACAGATACGTCATTTCTACCTGTACCACTTTTATCAACCCAGCAATAATTTTGCCTTGTTGTCTTTGAAAATACTATATAATATTAAAAATTAGACTAATCTTATAATTTATATTAAGATAGATAAAAATTAAATTAGTCTTAATCGTTATTATACTTTTATTAGTTAAAAATTCAACTTTTTAATCATAATATTAAAAAAAGATATTTCGGACGACAGGCAAATATGTATATATCTGTTCAAATACAAAATAAATCATTTTAATCACGTTACTCAAATTTTAATAAAATGACTCAACCCCAGAAATAATGCAGGTTTTCCACTTGACTCTTTGCTCTGACTAGTAAGATTGATGTTGAAAGGCCATACAAGCCTGCAACACGGTAAGAAATAATTCAAAAAGGGTTTTGGTTAACGTTTTAATCTCGTGTCTCTTATATTTTACTATGCAAGCATAAGAAACAAGATTAATTCCTCTAAGTGGTCAAAATTAATTAACTAAATATTTCGGACATCCACGACCGTTGAATTAAAAAAAAAAAACTAAGCATACCCATCTACAAGATGTCCCGGAGAAGCCAAAAAGGGGGCCTAATCAGGGATATGTGAGAGGCCAGTGGGTTGGACTTGAAAAGGTGAAAAAAATAATCTGCAGATCACATGTATTGCGTTCCATCCGAACTACCCAATGGTTTTTCTTAAAAAAAAAAAAAAGAAATTAAAAACAAGGAAAGGACACCTTAATTTAGATGGGGGTGGGGGATAACAATGCAAAGTTTCTTGTCAACTACTTAGATGTACAGGCATGACCTAGAGAAAGAAACTCATGGACAGCCATGCCAACCACTACTCCATTAGTTTGGCAAATTGAAGACTCCAAAAGAGACGTAATGAACAAAAAAAATAATATAAATTAGAATAGTCGGCATCAAACTCTCCCATTGGAGTATATAAATGTGAAAACCTAAAAAAGCAGATGGCCTAACCCTATCAATAATTATTGATAGATAGATGGGATAAAAATTAGCTGGTAAGATAAGCATGTCATGAGGGTCTTTTGTCCCTACCACATGGTGTGTCACATTAGCAGACAAGTTGGAAATTTAGGACAGCTTTTAAATGTTGTGTTTCGGCAGGTAACTTAGATGGAAAATACCAGCTAACTTTGTCGGTATATTTGTCATTATTTTTGTGGGACTTAATTTTTTTTTTATTAATATTATTCGATAGTAAGGTATATTTGATAAAAAAAAAAGAAGAATATATTTGATGTATTCGATTGAGACTTATTATATTTAAGTAAATATCCTACCAAACATATTGTGGGGGATTTTTCACTGAGTAAAATTTACAATTAGTGCATCAGAAGTAAGTCTATCAATGTAAATCTCAAGGGGTTAACTTAAGTAGTAGTTGGCCACTTGATAAATGCCTTAAGGTGAAAATATTTCTTCGGGTTACTTCTCCTAGATTTCACCCTTGCGTGTGAAGAGGAGGCTTTGCATGTGAGCTCGTATTGACTACTCGCTACGGGTTCAAATGGGCTTTGTTGGTGGGGTCCCTCTTGGGTTATCAAAAAAAAGAAAAGAATAGTATTATGTCAATGTATTGAATTTTTATATCAACCTATTTTGATTCATATCTGATTAGTCACTTTGAATTTTTATGTTTTTGATTGATTATTCGAGTCTGTTTTATTATCTTTTATGAATTCGAATATGAATATATGAATATTCGATTTGATAGTGACTCAAATTAGAAATGTCTTTTTGTTAAATGATATAGAAAACTTGCATAATTATTTGACAAAATTGAGTAAAAATTCAAATATAATTTGCTAGAATTTTGCCTTTTTTGAGTTATTCGGTTCAAATAAAATTTTTTCGGATAGAATTTAGAACTTTTAATTGATTTGGGTATTGACTATGAACATACCATGGTATATTGATTGCCTCATCTCTTTCCTTTGTGTGTGAAAACTTGTGCAAAGCATGTATCCAACCCATCAAGTTCCTTTATCTTTTCACTTTTCTTTTGTCTGGCCCTTTTGCTTTTTCTTTCTTCCATCTCTCTTCTTCTTCCTTCACCCGGCTTTTTCCGTGCAAACCCCATTTGATTTGATGCTCTACGACCATGTGGTTGGTAAGAAAACCCCATGTGAGAGATGAAATCTTAACTAAATAATTCCATCACTACCAATTTCCAAACTCCTTTCGTCTTTTTCCGCACACACACATAAGCTTGTTCTGAACCTCCCTTGATAACATCTGTAGGATGTTTTTTTTTTTTTTGGGGGGGGGGGGGATATTAATCTAATTGTATCGTGCTATGTGTAGATTGTATTATTTTAGATTTATAAAATGTTCTGATTGTGTTATATTCGTGTGACTTGTGTACAACCCAAAAAACCAAAAGACGTAAGAAAAGGACCCCATTTTTTTTTCATAACAAAATCCATGATATGTTGGTCCCCATAAACTAAAAATCCAACAGATCCAAATCTTATTAAATTAAAATAAAAAAACTATTTAATTTTGTAAAATTCATACAATATTAGATCAATTTATGAGAAAAAATAAAATAAATCATATTTTTTCTATAATGCCAATTGAATAGATTTATTGTGTCAAAACTGATGAGACTATTATTTTCAATTCACATTGTAAACCTTTCGTGGAATATTTTGTTTTGGGCCGTCAGACCTTCCCAAGCTTTTTGGGCCTTCTAAGTTGGGCTAGACAAATGACAGCTATCCTCCATTCATTAAAGATAAGCCCCAATGAGAATAACACCCTGGTTTTTCATAATTCAATCTTACTAAATAAAAAGTGACTTTGACATTGCCTAACTTTAGACTACAAAGTACAAGATTATATTAAAAATTGCTATGAATATAGACTTTAGACCAACGCTGTCTAGTACAATCCCATTTGTTTAGGAAAAAAAAAACTACTTAATTCAAAATTTTCTTATATTAATAAAAATTGTCATCGAATCTAATGCTAACAAATATAGAGAGATTAAATGCGTTCCAAAAGAGTAGGCTATGTTCTTAATAACTCTAGTACCTCCTAATTTATAGTTTATTAGGGATAATCTGTGTCTAAAGACACGGTGCAATACGAATAATTTTGAAAGAAATGTTAGTGACTATTGAATGAGTGTATTTAAAATCGTCAGATAAACTTATTGAAGTCTACTCTGTTTTATATTATAAATACTTTGTTTACTAAATTTTTTATTAAATATCTATATAATAAAATAGCTTACAATTAAAATATCAAAAGATAACCAAAATGACTTTTGATATTCGCGGTTGAGATCACTTTAAAGTTAATTTAACGACTAATATTAAAATTCCAAATTTAATAGGAAAAAATAGGCCCCTAAGGGTGTTTTTGGAATAATTTTTTAAAAGTGTTTATAAGAATTATTTCTCATAATTACTTTAAAAAAATATATATATTTTGAACCGCTCAACCACTACCTCTCTATCACCACCACCACCATCACCACTATCGCCACAGCCACCGCCACCTCCACTTCCACCGTCGCCACCGCTGCCACTGCCACCCCCACTGCCATCAACACCTCCACCACCACCACTGTTGGCGTCGCCGCCACCATTACTATCACCGCCACCACCCCTTACCCTTACCACTGCCACTACTGCCACCACCACCGCCGTCGCCATCACCACCACCGTCACCCCCACCATCGCCGCCACCACCTCCACCACTACCTCTACCACCGCCGCCGCCACCACCACCACTACTGCCACCCCCATTGCCATCAACACCTCTAATATCACCACCACCACTATTGTCGGCATCGTCGCCGCCATCACTTTCACCGCCACCACCCCCCACCCCTACCACCACC
>CAUOFW020002692.1:0-45089 GCA_963454935.2 Ilex paraguariensis
TTTATTTGACATACCCCACGATCACATGCACATCCTAGGATGACACAAAATCACCCGATAGGTCAAAACCCTTTACTACCTCCACATCCCTAATTAGCTTAAAACCAACAAGGGGTTCGTAATTCTTTCATGCCACAAACAGACCCACCGGGGGATGATGCTAGGAGTAACCATGATGATAATGAGGACTTTGAGAAGTAAACAATGGGCGCTTAATTGTGAATTTCAATAGTTCTAGAACATTGAGAGACTATTTGAATGCCACCCCTCACACTACACCTTTATGCCTCATTTTTTCCTTGCAAGCTCATCATTTTTTGTTTAAACTATGTATGATTTCATTGTTGCCTACATTCCATGATTAAGATTCTGAAAATACCTACCTTCGTATCCGTGACCTTGAGGAAGTTTGTGCTACATTCCAAGACTTGACGTGTCACGCCCCAAATGTTTTTTCCATTTTTAAAAAAAAAAATATCCGGGCATGATTAAAGAATAAAATCACATGGAACTTACGATAACCTTTTTTGTATTATTATATTCCTCATGCGATTATATAATCATCACTTGATCATTTTAAATATTCTTGATATAACATAAAGAGAAATCATAATAGCAGACTGTATCCATCGTCCTTTCAGCCTATACTCCTGTCCGGCTTTATATTTCTGAAAAATGTTAAATAGAGATGAGCTCACCAACTCAGTAAGATAACGTTTAACAATGATTATCAAGGTTTTAGAACAATGCATAATATAATTAAACAACAGGTAGATGCAGGAATAAAACAAAGTAATGGATCAAATAAATAAATTTCGGCACATATCGATCATATAAATCCGTCAATTTTCTGGTCCACGCATGAACCGCCTCTGGAGAAAAATTTCGGGTCTTGCATCCTAGGGAACCCAATGTCCTTCTTACTTTTCTAGAAACACCAATACCGGAAATTATTTGATGCCACACAGGCTACCACAGTAACCGATATTACTAACCAGTGAACTCAAGGACTAGTAGAAATCTTATGAATCCTCGTAAGGATCACGCATCTACTAACCCTTTGCCCTCGATTATGCGCATTCATAGAAATTTCATCAAAATCACAAAATAAAGTCATGTCGTAGTCCAACCCAACAACAAATTAAACATTATTTAATAATAAAAAAATATATATTTATTATGCAACGTGGTTTCATAATATAATTAGGGTCTTGATATAAATAAAAATACATGTGCATGATAACGATTTATTTATAAAACTCCAGTTTGACCTCATGATTATAACGATATAATATTACATTATTAAAATAGATTTGATATGAAACCCCAAAAATATGCATGAAATGCATCAATGACAGTAAAGGATAAAAGAAACCCTACCTCCGCCTGACTTCTACTCGATACCGTATACTGTGACAAAATAACCAAAATAATATTTTAGCATAAAAATAAGTAATAAGAGCTTAGTTAAGCTAAAATAATTTTTAGAATAACTAACGAAAAATAATGATACTTAAATTTGATTCAAAAATATTTAACGAGGATCAACTTTAAGTGACTCGAATCTACAGAATTATTAAATAATAATTAAAAGAATCTTACCCAAAGATTTTGATCACAAAAGCTAACTCTTAGGTCAACAAAATTTTGATCCCTTTTGTTTCTTTTCTCTCTCTCCCTTCCTTTCTTCCTCCCTCTCTCTCTTTTTCCTTCTCTGTTGTGCAGTTCAAGGCCCTGGGCTTGGTTATTTATAGCCAAAGCCATGCCCCCTTATATCATGGCTGACGCCATGTTGCTTGCATCAGTTGGACATTTGTCCATTCCTTTGCCACTCTTTTTTTTTTTCTTAGTACATGTTTTCAAATCTTGCAAATCTAGAATAGGACATTTGTTCTTTCACATAAATATATATATATATATATATATATATATATATTTATTTATTTATTTTTTTATGTGAATATTTTTATTTATTATATGATTATGATATTTGACCTAAGTTATAACCATTTGACTCATTTTCACATGAAGAGTCTATATTTGGGGTTCATTTGTTCATAATTTTTTTTTTATTATTTATTTATATATATATATATATATTTTTTTTTTTTTAAAGAAAAATAATCTCAATTATATATAATCAAAATTGATGACCTAATTAACGTGGTAATGATTTATACATATATGAGTCATCACAGTCTACCCCCCTTAAAAAGAATTTCGTCCTTGAAATTCGATATTAACTTTGAGAATTAAAAAGATAGGGATATCTTGTACACATATTTTCTTTCAGTTCCCACGTGGCTCCTTCAACACCATGATGTTGTTATAGCACCTTTACGAGTGATATGACCTTGTTACGGAATACTTGCTCCTTGGTGTCTAGAATTTGCACAGGTTGCTATTTTTACGTTCCATTTTCTTGAATTCGGACATCCTTCCAGTCGATGACATGGGACGCATTTGGCTCACATTTCCTTAACATGGATACATGAAACAAATCATATATTCCTGATAACTGAGCTGTCAAGGCAAACTGATAAGCTAAATTTCCAACGCGTTGTGTTATTTCGAAGGGTCCAATGTATCTGGGAGCCAACTTATCCTTTTTTCTCAAATCTAGATATTCATTTCCTAGGGGATACCTTTAAAAATACATAATCACCTACTAGAAATTCCAAGGGTCTCCTCCTTTGATCTACATAGCTCTTTTGTCGATTTTGAGCTATGTGTAGCCGATCCCGAACTACTTGGATCTTCTCAGTGGTTTTTTGGACAATTTCTGGACCAAATAAAATGCTCTCACCAACTTCAGCCCAACATAGAGGTGATCTACAAGGTTGTCTGTACAAAGCCTCATACGGAGCCATGCTAATACTACTTTGATAGCTGTTGTTGTAAACAAATTCCACCAGTGGAAGATGTTCATTCCAAACTACCCTTGAAATCTAGAACGCAAGCTCGTAACTTATCTTCCAATATTTGGATCATCCTTTCAGATTGATCATCTGTTTGAGGATGGTAAGCAGTACTGAAATACAACTCAATCCCCATGGCTTTTTGTAAACTCTGCCAAAATTGAGTCATAAAACGAGTATCTCAGTCTGATATGATTGATAATGGTAGCCCATGTAGTCTCACAATCTCCCATATATAAAGTTGACTTAAAGTAGCTATAATGTCAGCATTCTTCATGGCTAGGAAATGGGTCAATTTGTTAAGTTGATCCACTATAACCCATACTGCATTGTATCCATTTGTAGTTCTTGGCAAGTTAATCATGAAATTCATAGTGATATGATCTCATTTCCACTCTGGAATGGGTAAGAATTATAACAATCCACCAAGTTTCTGATGGTCTACTTTTACTAGCGGGCATATGGCACATCGAGCTATAAATTTAGCAACATCCTTCTTCATTCCTTTCCACTAATATTGACACTTCATATCTTGATACATTTTCGTGCTGCTGAGATGTATGGAAAACTTAGAGCGATGATATTCCCTGAGTATCTCTTCTTTCAATTGAGCATTATCGAGTACACACAGCCTTCCTTGATATAGTAATTCTCCCTTTCGCAACCATCAATTTTCAAGAGCGTTACCATCTTTCAGTTGGGTGCAAATGGATTCTAGGTAGGAATCCAAACATTGTAATTCAACAACTTTTTTGTCGAAGGACAGGTTGAGCAGCGAGATTAAGCAAACGTGGTTGACCTTCTTCTTCATCCATCCAGATGTCAAAGTCCTCTAGTGCCTCCCTCAATTGCCATTTGTCCTTCATCAGGTTGATTACTGCATTTCAGAATTTTCTACTCAATGCGTCAACTACCACGTTAGCTTTTTTCGGATGGTATTCAAGTGTGAAGTCGTAATCCTTTAGATACTATATCCAGCGTCATTGTCGGAGATTCAAGTCTTTTTGAGTGAATATAAATTTGAGACTTTTGTGATCCGAGTAAATCTAAAATTTTTTCCCATATAGATAACAACGCCATAGCTTCAAAATAAAGGCAACAGCTCCCAGTTCCAAATCGTGGGTGGAATAGTTTCGTTCATGAGCTTTTAATTGTCTTGATCCATAAGCAACCACCTCGTTATTTTGCATTAATACACATTCAAGTCCTTGTAATAATGCGTTTGTATAAACACCATACCCTTATATTACTTTCGGATATAGTAAGAATAGGTGTCGTGGTCAATTTCTCCTTTAGAATATTAAATGCCTATTCACATTCTTTGGTCCACTCAAATTTTTTTCCTTTTCGGGTGAGTCGAGTCATGGGCAGAGTTATTCTGGAAAATCCCTCCACAAATCTTCGATAGTATCTGGCTAATCCTAGAAAACTTTGAACTTCTGTTTTGTTCTTTGGTCGATCCCAATTCATCTTTAACCTTAGCTGGATCCATTATCACTCCTTCTTCGGATACTACATGCCCAAGAAATTTGACTTCTTTCATCCAGAACTCACACTTACTTTTCTTAGCATACAACTTGTGCTCTCTTAGTGTTAACAACACTTGGTGAAGATGTTGTACATGCTCCTCACGTGACATTGAGTAAATGAGAATATCGTCGATGAAGACGATTACAAACTAATCAAGATAAGGCCTGAATACTCGGTGGCTTATGTCCATGAAAGCTGCAGGTGCATTTGTAAGTCCAAAGGGCATTACTAAGAATTCAAAATGTCCATTTCAAGTATGACAAGCTGTTTTGGGGATATCCTCCTCTTTGATTCTCAATTGATGATATCCAGTTCGAAGATCAATTTTAGAATAGTGACGAGAACACCTGAATTGATCAAATAGGTCATCAATACATGGTAGATGATATTTGTTCTTTATTGTTACCCGATTCAGTTTCTAATAGTCAATACAGAGTCTTTGTGTATTAATTTTCTTTTTCACGAAGAGTACAAGAGCACCCCAATGTGATGTACTTGGTTGAACGAATCCCATAGAAAGAAGTTTTTCCAGCTGTTTTCTTAATTCCTTCAACTCTAATGGTGCCAAATGGTAAGGGGCAATAGATATTGGTTGCGTACCAAGATACACCTCAATAGTAAATTATATCTTCCTTTGTGGGGGGAGTCCCAGTAATTCTTCAAGAAATACATCAGGAAAGTCACACACTACTAAGACAACATCAGCTGTGATCTTACTTAGTTCTTTCCCAATTAAGTTGGCAAGGAATTTCAAACTACTTTTGTTCCTTGTGGAGAACGGATGCGAATAGTGACATTTGCCTATGAATTCTAACTCTCCATCTCTTGACGTACAAAATTTGATTTTCTTACTGTAACAATCCATGATGGCAAGATAGTAGGTCCATTCTTAAAATTATGTTGTATCCAATTATTTCTAGGGCAACTATGTCCACAACCAACTCTCTTTTCTCAATTCGGATTATGCAATTTCTGCATACCTTAGTCGTTTCCAAGAAATCTCCTGTAGGTAAGTTTATACACAATGTGCGAT
The DNA here is from genome assembly GCA_963454935.2 of Ilex paraguariensis. NCBI lineage: Eukaryota > Viridiplantae > Streptophyta > Magnoliopsida > Aquifoliales > Aquifoliaceae > Ilex > Ilex paraguariensis. The sequence continues at coordinate 5,482 of CAUOFW020002692.1, forward strand.
CCAAAGGTTTGAATTCTAACCCTAATGCAACAGTATATGAAGTGCGAATGAAAGAATGGGTTGCCCCCGGTTCAAATAAAATACGTGTCCAAGAATTATAAATAAGAACGATACCTTCAATTACTTCGTTAGCGGCAGCGTTATCCGGTATAGCCATTGCATAGATCTGAGGTTGACCTTCGGGAACTATTGTTCTACTTGATGGTTTTTTCTGTTGTGCTTGATTTGAAAACGACTGCGAAGGTCCAACTTGGGTCGTCAATCTTGCCGCCTGAGTAGGATAAGAGCGTTGTTGTGGACAAAATTGATTAAATGACCGATAAGAGCCTTGATTAGCCGACCCTTGAGAGAACGTGAAGGGACATTGATTTTTATAATATCTTGTTTGCCTACACCCAAAACATCATTTTGCATCAATGGATGTTCTGTTCCAGTTTTCAGAATTTTGTCCCTAATTCGCACTCCTCCTTTCATTAGTACCTTGCCCTAGCCATCAATATGGGGTCATTCTTTGGTGATTACTGCTGCCACTATTCCTCATCTGACTTCCTCTACCTTGCTGACGACTTCTGATAATTTGGGTATCTTCTAGGTCTCTTTATACCAGCATAGCTTTTTCCACCAGTTTCTTATAGTTCTTCAGTCGATGCACTATGAGGCATCCTCGGATAGAAGGCTTAAGGCCTTGTTCAAATCGTTTGGTCTTCTTAGCGTCAGTGGAAACTAATTCTGTAGTAAAGTAAGAGAGTTTAACAAAATTGGACTCATATTGCGTGACTGTCAGGTTGTGTTGTTCCAACTCTAGGAAGTCAGAGAATATTTTATCCCATACAGGGCTCTGGAAAATATTTATCATTGAACACTCTCTCAAATATGGTCCACGTCATTTGGTTTATGTTCCTCATTCTTTTGATTGTATCCCACCAGTGATCAACTTCACCCTCAAAAAGGTAAGAGGCCAAGATAACTCGTAACTCTGTGGTAATATCCATGTCATCCATCACCTTTTTCAATTGTTGAAGCCACCTCTCTGCATCAAGTGGCTCTACACTTTCCTAGAAGGTAGTGGGACGTTGTCGTAGAAATTCTTTGAAAATCATCATTCATCGTGTTTCGGCCACATTTGCTTGTCCTTGAACTGTTGGTTATGTTACCGTAGTGTAGTTATTATTTCCCGTATGTTGTAGTACCAAAGTGGTCAGTTCTCTCTGGCACTAGTAAATGCCATTTATCGTGTCCTGTGGTGCTGGAGGGGACTGGTCATTGAGGGACATTTCTGGTTAGTCTTGAGATGTGTTTCCCTCCATCCTATAACACATAGTCCATGATATTATGACTGCATTAAAAACTATAACCACATCCAAAAAAAAAGAAAAAGAAAAGCAACTCTAATTTCACATAATTAGCAACTAAAATACATTTTGTTTCCTATCCTAGATGTCATTCACATGGAAAATAAAAGTCTAGGATAGTCACTTCTAAGTCATTTAGTTATATATTATCTCTACTATTCCAAGAGTTACTACTATTTACAGACAAATTTTCTTAGAATAGTAAGGCCGGCGATACAATTAGGGACCAAGAAGTTTCATGTGTCTCCCCCTGGAGACACATTCGCAGAACCTGCAAAAGCTACACGATAGTTTGCTTCGGGTGGTGCAGCTGCAGGGGCTACATTGGGGTCGTTAGATTGTGGGTCATCTTCTTCATTATCGTTTAGGTTAGGGGATTCTATTGGCTGTCTCATATTATCCCCCGTAGGTGGCCACTGAATATCTTGCACTGGCAATCCATTCAGAATTTTCTAGTACAAATAATGGTTATTTTCGATACTTAACATTTTGCGGACCACCCTTAGCTATGAGGTCAGCCAGTGATGTACTAATCTTTTTTGTTTAGAAATCGGCATGAACGACCAAGTTTGGGACACATCTTGAATCTCACGGACTATCTGATCATAGGCCTCTACATTGAACTTAACATTCCGGTACTCGTTAGCTGCCTCGGAGCCCATGTTACTTTGGGCCATGTAAATGTCATCCCATGATGTCATACCTATAGTCATAAAAGGTTAGCTCTGTTGACATAAAAAAAAATCTGTCTGGAAAACATGTTCAGTATTAGTAAATTAACACTACTGCTGAGTATTATATATATATAGATACATAGATAGATAGATATTCTTGGTATAACATAATTCCTACGCTCTTATACCACTCTGTCATGCCCTCAATTTTTTCCTTTTTTTCAAAAAAAATACCCGGGCGTGATTAAAGAATAAAATCACACGGAACTTATGATAACCTTATTTGTATTATTATATTCCTCGTACGATTACATAATCTGCACTTGACCATTTTAAATATTCTTGGTATAACATCAAGAGAAATCACAATAGCAGACTTTATCCATCGACCTTTCAGCCTATCCTCTTGCTCGACTTCATATTTCTGAAAAATGTTAGATTGAGATGAGCTCACCAGTCCAGTAGGATAATATTTATCAATGACTATCAAGGTTTTAGAACAGTGAATAATATAATTAAACAACAGGTAGATGCAGCAATAAAACAAAGTAATAGATCAAATAAATAAATTTTAGCACATATCGATCATATAAATCCTTCAAATTTTTGGTCCACACATGAACTGCCTCCGGAGAAAACTTTAAGGTCTTGCACCCTAGGGAACTCAAGCCCTTCTTGCTTTTTTGAAAACACCAATATCGGGAATTATGTGGTGTCACACAGACTACCATGACAACCGATATTACTAACTAGTAAACCCAAGGACTAGTAGGAATCATGTGAATCCTCGCAAGGATCACGCATCTACTAATCCTTTGCCCTCGATTATGTGCATTCATAGTAATTTCATCAAAATCACAAAATAAAGTCATGTCGTAGTCCAACCCAACAAAAAATTAAACATTATCTAATAATAAAAAAATATATTTATTATGCAACGTGGTTTCATAATATAATTAGGGTCTTGATATAAATAAAAATACATGTGCATGATAACGATTTATTTATAAAATTCCAGTTTGACCCCATGATTATAACGATATAATATTACATTATTAAAATAGATTTGATATGAAACCCCAAAAATATGCATGAAATGCATCAATGATAGTAAAAGATAAAAGAAATCCTACTTTCGCCTTGACTTCTACTCGATACCGTATACTATGACAAAATAACCAAAATAATATTTTAGCATAACAATAGGTAATAAGAGCTTAGTAAAACTAACATAATTTTTAGAATAACTAACAAAAAATAATGATACTTAAATTTGATCCAAAAATATTTAATGAAGATCAACTTTAAGTGACTCGAATCTACAGAATTATTAAATAATAATTAAAAGAATCTTACCCAAAGATTTTGATCACAAAAGCTAACTCTTAAGTCAATAAAATTTTGACCCCTTTTGTTTCTTTTCTCTCTCTCCCTTCCTTTCTTTCTTCCTCCCTCTCTCTCTTTTTCCTTCTCTGTAGCGCAGTTCAAGGCCCTGGGCTTGGCTATTTATAGCCAAAGCCTTGCCCCCTTATGTCATGGCTGACATTATGTTGCTTGCATTACTTGGACAGTCGTCTATTCCTTTGTCACTCTTTTTTTTTTTCCCTTAGTGCATGTTTTCAAATCTTAAAAATCTAGAATAGGACATTTGTCCTTTCACACACACACACACACACACACACACACATATATATATATATATATTCATTTATTATATGATTATGATATTTGACCTAAATTATAGTCATTTGACTCATTTTCACGTGAAGAGTCTATATTTGGGATCCATTTGGTCATAAAAAAAATTTAGTATATATATCTTTTTAAAGGGAAATAAATCTCAATTATATAGAATCAAAATTGATGACCTAATTAATGTGTTAAAGATTTATATATATATGGGTCATCACATGACGGCTACAGATGGTATAACCCATTTGAAGCTTTTTCCCTTCTCTCTAAAGGATAAGGCTAAAATGTGGTTAAACTCTCTTAGGCCTAAGTCTATTGGAACATGCGGGGAAATGCAAGAAGAGTTCCTTAAAAAGTTTTTTTCAACTCAAAAAAAAAATACTTTGAAGCAAAAAATCATGAATTTTTCCCAAAAAGACAATGAATTATTTTACTAATGTTGAGAGAGATTCAAGGAACTACTTGCATCATGCCCTCACAATGAATATGAAAGTTGGTGGATTATAATTAGGCTTTGTCTTCCCAAATAGGGATGACAGTGGACCAAAAAAAATGGGTATTCGTTCAAACCTGTCCCGTTTGGACTAGGGATGGACTATATGTGTTAGACGATGGACGTATATGGGGATATCTTTGTGTTCTTTATTATGGTTTTTGTTAGATCTTAGTTTCTTTTTTTTTAGATTTGTGATGGATTTTGTTAAATCTAAGGGTAGCTATTGACGGTTTTTGTTTCGGATCTATGGTGTGTTAGATACGAGGGTTTTAGATGTTGCTTGTTTTGATTTGTTTTTTTTTGGTGTTGGATCTGCAATTTTCTTTTTGTTACATCTGATTTTCTGTGTTAGATATGCAATATTCTGAATTTTCTAATTTTATGCTACTTGAATATAGTCTTTGTTGAATTTTGATTATAGTGCTAGATATGGTTTTTGCTGATTTTTGAGTTTATTTTACTTGAATATGGTTTTTTCTCTTTGAAAATTGTTAGATAGATTTTTTGCTTGAAAAGTGTGGGATAGAATTTTTGCCTACTTAGTATACCAAATGTTAGTCCTTATTGATGAGAAGAATTATGTGGTAATTTTCAGTTGATGACATGCAATTTTTTTTTTTAGATTATTTATAATATTGAATTATGTTAGGCTTGAACTTGGGCGGGGGGTGAAAGTGGGGATGGGGCGGGGGTGGGGATTACAAATTTACCTATGGATGGAGATGAAGATAAAAATTATACCCTTAACGGAGGTAGATCGGATATGAACGGAATTTTTTTAAGTGGGTACAAAAATGGAGACTAGACCTCCCGCCCTTGTTTCAGTCCATTGCCATCTCTACCCGCCTTTATTTAGCCTTTATTGTTATTGTTATTATTATTTTATTTATATACATATGTTGCTGTGAATACAAATCTATATATTATTGAATGATTTTTTTTTTGAAAATTGTGACTCCCCTCCCTACACTCTTATCTTTATATAACAAGTAATCATTTCTTTTTCGAAATACTAATATTGTAAAACCCGGGTAAATATGTGGAATCGTTTGTAGTAGAACTTGTACCAACTATGTTTGATGTGCAAATGTATGTTGTATTAGTTTAGGATTGGTGTTGGAAAGGTTTGGAATGGATTGGAAATGAAAAACAGGTGAAACAGACAAATCCAGACAAACAATACTGGTACCATGCTATCTAGAGAGCATAGAGTACCAGTACACTGTACCGATACTCTTTCTAAAAATTAGAAATTTTAAAATTTTTTTGCCGAGCTTTGGGACTGTAAACCCCCACACTCTTATCTTTATATAGCAAGTAATTATTTCTTTTGAAATGTTAATATGAAAATTTTTGAGTAAATAGTAGTTAAAACTTAGTTTTAGCTTATAAATATATGAAATCATTGTAATAGAACTTGTACTAACTAGGTTTGACGTACAAATGTATGTGGTATAAGTTTGGGATGGTTTTGGATGGTTATGGAACAGACTGGAATGGGTTGGAAATGAAGAAGGAAGGATTTGTAGAAAAAAAAGCAAAACCTTCCAGAAGGTCGATGAAAAACCTTCTGAGAGTTTAAGGTAAATGTTAATCCAGTGGACAAAACCTTCCGGAAGGTCGATGAAAACCTTCTGGAAGGTTAAAGTAATGTTCTTCCGAAAGGATAATGGAAAAGTTTGTCCAGTAGGCAAACCTTTCGGAAGGTAGATAAAAAACCTTCTGGAAGGCTAATAGAAATGTTTGTCCAGTAGGCAAACCTTCTGGAAGGTCGATGAAAAACCTTCCGGAAGGTTTTCCTAAAATCTGAATTTTTAAGTCACAAACAGCCGACCTTCCTTCCACTGTAATTATTTAAGGACAACTCCTTTAGCCCCATTTTAACATCTCTAACCCTAGGAAAACATAGAGAGGAAGAAAGAGAGAGAAAAATACAAGATCAAAGGGGATTTGCACATTGAATTGGATCAATCCCTAGTTTTTTTCAAGAACACCGAGGTAGGGGTTTTATTCCATTCTTGTCCATTGAGGTTAGAGCTTCTATATAGGTATTCTTTGATTCTAAATCTTATACATATGTTATAAAATCATTATTTCTTGGTTGAATACCCATGAAATCTCTTTTCTTGATTTTAAAATCCTAGTTTTCAAGAGAGATGGATTTTCCTCTTGATTCTTCCTTTATTCTTGAATTCGAAACCCTAGTGCTTTGTGTTGAGTAATAAAATGGTATTTGTGATGATCTCTTGCTTAATTTCTTAAATTGTTCTATTGGAAAAATGCTGATGAAATTGAGGATCTTGAATTGCATTCGAGCACTGACGTAGAGTGTTAGAGATTAGTCTATCCCAGTGGGGATGAGATGGTTTCCTAACACTTGTAGAGGTTTGTTGTTTGTGAGAACAACCACTATTGTTCACATAAGTTCGAAACTTAGGGATGATATACCTTTCCTGGGAAGGATTCGTCAATACCGTGGGGGACGGTATACGTCCTTCCTAAAGTGGTTTGTGTGGTTATGATTGGGTGAACGAGGTAGAGTCGTTATATAGATTCATAAGAAGCAATCAACATACATGAGAATTTGAGATGACACTATTGAATGATTATTGTTATTGTGTGGAATTGATTTCCTACAAGAGCTTGTGGAGGTATGAGACTCTACAAGAACTTGTGGGAAATGGTTTATGGTTGTACATGATTTGTTAATACCAGAAACGATTTTCTACAAGAGCTTGTGGAAGTATGAGATTCTACAAGAACTTGTGGAAAATGGTTTATAGTTGTAAATGATTTGTTAATTGTAATTTGACTTTATTACTTCACTTAATTTATTGTTATTGTGTAAACTTGAGATTTATTGAAATGTTCCTGTTTTTTTTCCAAAAAAAAAATTAATATATGATATTTACGAAATGAGACCGACTTGTTTTACATGTTTTCTAAACCTTGTTCGAATTTGAGAGAATGTTGCTACAGAGCTTAGTGCTCACCCCCTACAAACAATATTTATTCTCAGATTTCGGTATGGAGGAAGAACTCGGAGGTGATGAACAGGTAGCTTGGGAAGCGCCATTGGATGGAAGCGTGGATCCCGAGGGGGATGTCTAGAACTGATCTCTCCATGTTTTAGATTAGGGGATAAATTTTGGTACACTAATAGATATATTTTGTTCATTCTGCTACAAGATTAAGCTTGATTCTTTTGAGATGTAATTGTCATAGTTTATATATATTATTTTGGGATGTAGATGTCATAATTTGGCATATTCTTTTGGGATAACGTTATAGACTCAAATGGGTCAATCGATTTAAACCTTTATTAATAGCGATTCGAAGGAATAAAATAGTAATTTTAGTGTTTCGAGTGTAAATTTACTTTAGTATAAAAATAAATCATAAAACTAAATATTTTTAGTTTAAAATAACATTAAAAATGAATCTGGAACATATAAAAACCTTAGGGTAGTCATAGAGATCAAATTATAGATATTTAGTGGTAAAATCATAATTTCTGAGAAAAATGTAATTTTTGGCCCTATATATAGTAAAATTCGAGATTGAGCTGGCTTTAAAACACCATTTGCATTCCATTCTCTTCCATTCTTTCACTCCACCCTCACCCCAAATCACTTAGAACCCTAGGAGAAGATAAATGGAGGAAGGAAGTCTCTAGAGCTTGGGCTTTGCTAGGAACTTTTGATTCAAGGTAGGGGTTTCTTCCCACTCTTGTTCATTGAGGCTAGGGCTTACATACATACATATATATATATATATATATATATTCTTTTCACTCTCTATCATATATTTATGCTATGGAATCTTTGATTCTTGATGTTCTTGCAAACCTTACCATGTTTTTGAAAGAATTTATGGTTTGATAACCCTAGAAATTCAGGTTCTTGATTAAAAACCTAACTTTGGGGAAAAATGGATTTTTCTTCTTGATATCCTCTTGTTCTTGATTTAAAAACTTTAGTGCTTTGTATTGAACAATAAAATGGTTTGTTGATGATCCCTTGCTTATTTTCTTAAATTGCTCTATGGTAATACTACATGTGAAATTTGGAAATTTTGGATTTGTTGGTTATTTGAAAATTTTGTTGGGAATTGTATCTCTTGTGGATGTTTGGATGACCATGGGTGGCTGTTAACCGGGTATCGTAGAGTGGATAGATGCATTTCTTACTCCGTGCGGGATTGAATTTTTTCTACCACTCATAGTGGGGTTGGTGACTTGTGAGGACCAAACTACTATTCACTCACGGGTACCGAGGATGAGGGTTAGTATATTATTCCTGGGTTGAATTCGTCATTGCCAATGTATTGGTATACGCCCTTCCTAAAGTTTGATATCCTTGCGAGGATTGGGTGTGTGTATGTGGGCTAAGATATTCTTGATGTGTTTATTCATGCAAAGTCATACATCATACCTGAGATACATAGATACATAATGTTATGAAATATACAAGTTGTTGTTTGATATACATTGTGGGTAATGTTACAAATGGTGGGTTATGGTTCATTATGGAAATGGTTTATTGCTTGAAAATTGGTTTTACTTCTTTATAACTAGAGATCTGTTGAAATGTCCCTGTTTTATTTCAAAAGCTATATATATGATATTTGTGAAATGAGACCGACTATTTTTATATGTTTTTTAAACTTTGTTCAAGTGTGGGAGGATTTTCCTACAGAGCTTAGTGTTTACCCCCTATAAACAATATTTATTTTCAGATTTTGGTTTAGAGGAAGAGCTCGGAGTTAACAAGCAGAGAAATTGGGAAGCTCAAGTGGATGGGCATGTAGATCCAGAGTGGAATGTCTAGAATTTCTATTTTTATGTACTAGACTAGGAGTTTCATTTTGAGACAATAGTTTGGACATATTCTTTTGGGTGTAATTGTCATTGTTTGGCGTATTCTTTTGGATGTAATGGTCATGATTTGACATATTCTTTTGGATGATGTTGTATATACTATAGATGATGAATGAAATTATTTTTATTTATGGATCTTATTAGTTACTCTTGTGATGTGAATGATTTTTAGATAGTAATGCTGTCCAATGTGGAGTTTGAGGCGTTTCAAAAATTATTTTATTTTTTGATTTTTTTTCATGATTTTGGATTGTAAAGGTGTAGATCTTTGTGTTTTTATATTTTTTCATGTTATGTTACATTATGTTGTGTTTACATGATATTGTGTTGGATTTACAAGGGAGACAAATGTCTAATTATATTATGTTGGGTTATGTTGTAGACAAGGTTTTAATTATATTATGTTGTAAATGACAAAATTTTAATTATGTTATGATATTCTATAATTATGTTGGATTATTTAGAATATTAAATTTATTTAAAATTTTGGATTATGTTGGCTTGGGCTTGGACTTTGGCTTGGGCGGGTAAGGTGGACGAGAGTGGGGGCAGAGATGATAGCAGGGGACAAGGATTACAAATTTACCCACGGACGGGAATGAGATGAAAATTATTCCCGTTAACGGGGTTGGACTAGGGATGAACAGAGTTTTTTTAAGCGGGTACGGGGGTGGAGACTATACTCCCCACCCTTGCTTCGGTCCACTGCCATCCCTATTCCCAAAATGAAGAAATTTTTGAAAATTATATGTAATGGGAAGTTCATGACTAAAGAACCGAAAAAGGCTTTTGACTAGTTTGATTCCTTAGCCAAGAGTGCCCAAGCTTGGGACACTCAATCCCCTGATTCTAAGTCTAAGACCTCAATTGCACAATTAGGAGGAGAAAAGTATCAATTAAAGGAGCAGAATGACTTGAATGCAAGGATTGCAATTTTGGCTAGAAAAATTGAGGCCATGGAGATCAAAAAGGTGAATGAGGTTCAAACCGTGTCTCAAGAAGAGTTATGTTCAATTTGTGAGATCAAAGGGCATTCAACCAGTGATTGTCCTATGATCCTTGCTTTGAAAGAGGTGTTTAGTAATCAAGCCAATGTTGTTAATGCCTTTTCCAAGCCCTATAACAACCCCAACTGAAACACATATAATCTGGGTTGGAAGGCACACCCCAATTTTAGTTGGAGGAATGATAATCTCATACAACAATCTCTTTCCCAACCATCTTCTCAAGGCCATCTAATTTTGTTCCTTATACTCCACCACCCAAGAAGACTTTGGAGGATACTATGTAACAGTTCATTTCTTGCCAAGCCACAATCAATACTCAAACCGCTCAAACCCTTGACCAAATGACCCAAAATTTCACTCAACAAAAACATGCCATCAATGATATTCGGAATACACTTACCAATTTGATCGCATCCCCTTGTTATCAAGAAAACGGAAAGTTTTCAGATCAATCTCAACCAAATCCATAAGGTCAACTCCAAGTGGGAGTTTCATCTTCTACACCGGTAATTACCCAATAACAAGTTCAAGTTATCTCTACCCTTAAGGGTGGAAAAGTGGTTGATAAAACCATTTCCACAAAGACTCAAGATCCTAAATGGAGTGAGAAAGATACTAGGGAGGGTGATAGTCTTGATCGTGTTATGCCTATAGTTGAGGATGTGCCTAGTGAACCACCTAACTGCCTTATACCCTCACCTTTTTTCTTAAAGGTTGGTTCCACCATCAAATGGCCATGTGAATTCCGAGATTTTGGAGGTATTCAAACAAGTCAAGATTAACATCTTATTTCTAGATGTTGTTAACCAAATTCCATCATATGCTAAATTCTTAAAAGATTTGTACACCATCAAAAGGAAGTTAAATTTTCAAAGAAAGCCTTTTTGGCCGAACAAGTGTCTTCCATCATCCAACACAATACCCTTCCAAAATAAAAAGATCCTGATTGTCGGACCATTGTATGTGTCATAGGGAAATGCAAAATAACGTAAGCATTACTTGACTTAGTAGCTACTATGAATGTGATTTCCTATTCGGTTTATCAACAATTGGGAGTTGGGGAATTAAAACTGACCTCTATCACACTTCAATTGGTGGATAGGTCGGTTAAGATGCCAAGGGGTATGGTGAACAATATTTTGGTACAATTTGATAATTTCTACTTTTCGGTTGACTTCATTAAAGGAGTAGCCCTCTTGTTTTTACTGATAAGATATATCTAGAGGAGGATGCAAAACCTACGAGGAAAATGCAAATATGTTTGAATCCAAACATGAAGGAGATGGTTAGGAAAGAGGTTTTAAAGTTGTTGGATGTGAGAATCATTTACCCTATTGTGGATAGCAAATGGGTAAGCCCCACCCAAGTGGTTCCTAAGAAGTTTAGTGTAACATTTGTCTCTAATAAAAATAATGAACTTGTGACTATTAGAGTCATTACCGGATGGAGGATGTGCATTGACTATAAGCAGCTTAACAACTAGAAAAAACCAATTTTCACTTCCATTCTTGGATCAAATTCTTGAAAGAGTCACTTCTCATTTTTATTATTGCTTTCTTGATGGATATTCTAGATACAACCAAATAGAAATTGCTCTCAAAGATCAAGAGAAAATCACTTTCACATGTCCCTTTGGGACATTTCCCTTTGGCATATTTGCCTATAGGAGAACAACCTTTAACTTATGCAATGCACTCATGACCTTTCAATGGTGCATGCTAATTATCTTTAGTGACATGGTAGAGCGAATTTTTGAGGTGTTTATGGATGATTTCACTGTATTTGGTGATTCATTTGATGATTGTTTGACTAATCTTAAGCAAGTGTTGATTAAGTGTGAAGAGAAAAACCTTGTGTTTAATTGGGAGAAGTGTCATTTAATGATACAAAAATGCATTGTCATTGGGCATATCATTTCATTCGTAGGCATCCAAGTGGATCGGGCTAACATTGATTTGATCTCTAATTTGCCAATTCCCAAATTCCTTAAGGATGTTAGATCATTTTTAAGACAGGTCGGATTTTATAGAAGGTTTATCAAGGATTTTAGTCTCATTTCACGGCCCTTGTGTAATTTGCTTTGAAAAGAAGTTGCATTTGGGGTGGAGTGAGCAATGCCAAGAGGCATTTGAGAAACTAAAGTGTATGCTCACCTCCGCCTCAATAATGCAACCACCCGATTGGAGTCTTCCATTTGAGTTGATGTGTGATGCTAGCGATTATGTCATGAGGGTAGTGCAAGGCCTAAGAAAAGATAAAAATCCCCACGTTATTTATTATGCTAGTCGTACATTGATTGATGCTCAAATAATTAATCTACTACTAAAATAATTATTGGCGTTTGTGATTGCATTAGATAAATTTCGTTTTTATCTTGTTGGCTCACCTATTGTTATTTTCACAGATCATGTCACTCTTAAGTACTTATTAACTAAGAAGGATGCCAAACTCGATTTGTTACGATGGATTTTATTATTGCAAGAATTTGATTTCACCATCAAGGACAAAAAGAGGGTAGAAAATGTGATAACGGACCATTTATCGAGGCTTTTGAGTGAGGTGGTTATTAAATCAACTCCCATCAAGGACACCTTTCTGGAAGAGCAATTTTTTTTATAAAGTTTCCTTATCTTGTTATGCTGACCTTGTAAATTTCCTTCTCATAGGCGAAACACCCCAAGTATTGGAGTGCTCAAGAGGAGAAAATTCTTAGTGGAAGCACGAAACCTCTTTTGGGATAACCCATACTTGTTAAAATATTGTCCAGGGTCAAATCATTCCCCAATTTGGTAATTGAAATATTTGATTGTTGAGGGATAGATTTTATGGGTCCTTTTCCCCCATCATTTAGACATGAATATATCTTAGTGATGGTAGACTATGTTTCTAAATAGTGGAAGCGATACCATGTCAAAACAATGATAACAAAACAGTTTTGAAGTGTTTGAAGAAAAATATATTTTCACGATTTGGTATTAACAAATTAAAATTTTAAGTTTTATTAAACCCTAACCTCAAACTTTCAATTATTCAAACCACCACCATTGACCATGGCGGCCTTCCAAACCACCACCAAACTTCCCCTAAAACTCCCAGAAACCAAACCCAAAGCTAAATTGAACCAAAACCTTATGAATCAGCATACCCTTTTCATACCCATATAAAACCCAAAAAATTTAAAACATGTTTTCTTGCATAAACAATAATCAAAAAACAAATTAAACATCATATTTAGCTTCCTAGCATCCTAATTAGTTATGATGATGCACTTCCTTGCTCGAATTCACCTCTACGAAAATCCCAAGTTGCAAAGTGGGCTCTTTATCTCTCTCTCTCTCTAAATTCTCTCTTCTCTCCTTCTCTCCTTCTCTCTCTGTCATTTCTTTCTCATCCAAACAACCTAACAAATGATCATGACTCCCCTAAGGTGGAAGTCAAACAACTAGTGATTAAGCCTAAATAGTGAATATTTATCCTATCATTTGTGAGTTAATTGCTACGAATATGGTCTTAGTTGTATGAGATTAATGCTATATTTGATTCTATTATGATTTAATTGGTGTTTCCCTATTTTGCAGGTAAAATAACAAAATAAGAAGACAACAAGGCAAACATGGGAGTGGATGACACAAAGGAAGGGATATCATTGAAGAAAAGAGCTCTAAAGAACACATCGCGACGTCATATGACCAAGTTCGGACGTGGAATTCTGCATCAGAGGAAAAATTACAAGGACTCTTAGCTTCTCACGTCCAGACACGTGTTAATCTAAGATTCACGTCTAGTCGTCACTTTACTCATACTCGAACACGTGTCCTCATTCCCAGCCAATCAGAGAGCTCGATGACAGACGGCTTGGGTCATCTTCCCTGGTTTGAAAAAGTACTCTCTGTACTTTTTCACCTTTTGTGGAAATTTTCTAGATCTACAAGCTTTCTATTATTTTCTTCTTTAATCTTTCTTTAGTTTTATGTTTTAGTTTCCAATTAATGGCTAGCTAAACTCTTTCACTAAGGCTAAGAGAAAATTCAATATACATTTGGGTTTATAATTAATCCTATGAGCTTTAATTGATGTTTTTCTTTAATTGTTCAATTCATCTTATTTGGCAAAGTTTTCTCTCTATATAATCACTCGAATTACTATGCTAAATGGGAAGGAAACTTGAGATTCTCTGTGAGTAGAATAGCTAGAGGTAAATGCTTGGGTTGACTTGTTAATGAATTCATCTAATTACTTGATTTGTTGATTTATATGAATATAGATGTTTGATTGGTTAATTGCTTAATTTATCATTGACTTCGGGCATGTTAAATGTTTGTAATTAACAATTGGATGTTTGGATTCATTTAAATTAGCTTATTGATTATATCTTAGAGAATTTCCTCATTAATCATTGATAAATCCTCCAATTGAGTTCACTCCCTTGTTTCTCAATTGAGATTGAAAATTAGGATTAATTTACTACCCAATTGTTATTGAAAAAGTATCCATTGCTTCAAACACAAAATATATTTTCTTTTATTAAATCTTTGTCACTCTAAAATCCCCATCTCCCTGTGGTTTAACCTTGGACCCTACCAAGAAACTACTACTTGCTTGACTCCTACACTTGGGTTTATAACTTCTAAAGCGAAATAGTTAGCAAGCAACTTGCAAAGTTCAAATTTCCATTAAAATTTAAACTTCAAATTGACTTTCAATTTCATCCTCGAACATCATTCCACACCCTTAACTCTCCGGTACGCACCAACACTACTTTGTCAGAATTCGCATTCCAACTTATTCTCTCTCTTCACCTGTTTCGCTCTTACCCAAACTAACACCTTATTCATCCCCAGAATATCTACACACACACACTCTGAAACTATTAATTCAAAGTCTGGCTATCTAAACTCCAAACCCCCTAATCACACACACTCGTTCTTGTCCCAATTTTCATTCACCGAACACCATATTATTACAATCTACTCACCTTAAAAGAAATTTTGTCCAAGAAATTTGATTTTACTCTACATTCATAACCTAAAAATACATACTAAGCATATACATATTTAAAATTTTAGAGATAAAATGCTTACCACGTACCATTAGGTATCTCGATCTGTAGTCATCTGATACACTCATCCAACTCTAAAATTCCCTTGATCTCAGCAAGATTGGTTTTGTGATGTCGCTTGTCCTTGTACTACAGGTGGTTTTGATCCTTCACCCCGTTGATACCTCGGATAGTTCTTTCTATCACCTTGCTACAATGGAAGACACTTATTCTTCGTATATCTTCCCACGTTGGAAGCATGTATGCCAATCTCTTGGATTATTGTTACCTCCTGGTCCATTGCCCACCTTTTTTTGCCATTGTTGTTATAACCAGGCCATGCATATGGATGATTTCTCTGTCCTCCATTGTTTCCATATGATTGATTACTTTCCCTTGAACTTGTTCACTTTGTTCCTCCCTCGACTTTATCTCTTTCTCTATTATATACGTCACTTCTACTAATTCACTAAAATTTCATATTCTTAAGGGTAAAATCCTTTCTCTAATTGTGCTATCCAACCCAAGTGCAAAACGTTTTATCTTTTTAACTTCATTAGCTACAGACTCACCAGAATGATGTGCTAATTCCTTGAACGTGCCTCATATTGAGCCACACTCGTTCCACCCTATTGTAAATTCAAGAAATCTAACAGTAAACCATCTCTAACACTTTTAGTAAAATACTTCCATTGAAAATTTTCTCAAATCTCTCCCACATTATACTTTACACTAGCTTTCTCCCTTTGATAAGATCCCACCAATGGTCAGCCTCTCCTTCAAGCAAATATGTAGCCAATATTACTCTATATCTTCGAGCTATACACATAGCATCCATCACTTTTTAACCCGTCATAACCACTTTTCAAATTCCAGTGGTTTGGTAGGTCCCTGAAATGACGATGGACGTTACTTAAGAAACTCCTTCAGAATCATCATTGACCTATTGTCAAGATCTTCCTGATCATTCCCTAATCGTTCCCTATCATTCACCCCTGTAATATTAAGCCTCGATGGAATTTCTACATTCCTTACCCCCTCCACCCACTTTGGATGTGCTTGAGTATTTCTCATGTTTCTAGCTAGTCCCAGTAATTAAGTCTGGATTAACATAGTAAGTGTAGTCAGGTATTGATATAGTTGCTATAACCCTCCTTACCTAGGTTCAACAATATTATTTCTAGGTCTTGCTCATGCTCCACATCATTTCTAGATCTGCTTGTATCCATCTATTTTGATTATTAGGTTCATGTTGTACTACCATCCCCAGGGTCCCCAAGTACTGCTCATTCTCTCTCAATTTGAATTTCCTGATGATCTATCTCCCACTCCACCTCTAATTTATGTTGCACCATTAATCTTTGATCCACAAGGGTTAATAAGGGATATTTTTGACCTATTTCTCTTTTGGCTTGAACTATTCTCCATAGGGCCTCAAAATTCATCATTATCCTCTTTCTTCGGGCATACTCCTCTTGATTGAGCACCCCGTGCAGCTCATACAAATGATCCCATTGTGCCATCTTTTAAAATGTCATTGCCATTCATCAAACTCAAACATCATTAAAGCATTAGAATAATAAAATAACCATCATGTGCAAAAAATAAACATTTGGCCAATCACTAAACATATTACGTAACATAACCATGTAGTATTCATAGATAGCAAACTAGGTTAATACTTTTATCCTAAGCTAGATTTCAATACACACGTTCATGCTCCAAAACAATACTGTTATTTGTATACACATGAGTACTCCACTCCATTAGTTGAACCTATATCTGCTATGCAACCTATATGCATAGTCAGTCCTAACGTTCACTCTCCCTCGCTTCAGGATCTTTCTCACCATTTCCCTGTCCACAAACACCCCCATTTTCTCACGAGTTAGTTATCGGCAACCTATTCCAATCATTTCCCTATTGCCTAGGCACACCAATCCAAATAGACAGCCAATGTCCTACTTGGTGTATTGCCATCTCCTCCAGTAACATCTGATAGTAGTTCAGGTTCTTCACTACACTAATAGCCCTCTTACCAATCCTAATCATCCCAATCATTCTATTATGGAATAATGCCTTTTGCTCACTTGGGGGGTATAAAAAGCCATGTCCCAGCTACCTCAAGTATATTCTCTCATAATACCTTCAAAGCCTCTTCACTGTCATCATATGTTTCCGTCATCGCACCAAACCCCCATTCTTGTATATCCGCATGCAAGTTATCCCAAACAAACATTTCCTATAAAACCCATGTTAATCAGCTGTTAATAATAACATAGATATAATATTAACCCATATAAAACCTAATTGTTGCTTTGATACCAACTCTGTCGCACCCTGATTCGCCCAAGCATGCAACGAATGTTACTACAACCCACAGAAACATTTAATAATGTTAATGTGATCTAGCGTAATGTAGTAGACCAACCCACACAGATGAATTTAAACATTTAGTATAAACACAAATATGATACATCCATTATAGTCAACCTATTACATGTCTAGTCACATAGGGACATACCACTCATATCAGAGTTACACTTATTTTATTTACATGTTTTTCAAACATCTTCTAAACTATATAAAACCTCCAATATTTCAATTATGTACTAATCTTCCCTCCTTTACGTATCTGAAAAAGGAGAAAACAATGTAGGGTGAGTATCAACAGCTTAGTAGAGTAACTCAATTCCAAGCAAATGAGTTTGAAAATACATAGTTTAGCGTGACTTGGGTAAAAACAAAATGAGCATATGAAACAATATCATTTAATCAAAGTTGAACGGTAAAAGAAAGCACAAAAACATATTGTACAGTGTTACACCGGCGGGCAATCATCTTAATAGGCCACTCAAGGTTAAAATGAGCATATGATCCAACCTTTTTGGGGGACTTACACCCCGGGGAAGATATGCTTCCCAGTCAAGGGTAGCCCAAGGTAAATTGAGGCCCGAGGCAAAATTCTTGGTTAAGACCCCATCATATTGTGATGATATTATTTATATAGTTATTTAGATATCAAAATTTTTTTTTTTACTAAAAGAAATGAAAAATTACAACTTAAAATTTTATATTTAATTTTCTTTTTTGATATCATTTTAACTTATAACATTTATTCAAGGGCCAATAGTTGGTACAATAGGAAGAAAACGATTTATTAGATTTTTGTGAGTCAAATCAGTAATTATTGATAATAAAAAATTTATGAATAATAAATTTCAAGTCTCATACTTAACACTCAAGTAATTTTTATGTTGTTATTATTAATAAAAAGTTCTCAACAAACTCAAATTAAATTTAAACTAATTTAACTTATAAAAATACTATCAAACAATAGAATAACCAACAAATAAATAATTATTAAAGGTGATCAAAGTGCTTGGAAATAGTATATAAAAAAAATACCTACATGGTTTTCTTACATATGGTAAGTTCTAAGACATAAATAGTAATATTATTAAAGAAATAGGTTGTTCTAACATTAAAATGTAAAAAAAAAAAAAAGAACTAGACTTTATTGAACATAAGTCTAAAAGCTTTCCTATCAAACTTTTAGGAGCCCTGAAAAAAAAATTGGATTTGATTAAACATGGTATTAAAAGTTAATTTGATGCTTGAAAACAAAAATTAGACTTAATTAAATTTGGGTTTAAAATTTTTATTTGGGGCCCCGAAAATAAAAGTGGACTTAATTGAACATGGACATAAATATTATATCTAGGGCCTTAAGAAAAAATGGGCTAAAGTGAGTCTGAGCAAAATTGTTTTGAATTGGGACCCTTATGATAAAATTGGACCTAATTAAACATCGATCTAAACTTTTTTGTTTGGCCTCTGAAAAATAAATGTATACTTAATTAAATATAAATGTAACAACCCTAAAAAAATTTAGCTAAAAATTTGGGAGGCCTAAGCGAATGTTTCAACTGCCTATGCATTGGGTTGGCTCTGTCCTTAGTCAAAGTTCAGTACCCAAGTTCAAAGATCAACTAGGCCACCTGGACTGTAAACCCTCTGCCACTAGAAATGTGTCTACTTACATCTCATTCAGAAGGGTCCTAGCATTTCATT
This sequence comes from Ilex paraguariensis, assembly GCA_963454935.2. Lineage (NCBI taxonomy): Eukaryota > Viridiplantae > Streptophyta > Magnoliopsida > Aquifoliales > Aquifoliaceae > Ilex > Ilex paraguariensis. Next base: position 24,694 of record CAUOFW020002692.1, read on the forward strand.
CTATACAAACTATATGGTCATTTTGAACAGTTCTGTGTAACCGCACTCAAAACCCTAGTCTGCGTCCGAATCTCCAGTCAATATCCAGATACACAATCACGAAACTTAAAAAATGCAAAATATTTATAAGTATTTTATGGAATAATTTTAAAACATGTTTGAAAAACATCGTCTGCTCTGGAATTGAGAAACCCTACTGGTTGTGGTATTTCAGTCTGCAACTGCCAAAAATGAAATGATGTTATGTTGCAATAAAATTTCAAACACATATTCAATTGAATTATTTAAAAGTGAATATAAAAATTATTTGGCCTTGGAGGGAAAAATACACCTCATTTTTTATCTCGGCGTCGAATTGACCTAAATTTGACGAGGACCTCGTAAGCATCTTAGGGTCACAACCTCACAAACCAGGGGTCACTTGGACCCTCATGCACCCACATGCACCGATGGTATCCACTTGACTCCTTCCCCCACCTCCTTCTTCTTCCTTCTTCCTTCTTCCTCCTTCAACCTTCAACTAACCCTAGGTTTCTACTTCAACCACCCCAAGGTTTCTACTTCAACCACCCCACTTCACTTATCAATATCTCCTTACACAGTACATCATTCCCCCCTTTTCTAAGCCCATGTATTCCTGTCACATCCCTCTATGGAACCCCATAGGTGAGAAATCTCGAATCAAACCCAAACCCCATTAAATGGTGGAAATATAATCCTTGGGTCCCGTTTAGGCTAGCACAACTCCCCAATTTAACAAATTAAAATTTCAAGTTTTATTAAACCCTAACCTCAAACTTTAAATTATTAAAACCACCACACCAAACTTCCCTGGAAACTCCCAAAAACCAAACCCAAATCTCAATTTAACCAAAAACCTTATGAATCAAAGTAAAGACCACTCGAGGAAGTCCCAAACTCTTTCTATTGGAAATAATTCATCAGGAGCCACCTTTCAATCCAAAGATTTCATCTCTCATTTCATACCCATATAAAACCCAAAAACTTTAAAACATGTTTTCATGCATAAACATTAATCAAAACACAAATTAAACATCATATTTAGCTTCCTAGCATCCTAATTAGTCTAGGATGATACCTTTCCTTGCTCGAATTCACCTCAAAGAAAATCCCAATTTACAAAGTGAACTCTTACTCTCTCTAACTTCTCTCTTCTCTTTTTCTTTTCTTCTCTCATCCAAACAACCTAGCAGATAATCATGACTCCCCCAAGTTGTTGGGTGGAAGTCATGTAGCTAAGGGGCCTCCCAAATGGCCAACAAGCAACTTGAAAAGTTTTGGCCATGTAATGGCATTGTTGTAATTTTTCTAAATTTAAAAATTAATTATATACATAAATATTAAAACAAGTCCTTAAAAACTGTCCATTAAAGTTTTAAAGTTCAAATTAAATTCCAATTTCATCCTCAAACATCATTTTCGCACCCCTAACTCTCCAATACGTACCAACCCTACTACCTCAAAATTTGTATTCCAGCTTTCTCTCTTCACTAGTCATGTTCCTACCCCAAAAATAACAACTTATTCTTCCCTAGAACACCTATGCACACACTCTGAACCTATCATCTTTCTGAACTCCAAACCCCTAATCATACACACACTCAGTCCTATATCTATTTTTGTCATCGAACACCAAGTCAATACAAGCGATGGGATATAAGAGAACAAGTAAAGAATCAAAAATAGAAAAGCTTCAAAAAAACCATAAGGGAATAACAATGGAGAAAGTGGATAAGAAATTACAAGAATGGCCCTTTAAAAAGGGGAGGGGGTAGAGATACACCACAGAAATGACACCTAAAACTCAAAGGACTTGCATTAAAAATGACTGACCATTTCTACAATAGAAAGGAAATGCACAGTGCATCTTTGTAGGAAACAATGCAAAACATTTAATGAATATATGCTTGGAGATGGAGAAACGTCAACTGGTGTAGGCCACGTGACATTCATTCTTTGGGGGCAAAAGAAAGGGCATAGAATGACTATGCATAAATAAACCATTTAACGATTCCAATTGGCACTGGCACTAGCACGTAACCAAGACAAGAATGTGATAATGGACATATGGCAAGAAAAGACATTTACAAATTGAGAGTCCCAACTAGGCCAGCAGTATGGTTAACTAAGCTATATGTGGACCTACCTGACAAACTCGAATCGAATTGGCTATTTGGAGAGGTTGTTTAGTTAGCAAGGATACTGACCAACTAGCCTAGTTGAGGAAAATGAATGGAAGCCATTAAGTTGAATCTATCAAAGAGAAAAACTGAGTTGAAGATAGCTCGGTTATCCCGAGTGTTAGATCATATTTATAATTGGCTAATTTCATAGAGTCTATTGTAAATCTCAACCTATTATATGGTCATGATGCTATCAAGTTCAAGATCTGAAAGTCTTATTAAAGAGAGGAGATCAAACGTCAAAGTAACATCAATCAACCGTTGTTTGCACCTTCCTGCTTATGACAAGGTAATGACCTAGACACCTAAGATGAATCCTTAGATAGTTTTTAAATTAGGTTGATTAGGATAAAAATGTAATTGAAAACAATCCGACTATGACTCATAGGTGATTTTAAAAGAAAAGATTTTTCAAACCATTTATGAGTTTTGAAAATATAAATTGAGTCACAATCAGATTCCTCTTCGACCAACACCCTTTAGTGCTCAAGTGGACACGTTGTTACATGGTTTTATGCTTAGCAACCTACAGAGACCGATCTATACTTGCTAGCCTTCGCTAGAGCGGTCTCTTTATGACTTAGAAAAATAAATGAGAAAAGGACACAGAAGGCAGCATAGGACTCACTCTATGAGATTGCTTGAGCGGTGGTTGCCTTAGTCTAGTTTGAAACGTGTTTTTCATCCCAGCAACAACCGCCCTATGATCGCCCTCCCACCGATCGAGTGGTCATTCGCAAATATGAGTTTTATTATTTACTAAGTCTACCCTTATTTCAGACCTATAAATAGGGAGAGCTTTTCACACATTAGGTAAAAAATCTTGTGAGATTTCTAAGAGAAAAAAAATCATATTTCTACCTTGAGAGCTTCCACTATAACTTAAATCCGTAAGATTCAAAAGGCTAACACTAGATATTATCCAATCTCACAACTTGGAGAAGAATATCTTGTTAGTTTGATAAACCTACTAGTGTACACATATCGAGTATCATCGACGTGCCCATGATTGCTCGAGGTCTAGACAAACCGTACAACGGGGAGGTCAAAGTGAAACTACACTAGACATCGCAAGAGGGCATTTAGCGCAGAAACAACACGAAAATAAGCATCTAACTATAGTATTAGTTGAAAGTATAAGATTCAACTACTTGTATGTTGACTTACAGAGTAGTGGATTAGGCTTTTGAGAATCGATAAGATTCCCCATGATTTTTACCAAGAAGAGTTTTCGTATTAACAAATTATTTATAATATTTATTGATTATTGTATACATTTGTGATTGTGAGCACACACGTGCACTATGTGTTTGTTAGAATGATTAATTGAATATCTATTCATACATAGTTGTGCATTGGGTTTGGAATTTGAGATCGACGTGAAATTGATTATGAACAAATTAATTGAATATTAATTTAATCAATCATCATGATGAAAGTGGGTTGTGGTGACTAAAAGGGTTCTCATATTAATTGATATATCCATGTGAGACGAGATAATTGCGGTGGGTTAGGTTTTAATTGGTAATCAATTAGGCTAAAATTGAAAAATCTATTCACCCCAGGTAAAGATTCATTTGTTTCACATGTATAATCATGAGGGAAGATCCACGTGCATAATAGAAAAGATACAAACTTGATAAGAAAATTGTCCAAGTCATGGGTGAACATAATAAAGCGTAGCCTAAAGAATAAGTGAGAGAGGGAGGAAGCCTAGGAAGGATCCAACATCAATTGCAAGGAATTCACCTAAGATGAAGGTAAGCTATCTTGAAAAACCAGTAGCGGAAACCTTTGCAGAAAGGATGCCATGAACCATTATAAATATCGGGTAATGCTTAAGTCTAAGGTACATTGTCACACCCCCACCCTGGATCACATAGGGTGAGCGGCGGACCGGTCACCAAAGCTTTAACTAGCCAACCCTGTGCACAATAAATGCAAAATACAACAGAAAAAAAAAATAAAGTGATTCATTCCACCGATCTAATGAATACCATAGAAATAAACTAAACATCACCAACATCATTACAAAACCCAAGTAAAATAATTATCAAACCGTAAGGTTCACTACTCCAAACGTGAGTAATATTGTTCCCAAAATAATTAAATACTTGTCTCAAAACCATAAATGACACTTAACCTTGAAGACTGACATTAAAATAAATCTCCAAGTCCTCTAATCCCTTGTAAATTAGTAGACTTACTCCTCACCTAGATCCTCTCTTGAAAAATGTTAAATATTTGTATGAGTACAATGACCCGTGAATAGCAACCACCCCTAATGAGGTGTGAAAATAAATCATATAGTTTATATACAAAAATAAACTTTGATACATACATAAGTACAATAAATTGTACCCCAACCACTATACATAATCATTTAAACAAATTGATACATACATAATCATTTAAACAAAATGATCACATGATCACAAATAACTTTATAAATGAAAAGACACTTATAACTCAAAATACCACTCATTTTCACAAATAACTTTATAAATGAACAGACATTTATAACCCAAAACACTCACACACACCTTCAGTTCCAAATGTATTTGTCAAATCATGTTTGTTACCACTAGCCTGGTAACTTGTCACGTCTCTTGTTACCATTAGCTTGGTAACTGGTCTGGTCTCTTGTCATCACTTGTCTTATGACTGGCCCCTATGTACACATCTATATACCGATCATGCCGTATACAATCTCGTTACCATTTAGACCTAGTAACCATCTCTTAAACACATGATTTTCACACACATCAAAACTATCGTTTTAGTCCCAATGCACACAAAATCTCCCTTTCAGCACCAAAGTAATGATATAAAATCATCCCACAAGTTTTTCAAAATTTACATAAATAACAGTTCATAATTATAAAATATTTAATTACAACCCCAAATATCAACACATATATATCATATATATGAAAAATCCAAACGCACGCACCCATACATTTAATATAGAAAATCCTCCCAAAAGAAGTAGTAAAATACTCACCTTGATTCCCAAAATCCAATTCAAAACCCTCTTTCTCAACCTCAATACAATCACCACTTAATCTAAAATAAAATATAATGATTAATCTCTATTCCTAATTTCGTTATTTCGCGATTCTATATTTAATTTACACACTACCTATCCATTGAAATATACTTAATATATATTATTTACATATAAATATTCTTTATAATATGAGGTAATAGAGTATAGAAGTAGTCTGGGCTTTTCAAAAAAAGTTTATAAAATTTTGAAGTCAAATCATAATTTTTGAAACTTTTGGGGTCAAAGTATAATTTTTTTGAAAAATGAATTTTCTACTTATAGGACTACCATAAATTTTTTAAAATTTTATTATTCTAACTTATCAAGTAAAACAGTGGTTAAAATTAAATTTAGAAGTATATAGGGGTCAAAGTAAAGTTCTTTGAAACTAAAGGGGAGCTTTCCATAATTTCAAAATTCTCATATTCTTCAACCTTACGGAATTCCAGAATTTATGTTCTACACCTTTCTTGTAGGGATAACAGTGGACCGGAAAAAAATGGGTATTTATCTAAATTTGTCCTGTTTAGACTTGGGATGTACTATATGTATTAGACGATGAATATATATAGGGATATCCTTATAAACCCGTGCGGGGATGGAGATGGAGATGGACTGACACTTGTCCTCATCTCGCCCCGCCCCATAAACCCATAAAATATATATATATATATATATATATATATATATATATATATATATATATATATATATATATTTATATAATTTAGATAATAAATGTCATTTTCAAGCGTGAACCCCCTCTTCCATTTCTTTTTCTTTTCTTTTCTTTTCTTTTCTACGTTTCTGTCCCTCCCTCACTGGCCCCCACCCACTTTCCTCTTCTTTTTTTGTTTCTATTCTATTCTTTTATTCTTTTCTTACCCTAAGCAGCCCCCACCCACCCTCTTCTATTTCAAATTTGAACCCTTTCTCATGCACCCTTCCCACTTTTCCCCTGTCTCCATCTCTACCGCAACCCAACACCACCGTATTTCTCTTCATCTCTCTCCTAAACCTAGCCCTCCAAAGGCCCACCCGAAAACCTCCCATCCCAAAAACTACCCTTGTCACTAGTAATCGTCGTTAGTGATGTCACCATGTTCTTCTTTCTCTCTTGTAAACTCATAAACGACCCTCTAAACCACTCACCTGAAAACCATCCATCCTAGAAAACCCCCTTTCACTCGAAAACCCCTCACCTCCGACGTTTGTAGCGACTTGAGTTCGTCTTCTCCACGAAAAAACCACATATTTGAAAGGGGAATCCATATATTTGGTCTATTTGGATTAGATCCAAACATATTTGAAGGTGTCATCTTTTACATATTTGGCTTCTAATAACTTCTTCTTTTTTTTTTTTGGTATTTTGCTCTCCATTATTGCTTTGGATCTGGTTATTGCATGACTATGGTATTATCTTGATTATTGCTTTGGATTTAGTTTGTTGCTTGATTTTTGCTTTTGGATTTGGTTTGTTGCTTGAAAATTGAGAGTCTTACTGGGGAAAAAAACAAGGCGGGTAAATGGGTGTCGGGAGCGGGGGTGAAGATCATAATTTTCCCACTAACGAGGATGGACTAAATTTTTTAAGTGGGCATGGAGGTGGTGACTACGTCCCCCAATCCACTGCCATCCCTACTTTCTTGGTTCTTCTTTTTTTGTTATTTTTTACTTTAACACATTAAATAAATTCTTTAAAAATCTCAAGGCCAACCAATCTAAATTAGGTATAAAAACACCTAATTTAGCAACTTTCAATAAAACTCATTTACATATTCATCAATATTCTTCACCATGAACACACACACACATATATATGTATTCATTATCACAGATGATGTTCTTAACACGAATGAGCAGTGATGAGAGTATAAAGTGCATTGAACAATTAAATTTAGTTCAATCTGAGCTCCAAGGCTCTTGGGAATAGGATATAAGGAAATGGAGATGATCACATAGAGTGTTTATAGTGGTTCACCAGCTCGGGAGCTTGGCTAATCCACTTTCAATGGAGTCTCTTGCTCTTGAATATCTTGATTACTGGGGAGTTTACAAAAAGTATTTTAGTGAGGCTACAATGGCTTGTTGTTTCTGTCGAGGGCTTTGCCTCCTATTTATAGTTGTTCCTAGGCTTAGCTTGATCTGAGGTGAGATCCTAGCTTCTTTCTTGTATTGATTGCTTTTATTGTGCAACTAATGTGGTGGATATTAGGGCTGTTATGAGACTTGCACCTGATAAGTAACTGTTACTACTGAGGGGGTATTTGGTAGAATCCAATTATCATATGTGTAGCCTTCCTTGGGTTTGAGGTCGAGAGTCGAGGTATATAGGTAACTTGGCTGAGCTGAGCTCCCAACCTGAGAGATCTGACCTGTGTTACCGAGCTCAACCTTTGGCATATTCGTGGTACCATCAAACACTATTTATGATAAACCTAATACTATGTAATTGAATAAATTACAAAACCTATCAAATAATTAATGAATTCATACCTTAAATGGGTCCAATCCTTTTTTTTTGTTTTTCTTTCTTCCTTCCTTCTCTCTCTGTCGCTGCCTATTCTATTTCTTCCAGCCCAAACAATATTAATAAAATAGGAGGCAAGGCAACCTAGGGGCACTCAATTGCTTATAAAACACAATAGTCATATGTTCTTAATGTCACTTAAGTCCCTCTAATTTTCTGTAACGCCCCAAAAACCCCATTGGGTGACATTACATTCTAAAAAACCATTCACCCCATGAGAGTATTACGTAAATTCATCACGACGAAAGTTCATTCATCAACCATTCATATTTTAACAAAATTTGGGCAGAGTCTCCTTTGTACGGGGAGCTTTACCCAAAACACAAACTGTACAATTATATTACAATTGACCACACCAGGTCCACATATGCAAAACTATTGACCACACCGGGTCTATTTATCCATCATAAAATAAACTTTCATTCATCATATGTCATATCCACAATGTCATCCCAAAAGAATAGGCCAAGTATGACAAATATATTCCCAAAAGAATTAAATTACACTTGCAGTGAAATAACAAAATACTAGACTTTACATGATTTCAAAATAAACTCTCTAGTCTAGTACAAAAGAAATATAACTCTAGGCATCCAGTTCAGGACCCCCGTTCCCCTCTAGGGGAGCTTCCCCATGCACTGGTTCATCTACTTGTAACTACTCCTCATAGACGAAATCTGAAAAGATATTATTTGTAGGGGATGAGCACTAAGCTCTGTAGCAACATTCCTTCCATACTCATACAAGGTTTAGAAAACAAGTAAAACAGTTCGGTCTTATTTTCCAAAATATCATATAACATTTGAAGTAAAACCGTGACATTTGAAACAGATCTCAAGTTTAAACATTCGCAATAATTTAAATGAACAGTAAACCCAAGTCACAATGAGCAACCATAACCATTTCCAACAAGTTCTTGTAGAGTCTCATACCTCCACAAGCTCTTGTGGGAAATGCAATAGTAACACCATAATACAAAAAGGAACGCTTATTCCACCATCGATTATTATATTTCCTTTGGCAGGTGGCATACTTAAAAGTAAACTCCACCCCCTTCAAGTCTTTGTTTCCCATAACCGCATACTTACAAGTAACCACGGTCGTTAGATGTCCTTTTAGGTAGGTAGCATACTTACAAGTAACCTCTACCCTCCTTGAAGTCTCCCACACATAACCGCATACTTACAAGTAATCTCGGTTCATAAATATCCTCTTTTGGTAGGTAGCATACTTACAAGTAACCTCTACCCCCCTTCAAGTATTCCACACTTAACCGCATACTTACGAGTAACCTCGGTTCATAATTATCCTCTTTTCATACCAACAATCACATACAAGATAAAATCCACAAATTTCCCTCAACAAGCAACCATTATCAAAATCCCCAAATTTTATCATGCGACAATCCAAATAACCAATTAAGAAAAATACAAGAGATCACCACCACATCATTTTCATTACTCACACAAAGCACTAAAGTTCTCAAAACCAAGCTTGAGAAAATGTAGAAAGAGAATTCCATATTTCCCCAAAAACTAGGGTTTTAAAGCTATAAAAGAAGTTTTATGGGTAATCAATCCTAACTTTGTTTAAGACATGCCATAATTGCAAGAAAACCAAGAAACAAGGAATTCCTAGCAAATACATACAAGTATGAGTCAAAACATATATATATTTTAGCCTTAGCCTCAATGGACAAGCATGGAAGAAAAACCCTTACCTTGAATCAAAGTTTCAAACCAAAAACCCAAGCTCTAATGACCTCCTTTCTCCCTTTCCTCCTTTCCTCTATCTTCCCCAAGGGTGCTAAGGGGTTTGGGGGTGAGAGATGTGAGAAAAAATGGAAGGAATTGGCTGGATTCTGTGTTTTAAACACAGCAGTCCGCACAATTCACTGTTCATGGCTAAATTTTGAGTTTTTTTCCAAAATTACAGTTTTGCCACTAGAAATCTCCAATTTGATCCATACGACTACCCTAAGGTTTTTCGACGTTCCGGATTCATTTTTAATGTTATTTTAACCTAAAAACATTGCTTTTTATGATTTATTTCAAAACTAAAATAAATTCACACTTGGAACATTAAAATTTCTATTTTATTCCTTCGAACTACTATAGGTGATATCCTTACGATTTTAATATATATATGGTTTATTCTTAAGTCATTACATATAGAAGAATCACTAAACAAGTACATTAATATATTAATATAAACATATGGGGTTTTACACCTTCAAGGTCTAATAAGAAAACACAACCCTTTATTATCCAAGGAGCACCATTGTGCAGATTTTTGGTCAACTTCATAGAATAAACTGATTTGACTCAGGTATTTCTAGGAGGTGTAACCTATATGGTTGGAAAGATATACGAGTTAGGGTTCTAACAAAAATAACGGTACACAATTCGGACTTTCCAATAAAGAGTTATGATGAAATTAGCGAAAGGTAGTCTGCCGGACAGATTTTTGGACAGTGTAGACACTACTTCGTAATATGGACATAACTCCTTCCTCCTAGTTCCGATTGAGATGATTCAAGGTGATATGGAATCCTAAGAGAGAGCTCTACAAATTTCATGTTTTAAGTTTTGAGAGATATGGACTGCATCAAGGTCGAAATCGAGCTTGATGTTACAGCCAGTGCACTGTTCATCCCTTTTTCATTCTACCAAATTCAAACACACATCACTACACATATCCCCATTTTTACAACAATTATTTACTATATATCTATATACATATATAAAAGAAAATGTGGGGTGTTACATTTTCTAGAGTTTTATCTATCCAACAATATTATCCTATGTAAACCACATGTAGAATAGTCCTAGTAAGTCTCTGTAGGGTAAGACTTTTATTAGAAACATATTAGTCTTCTTTAATTATTTTTATCCTTATATATATATATATATAATTAATCCTAGGTAGCCAATGCACCAAAATAAAATAATATATATATTTTTTTGTATGGGTTATTGTATTCCTCCCTCCTTAAAAGAATTTCGTCCTCGAAATTTATATGTCTTGTGAGAAAAAATCAGGATATTGATTTTTCTTGTTTTCTTTACTTTTCCAAGGAACTTTCTCAATTGGGTGGCTCTTCCACAACAATTGGCCAATAGAATGATTCTATTACCCAAAATTTATTGGCTCCTTAACATAAGTAAGAGTTCTCTTTAGCTCAATAGGCTAACTCAACCAATATATTAGAAGGATCAATGTATACAATTCCTAGTCATATTGAAAGGAAATATATTGTGAAATCAAACAAGTCAGCCAATAGAACCCACTTTAAAATTGTAACCACAATCCTCTCTATAAATTCGTATGTCCATTTATATCTTAGATTAAACTTTCCTTCGAATGTCTAGCACACTAGCGCGAAGCATAACGCCAAGGTATGAATAGCATGCTCAGACTGTCTGTCAAATTGAGAACCATAAATTATACTAAGCTTCAAAGTATTATCTACAACATGTTGCAAATTAGGCCAACTCTGAAGGTAAGTTTTGGACTTCTATCTATTACACTAGATAAAGGTATTCCACGCAATTATACGCACTCATCAAATAACTATGAGTATACCTTTAAGTGAAGTTTTAAGTTTAATTACCAAAACTAACTAGACTTTGTCAATCAATCCATAATAACCCAAATAGATTCATGCACAATCTGTATCTCAAAAGTCTCTATAAAAACTTCATAGTAACATACTCTCATTTCCATTCAAAAATTAAAAGAAGTTGTAATAAACTCATCGAACACTAATATTTAGTCTTTATCTACCAATCTACTACACATTGGCTACAAATTCTGTAATCTCTTTTCTCATTCTGCCCAACCAATAATAAATTCTCAATATCAATATAATTTCGTAATCCTCGGATAAACATATAATTATAGGTTACATCTATAATGTCTATATTCAACGTATTCTCTTTTGTTACTCATAATTAATACCAAAATATAAACATAATCTCACCACAAATTACAAAAATCTATCATGCTACCATGTTACACTTTTTTTCTAATAATCTAGACATGAGTTTTTTTTTGGTAGCTAATTGATATGATCTACCAAAAAGATTCTAACTTGCAATTGAGCTAATAATACATATGCACCAATCAATATCACATGTACCCATATCAATCTCAAATCAAAGAAATTACTCATTCGGGTACACTAAATACAACACAAACTTCGTAATGATTTCTTGCTCAGTGTATCAACCATTATAGTAGTTTTGCCTGAATGATAATGATAGAATAATCATGGTCTCTAATATTTCCATCCATCTCCTTTTTCTCAAATTAAACTCATTTTTAGTAAATACATCTTTCAACCTTTAATAATCAAAATAAATCTCACATGTCTTACTGTATAAACAATCTCTCCATAACTTCAATGCAAAAATAATTACATCTAACTCAAAATCATGAGTAGGACAATTCTTTCCTTACTATGAGAAAACACAAGTGTAATACCAACTAATATAGTAACAATTTAGTCAATCCATAAAAATAGATATAGCATTTGTCAATCTCAATGACTTCACCAAAAATACAACATGACTATCCCAGTTGGACGTTCTATTTTCAGAACGTCACAATTTCTTTCTTTTGACTAAAGAAAATCGAACCAAATATCAATCTTACTAGATACTCTAACACCTCACAATTGATCAAATAAATCATAAATACTACATAAAAGATATTTACTACTTGTTGCTACCTTATTCAGCTGATGTACCATTTCACAGTCCAATCATTTTCTTTACAAACACAACTTGAGCACCCCCACAACAAAATTGTTAAATTGAATAAATCTTCGGTCTAATATATTTTCAGTTGAATTCTCATTCTTGTAGTTCAGCAAGAACCATTCGATATGGAGTAATAAATATAAGCGAAGTACCTCAGGGCTAATAAAAATGTAAATTTTATCTCTCTCCAATGGTAGCATAGACAACTTCTCCTGAAATACATCCAAAAATTCATTTTCTATTGTTATCTATTTAGGAGACACTCGCTTTGTGTATCAATAATACTACCAATGTTTCCCTAAAAATCTTTACTCACTTGTTTTCGAGCTTTCACTCATAGAGTTAAGACTAGGGATCAAATAATTCTTGTCCCCTCAAAACTAAATTCACATGACTTTCTTTTTAAAACAACAAACTTTTTTATGTTGTATGACTAACCAGTCTATAATTAATATCATATCAAAACCCCTAAGGTCTAAAAATACTCAGTAAACTAGTAACTATTGTTCTCCAATATAGACCTTACACCTTGGGTTCACGTTATCTCCTAACTCAAAATCACCCATAGGAGTTACCACAGTCAAATGAAACCCAAGTGTTTTGGGTTTCACACCCAATCACACTGCTACTCTAGGGGACACGGAAGAATTTATAGACCCTAAAATTCTATTAGTGTTAGTCACATTTCTTACAACACCCGTACCATCCCTTTTTGCAACTATCTTTTGTTTGTACAAAATACCAAGCAAATTAACTAGGCTTAGTCACTACACAAATCATTCTATTAACTATTAACATCATTCTGCATCCCTCGGACTAAAACCGATTAAAGCCTACACAACCATTTAAATCCAACATAATCCTCTACTAATTCATAAACCTAGGCTCTGATACCAAACTTGTCACACCTCCACTCCGGATCACATAGGGTGGGTAGCAAACTGGCCACCAAGGTTTTACCCAACCAACCCTGTGCATAATAAATATAAAATACAGTGGAAGATAAATAATAAAGTGATCCATTCCACCGATCTAATGAATACCAGATGAATAAACTAAATATTACCAACATCATTACTAAACCCATGTAAAATAATAATTAAACCGTAAGGTTAACTACTCCAAACATGAGTAACATTATTTCCAAAATAATTAAATATTTGTCTCAAAATCATAAATGACACTTAACCTTTACGACCGACATTAAAATAAATCTCCAAGTCCTCTAATCCCTTATATATCCGCAGACTTACTCCTCACCCTAATTTTCTCCTGAAAAATGTTAAATGTTTGTATGAGCACAATGATCCGTAAATAGCAACCACCTCTAATGAGGTGTGAAAATAAATCCCACAGTTTATATACAAAAATAAACTTTAATACATACATAAGTACAACAAATTGTACCCTAACCCCTCTCACATAATCATTTAAATAAAATGATCTCATAATCACAAATAACTTTATAAATGAAAAGACATTTATAACCCAAAACACTACTCATTTTCACAAAAAATATTTATAATTGAAAAGACATTTATAACTCAAAACACTCACACACACCTTTAGTTTCAAATGCATTTGTCAAATCATGTATGTTACCACTAGCTTGGTAACTAACCCCATATCTTGTTACCACTAGCCTGGTAACTGACCATGTCTCTTGTTATCACTAGCCTAATGACTGACCCTTTTCCATATATTGATCACACCGATATACAATCTCATTACCATTTAGATCTGATAACCCAGTCCCCGTCTCATAAAATATGATTTTCACACACACCAAAATTGTCGTTTTAGTCCCAACGCACACAAAATCTTCCTTTCATCACCAAAGCAAAGATACAAAATTATCTCGCACGTTTTCCAAAATTCACATGTGTAACAGTTTACAATTGTAAAACATTTAATTGCAACCCCAAATATCAACACATATATCATATATATATAAAATCCAAATGCACGCACCCACACATTTAATATAGAAAATCCTCCCAAAAGAAGTAGTAAACGACTCACCTTAATACCCAATAACCAATTCAAAATCCTCTATCTCAACCTCAATGAAATCACCACCTAATCTAAATAAACATATAACCATCAATTCTTATTCCTAACTTCGTCATTTCGTGATTCTATATTTAATTTACATACTGCCAACCCATTGATATATACCTAATATATATTCTTTACAGATAAATATCATTTCTAATATGAAGTAATGGGGTATAAAAGTAGTATGGGTTGTTCAATTTTTTTTTTTAAGTTTGGGGATCAAATCATAATTTTTGACACTTTTGGGGTCAAATTGTAATTTCTTTGAAAAACCAATTTTCTACTTTTAGGACTACCATAAATTTTCCAAAATTCTATTCTTCCAACTTACCAAGTAAAACAATGGTTAACATTAAGTTTAGAAGAATATAGGGGTCAAAGTGAAGCTCTTTGAAACTAAAGAGGAGCTTCCCATAATTTCAGAATTCGCATCTTCTTCAACCTTACGGAATTCCAGAATCTATGTTTTGCACCTTTCTTGGTTCTTCTTTCTTTGATTTTTTTTCTTTAACACGTTAAATAAATTCTTTAAAAACAAGACCAACCAATCTAAATTAGCTCTAAAAACACCTAACTTAGCAACTTTCAATAAAACACATTTGCAACTTTCAATAAAACACATTTACATATTCATCAATATTCTTCACCATAAACACACACACACACACATATGTATTCATTATCATTATTTATGATAAACCTAATACTATATAATTGAATAAATCACAAAATCCATCAAATAATTAATAAATTCATACCGTCAATGGTCCAATCCCTTTTTTTCGTTCTTCTTTTTTCCTTCCTCTCTCTCTCTCTGCCGCCACCGCCTATTCTATTTCTTCCAACCTGAACAATATTAATAAAATAGGATGCAAGGCAACCTAGGGCACTCAATTGCTTATAAAACACAATAGTCATCTCATCTTAATGTTACTTAAGTCCCTCTAATTTCTAGAGTTTTATTTATCCAACAATACTATCCTATGTAAACCACATGTAGAATAGTTCTAATAGGTCTCTCTAGGGTAAGACTTTTATTAGAGACATATTAGTCTTCTTTAATTATTTTATCCTTATATATATATATATATATATATATATATATATTTGTATGGGTTATTATACACACACTCTCTTCCTTATTCTCGAAACCTTCTTGAAATGTTTCCGATTGATCTCACCTAGGTCTCTAGCAGTGTGCTCGTTTTACAAGAGAAAGGTGCACTCACCTTCGTCTCTCTCTCACATACCTACTAGGTTTCTCAATCATCACCAATTACAAAGGTATGAGATTTTTTCCTCATATATGTCGTATCTTTTTTTTCGCATGTACATGCCAACAGAGGAGTAAACTTGATCCTATGGGTTTTGTTTTCTTAGGAGTAAACTTGATCCTATTTAGCCACTCATAAGAAATGTTGGCATTATCATCCTCATATTCGTTAGCTTTTTGTTAATATGGATATTATCTTTTTTGAATCCACATCCAATTTTTCCAGTCTAAAGACTACTTTTCACGAGGAGCTTAGTAGTGAACAGTTGTCTTTTGATTCTACTACTTCTTGCTTTATTTCCCAACCTTTACCTTAGTTTGAGTTTTTAGTCTATAAGTCAGACATTAAGAATTAGGGTGTAGGGATTAAGCAATTTTTGAGTTACTTGAGGAGAAAAATGGATAACACCACTGATCATTAATATTGTAAATGCTAGGTGGATTCTTATGATCTATGTTGTGTTTATCATCCTCACATTGATCATTCTATGCCTTCAATTTTTTATGACAATGACCTTCTCGTTGCAGTGCATAAGGAGTTTGATCTTGAAGTCAACATCATATTTCAAATTTTGTGTTCTATTAGTCTCTTTCACCTTCTTATCTTGCCTTCTACGATAGTTCCATAAGATTAAAGGGATGCCTCAGAAAATTCTAAGTGGAAGAATAATAGCTTAGTGTAAATACGTATCAATTGTAAAACATAAGACATATGAATCAATTGAGAGGTATAAAGCTAGATTGGTGGCTAAAAGCTTTATTGTAGCCTATGACATCGATTATCAAGAAACTTGCGCACTAGTGGCTAAAATGATTTCTATTAGAGTGTTGCTCTCCCTAGCAAAAACTAGATGTGAAAAATACCTTATTTAGTGGTGCTTGGAATGGCAGGTGTACATGGTTGGTTACTCTATTTTTTCATCTTCTAAAGGAAAGGTTTGTAGATTGAAGAAGTCACTTTATGGCTTGAAACAATCTTCTGGAGATTGTTTTAGGATATTTAGTAGAGTTGCACAAAAATATGGCTACAAATAGAGTAAGCCCGATCATATTCTCTTCATCAGGCATCAACAAGGGAATGTTATGCTCTTACAATTTATGTAGATGATATTTTGATAATTAATGATGATAATAAAAAGGTGCGGGCCTTGAAATTGTCATTGGCAAAGGAATTGGAGATAAAGTACTTAGGTGCCTTGAAATATTTCCCTAGAATAAAAGTTGCAAAATCAAATAAAGGAATCATTTATGAAAAAAAATATGTTTCAAACTTTTTAAAAGAGACAGTATTGTTTGGTTACAAGTCTTATGATGCCGAACTAAACCAAATAATAGGTTGGGATAGAATAATGAAGATGCAAAGGTTAATACAAGAAGTTACTAGAGACTTGTGGGCAAGGTAATTTATTTTTCTCATACTCGGCTTAACATTTCTCTTTCGAAGTGAGTTAGCTTATGCATTGTCCACAATCATTAATATTTAATGTTGGGAGTTGGATAGGGACTTTTCTTTTCCAAACATAATCAATTGAGATTGAAGTCATATGCATATGTAGGTTGGGAAATATTTGTTATAGATAAATGATCCACTTTTGAGTACTTTATTTGTGTTGGAGGTAACTTGGTGTCTTGATGTAGTAAGAGACAATCAATGTTGTAAGATCTAGTGTCAAGGCCGAGATTAGACCTTATTATATAGAATGCTTATGCTTTTGTGGTTATAAGTTATGCTGATAGAGCTTGGTGTTGATTTGTGGGGTCCAATGAGACTATGTGGTGATGACAAAACAACCATCAATATTATACATAACAAAGTTAAAGATGATTGAAGTAAACACATAAAAATTACATACATTTCATTCAAGAGAACATACACTTTAGTTCCATATACCCTCCTTTAATGAAGACCAAAGGGGGTAGTTGTCTGATGTCTTGACTAAAACGTTGTATAGTCGAGCATTTCATAACATTCAATGCAATCTAGGCATGTGTAATATCAACACACCACCATGAATAAAAGTGTTAGAATTGGCGTCTAGTAACTTTTAAAATCACAAACACTATTAAATTGAGTGGAATGTTGGAATGAGACTTCTTACACTCTTTTAGACCTTGTTGTTTTCTCTTTCTCTTTTCTTCTTTTTTCTTTTTTTTTCTCTTTTCATTTCGTGAACCTAAAATTGTAGCTACTATTTTAAACTTGTTCTTCATGACAAGATTTCGAAAGGATACAAGTTATATGTTGGTATCAATTGAGAACCATACCCAGGATACATATTACCCAATGCACTTTGCAACTACCTAACATACCTATATCATATAGTTGGGGTTACGTTGCCACACCTTCAATATATTATTCTACCTTGAAAGGGAATAGTACAATTCTTTGATGGACCTGTAGATTGAGCTGTAAACCCCCACATGTCTAAACTATCAACAATCGTCCAATTAGCTTCGTTTTGCATTTAACGTCTTCATTTATATTTCAAATCAAAATATAAGAATAATAAGTATATTTAGGCTCTAAATAAGTATAAAAGGCTAAATATTAAAAGAGAAAAAAATATGACATTTTGCATTCTCATCAATTAACTAACTAAGAGGAATTGAAAAAAATATTGATGGATATACTAGTTCTACATCATGTTGTTATAAATGATTCTAGGAGACGGATGATAATTTAGTTTTGGTTAATGAATGATGCTAGACATTGATCTATATGCAAGCCATACTATCTATATTGGAGATGGGTACGAGATAGAATTTATGACAAAAGACACCCAAACTCGAGTTAGACAAGTATAGAAGAACCAAGCAGTCCAGTAGACTACCTTTCACCAATTTGATCATAACCCTTTGTTGGAAAGTCCAAATTGTGCACCGTTATTTTTTTTAGCACCCTATATCATATATCTTTTCAACCATACAGGTCACATTAGAAATACCTGAGTCAAATCAATTTATTCTCCGAAGTGGATCAAAAAATTTGCACTATGGTGTTCCTTGAATGGTAAAGTGTTGTGCTTTCTTCTTAGACTTGGAAGGTGTAAACCCTCACATGTTTATATTAATATAGTAATGTACTTGTTTAGTGATTCTTATATATGTAATGACGTAAGAATAAACCATATATATTGAAACCATAAAAATAAATACTATGGAGGAATAAAATAGTAATTTTAATGTTTCGATTGTAAATTATTTTTAGTTTTAAAATAAATCATAAAAATAAATATTTTTAGGTTAACATAACATTAAAAATGAATCCGGAACGTTGAAAAACCTTATGGTAGTCATATGAATCAAATTGAAGATTCTTAGTGGCAAAATCGTAATTTTGGAGAAACCAAAACAGCCCGTGAACAGTAAAAATTGGGGCTGCTGTGTTTAAAAACTCATTTTCATCCCATTTACTCTCATTCTCTTCACTCCACTCTCACCCCACACCTCTTGAAACCTTAGAGGAAGATTAAGGAAAGAAGAAAATGGAAGAAGGAGGTCACTAGAGCTTGGGTTCTTACTTGAAATTTTGATTCAAGTAGGAGTTTTCTTTCATTCTCTTGCATTGAGGTTAGGGTTATACATATATGTTTTCTTTGACTCTACATCATATTAATATGCTATAAAATCATGGATTCTTGATATTTTTGCAAATGTTAGCATGCTTTAAACAATGGGATTGTTAGGTAACCATCAAAGTTCTTTTCTCATATTCAAAACCCTTAATTTTAAGAGAAGTGAGTTTTTCTATTGATTTCTCCTTTATTCTTGATTTCAAAATTTTAGTGTTTCGTATTGAACAACACAGTGGTATTTATAATGATCTCTTGTTAATTTTTTCTTAAATTGTTCCATTGTGAAAAAATGTGAATTTAGATTTAAAAAATTAAAGATTTTATGGAATTAAGTGTAGTTGAGAAATTATTGGTGATTGTATCTCATGGAGGTGTTTGGATGACCATGGGTGGCCATTGACTAGGTATCGTAGAGTGGTAGATGTGTGTGGTTCTTACTCTATGTGAGTTTGAAATTTGTCGACCACTCGTAGTGGGGTTGGTGCTTTGCGAAAACCAAACCACTATTAGCTCACGGGTGCCGTGTCAAAGGATTAGTATACTATGCCTGGGTCGAATTCGTTATTACCCGGTGCATTGGAATGGGACAATGCATCAATAGACGCCCATCCCGAAGTTGATATCCTTGCGAGAAATTGTGTATGTGTGGGCCAAGATATTTTCTATGCGTTTATTCATGCGATTATCTTACATCAGACTTGAGATACATTGTGGTTATTGTTTATTGCGTTATCTTGGATATGATTCTTGAAAATTATTGTGGAAATAATTACTCTTTGGAATGGTTATTTATGGTGGGATTTGATTTTTACTCTTGCACTTAATTATTGTTAATGTATAAAACTTGAGATCTTTGAAAATGTCATGTTTTCTTTCAAAATTTACGTATGCTATTTGTGAAATGAGACCGACCACTTTTCTACGTTTTCCAAATTTTGTTAGAG
>CAUOFW020002693.1:0-45070 GCA_963454935.2 Ilex paraguariensis
CAAAAGGTGAAGAAGGGTCGGGTTGTGGCTCTTGAACCGAGTCTTATGTAAAACTTTTGGTTTAATTCCATTTTGGCATGTGAATTGTATGGAATGGGTTGTAATAGACTTGTATGAATAATGTATAATGTAGAAAAATATCTTTATATATGTTTGGGATGGATTTGGAAGGGTTTTGATTGGATTGGAAATCAAAAAACTGATGAAATATGAAATTCTGGGCAATAACTACTAGTGGCTAACAGGTAGTACCTATTCAACAGGCAATAACTACCGGTAGCTAACAGGTAGTACCTGTCCAATAGGAGGAACCTACCGGTAGTTATCAAACACACCTACCAGTAGCTCTTCCAAAAATCTGGAAAATCTAAAATTGTTTTGCTAACCTTTTGAACTTTATTTTCTTTTAGTTCCAATGATACAAATGGACATTAAATGAGGTATATTGAGGCTCATTGAACCTTAATAGGATTAAATAAATTAAAGGAAATACTGATCCTTCTATAGGTTATAATCCTGGTTACAAGGATGTGATAAACGTGATGTCGAACCATGCGACAATCACGGGTATTTTTGTAGGTTGACAGATGATCAACCAGACCCTCGGTTTTAGGGGCGTCACAGCTTGATATCTGAGCCTAGGTATACGAATTACCTAGGGCTTGAGGGGCATTGGGTTTAGACCATTGCATGCATTGTACATTTCATTTTATGTGCTTATATTGTGTTACATGATTACGTGTTATGTGATTATGTGAATGATATACATGGTAAAATGTATATGGAAAGGTACACTAGGGTTAGAAAACATAACCTTGGGGGTCGAAAAAGAGATGAACAGGATAGTTCAAGGGATAAATGTTTACTAGTGGGTGGTATAGACTCTACTAAGGAAACAAGGAGAAAAATCTCAATGTTTCAAGTTTTGTCCCTATCATGGAAACTAAATAAATGCTCTGTTGCTATCTGGCATGTGTGTAGATGGCAACTTGAGGGAGGGGACGTCGAGGTGGACGGAACAACCAACTACCACCGACTTTTGACCAACAAGCCTTCGCAGAGGCTATTGGTACGGCAGCTGCAACCATAGCACAAGTCAGTGCTACAACCACTACCATTGCATAGGCTGGTGCAAATGGAGGACAAAGGGCTCAAGTAACCTCCAGAAGTTCATGGCACACAATCCTCCGATCTTCATGGGAGAGGCAAATCCTATGGTGGCTGACCATTGGTTCCGGCAAGTCGATAAGGTATTGAGGGCTATAGAGATCACCTCCGATGCCACAAAGATAACCTTAGCTACATTTTAGTTAGAGGGAGAATCCCAGTTGTGGTGGGATTGGGTGAAGGACTCCAAGAACTTGGAGGCTATGACTTGGGTAAAGTTCAAGGAGCTCTTCATGGGAAAGTATTTTTCGGCGGTCGCAAGACATACAAAGGCCCGGGAGTTCTTGGATTTATGACAAGGGGTAATGTCGTTGATGGAATACGCGGCTAAGTTCACGGAATTAGCATGTTTCCCAATGATTATGTGGCCACAGACTTAGCCAAGGTGAGGAAGTTTGAGGACGGTTTAAAATTTTCCATCTGGGGCAAAATTATGGGGGTTCTTCTACAAGACTTAGACTCGATGATCACCACAGCTATAGCCATTGAGAGGGAGGTAGAGGATGCATGGATCATCAGGTAGGCAGGTGTGAAAGATTAGAAGAATGAGGTCCAATCCTCTTCTTCTAGCTCGGGAAAGAGGCAAAGAACTTCTACTCCTCAGGGACAGGGTCGTAGTTATCAAGGCCAAGGCCAGGGTCAATCCTCCTAAGGCGGGAGAAATCAGCGGACTACATATCAGGCGAGGCAGAGCACATGTTTCCATTGTTACCAGCTGGGACACATGAAACGGGATTGCCCCTAGAGGCAGGGATCCCAAGGCTATGGCTCATCTCAATCACAATCATCAGTGGGACAACCACAGACACAGTACACTCCTCACTACCCCTATGGGCTAGGGAAACTAGTACAAGTTTCAGGGAGTTGCACAGGCCCTACTACTTCTCGTGCGGAACTCCGCAATTAGGCTAAATGGGCCAGGGCATGGGTCGAGGCCGAGGCCAAGACTTCTGGGACTCAGGGGTGTGTCTACGTCATGGTGCCACAGATTGAGCCGACAGATCCGTCGGTGATACAGGGTACATTCCTACTCTTTCACTTATGGGCTAGAGTGTTATTTGATTCTGGTGCATACATTCATTTATTGTTGCATCTTGTGTGAAAAGACTTGGGCTTAGAGGCTGAAACCTTGGGAAAGCCAACGCATATGAGTTCTCCCCTAAGAGCTAGGATGAGGGTGGATCAAATATGTCAGGGTTGTAAGCTAGAGATCTCGGAGATTCTACTCACTGTGGACCTTAGGGTCATGGACATGTCCGAGTTTGATGTTGTTCTCGGGATGGATTAGTTGGCGGCACACCGAGTCGTCATCGATTGTGATCGGAAGAGGGTCACTGCTTATACGCTTGATGGTGTTTGTTTCAAGTTCTAGGGAAAAAAGCAAGATATTTTACCCCAAGTTGTGTATGATTCCCGTTAGTACGGGCAGCTGATGGGTTGGCTAGCAACCCTTACCCTGGAGGACAGGCGAGATAGGAGTTGGGTCTATCTCGGGTGGTTTGTGAGTATGAAGATATTTTTTCGGGTAGACTTTACCCCATGTAAACTTTACCATTGAGTTGCATTCGGGTACATCTTCCATTTCTATGACTCCACATAGGATGGCACCGGTTGAGTTGCAAGAACTCAAGGTTCAATTGCAAGAATTATTGGACATTGGCTTCATTAGACTGAGCACTTCACCTTGGGGCGCTCTGGTGCTATTTGCCAAGAAGAAAGATAAGACTCTTCGGTTGTGTATCAACAATCGGCAGTGGAACCGAGTTACTATCAAAAATAGATACCCTTTGCCGAGGATTGATGACTTGTTTGATCAATTGAGAGGGGCAAGAGTCAACTCCAAGATAGATCTCCTCACCAGTAACCATCAGTTGAGGGTTAGGGAGGAAGATATCCCTAAGATGGCGTTCAAAACACGGTATTTGCATTTCGAGTTCACAGTGATGCCCTTCAGATTTACAAATGCCCCAGCGGCATTTATGGATCTCATGCATAGGGTGTTTCAACCCTACCTTGATCAGTACGTCGTGGTTTTGGTTGATGACATCTTGATCTACTCCAAGTCTGAGGAGGAGCATGAGGATCACTTGAGGGTTGTTCTCCAGACGTTGAGAGATCATCAGTTGTACGCCAAGTTCAGCAAATGTGAATTTTGGCTTATTGAGGTGAAATTTTTGGGACATGTAGTGTCGGCTTCGGATGTATCCATGGACCCGAAAAAGGTGAAAAGCAGTTATAAATTGGGGGAGACTGAAGTCAGTCTTTGAGATACGCAGTTTCTTGGGATTGGCGAGGTACTATAGGAGATTCATTGAGGATTTCTCTCGATTAGCTGCTCCTATGACCAAGTTGACCCGGAAAGAGGTCAAGTTTGAGTGGAATGATGCGTGTGAGAAGGCATTCCAAGAGTTGAAGCGGAGACTTACTTTTGCTCCTATTTTGATAGTTCCTGTGGTAGCTTATGGTTCTCGACAGTTAAAGAACCACAAACAGAATTACCCCACACATGACATGAAGTTGGCGGCCATTGTCTTTGCCTTGAAAGATTGGCGCCATTATCTATATGGTGAGCAATTTGAGGTGTTTTCGAACCACAAAAGTCTAAAGTATATCTTCACACAGCAAGACCTCAACATAAGACAACGCAGGTGGATGGAGTTCCTAGAGGACTATGACTTCACTTTGCATTACCATCCCGGTAAGGCAAATGTGGTGGTTGATGCACTCAGTCGGAAATCACGAGGAGTCTTGGCTAGTGTGGCTTCTAGGGAATGGCAGATGCTAGAGACTGTGAGACAATTTGGGCTACGATACATGGGTTAGGCTCAGGGTGTTTTAGGGAGCTAACTGGCTACACCTTCCCTACTGAGCAGGGTGATAGAGTCCTAGGGGCTGGATGTAGAGTTATCATCCCTTAGGGACCGAGTACAAGCAAGTTCCGGAGACGAGGGATGAATCATTCACTCGAATGGTGGTCATCAGTTTAGGGGGAGGATTGTGGTTCCCCAATCTGCCGAGATCAGAGAGGAGATTTTCAGAGAGTTCCATTGTTCTCGATTTGCTGTACATCTAGGTGGCACGAAGATGTACCATGATCTTCGTCGCCAGTATTATTGGAGTTAGATGAAGAGAGACGTTGGGGACTTCGTCAGAAGATATCTCACGTGTTAGCAGGTTAAGGCTGAGCACTAGAGACTAACAGGATTACTCCAGCCTTTGGAGGGAGCTGAGTGGTAGTGGGAGCATGTCACGATGGATTTTGTGTGACTCACTTGCCACGGACGTCGCGGGGACATGAGGCGGTGTGGGTGATAGTGGACTAGCTTACCAAGACTGCACATTTTCTGGCTGTGAGGATGACCATCACACTGGAGGAATTCTGCAGGTTGTATATACGGGAGATTGTCTGGTTGCATAGGGTGCCTATGTCCATAGTATCAGATCGGGATTCCAGGTTCACGGCTCATTTTTGGGAGAGTTTCCAACGATCCATGGGGACACAGTTGATGATGAGCACTACTTTTCATCCCCAAACGGACAGTCAGTCTAAGAGGACTATCCAGACATTAGAGGACATGCTACGGGCATGCGTCCAAGATCTTAAGGGTAGTTGGGAATATCACTTACCATTGGTAGAATTCGCCTACAACAAAAATTACCAGGCGAGCATACAGATGACACCCTATGAGGCATTATATGGGAGGTCGTGTCGATCTCTGGTTTGTTGGACAGAGGTGGGAGAAAGACCCTTTATGGGTACGAATTTGATTAGAGAAACCTCGGAGAAGGTGGACTTGATTCGGAAGTGTCTTCTCACGGCTCAGAGCCGACAGAAGAGCTACACCGACAGACGGCGACGGCCTTTAGAGTTTGAGGTGGCAGATCATGTCTTCTTGAAGGTGATGCCTAAGATAGGAGTGGTCAGGTTTGGTTAACGGGGAAAGCTGTCGTGAAGGTATATCGGGCCCTTTGAGGTACTTGAGAGGATTGGTACAACTGCTTACCGGTTGGTATTACCGCCAAATCTATCGGGTGTTCATGCGATATTCCATATCTCTATGCTCTGGAAATAGACCCCAAATCCGACTCGTGTGGTGGATTAGGGAGAGCTTGTGGTTGATGCAGATGGGACCTTTGAGGAGGGACCGATGCACATCATAGATAGCCGGGAGCAGGTTTTACGAGCCAAGACCGTGCAGCTAGTGAAGGTGTTCTGGCAGCACCGAGGAGTGGAGGAGGCGACATGGGAGCGCGAAGACACTATCTGTACCAACTATCCCTTCTTATTTCAGGATGGAGGTACACTTTTATAGTCTTGTAGCATTGCATGACTGTTGCATATGCATGCGGTTAAGTGTATATGTGTGTGTGTGTGTGTGTGAATTTAGGGGAAGAAATTCTTTTAAGGGAGGAAGAATGTAAAACTTGTTTTTAAATTTTTGTAAATAAGGGTAAAACAGTAATTTTGCTTATATAGTGCTGATGAAAACCTGAATTTTTTTAGATCTCGGATAACGAAACGGACCTCACCATTGGATTCGTCTCGCGAAATCTAGTTACCACGTTAAATTTCATCGAATTCTGAGATAGTCAAATTTCATCGAGTCTCGGGTGACCCAAAAATGGGATTTCTAATAAAATTTTGAAAGTTAGAAAAAAAAATTAAGGCAAATTAAAATAAAAATTAATTTAAACTTGAACCGGGGCAAAATTAAATCATTTCGGAACAAAAATGGACTCAAAAAAAAGAGGTTGTGTGGCACAATGTGAGCCAAGTAAATGGAGGGTATAAATAGGGGGGAAAATTAGAGTTTTCCCCCATTCTTCAACCGGTTTAATGTGAGAAAAGAGGAAAGGGAAACTAGAGAAGTTCTCCACCTACTCTCTACGATCTAGGAGGCTATAGAGCTCAAACCCACACAGGCCAAGGATTAAAGTTGCTCCTCTCACCGAGGGTTATGCGACCACACCAAAAACGATGGGTTTCACTAAAGGTTGAAAAATAAGATTTTGTGGAAGTGAGGATTCAAGATTATTTTGGGTTCTTGGAGCTTTCCAACGTTGTTTTACGCTTCAAGAGGTAGGGTTTCTCCTACTTTGGTTCACTTTCTTACCTATGGTGTATTTGGAATGGGGTAAGGGTATGAAATAACCTAGGTCATTGACTATAGTTATGAAAATGAGGAAATGGGTATGGAATTTGGCCTAGACTAATTCCGAGTTATGTTGGCATAGAAAATTAATTGAATGATTTCCTTGAAATTTGATAGGTTAGGCATGTTATATGTTTTATATTATGCTTCGTAAATGAGGTGAAATTTCTTGTGTGATAACATGAATTGTTGCCTTGGAGGTGTTTGCCAAAATGCCTAAGTGTGAATTAAGTTGTTATGACATGATGATAACATGCTTAGAAAATGTGTTAGAAAGAAATGTTAATATGTGCTCATTGATATATTGACATTGTAATGATTCATGGGATTTATATGCTTATGATATGAATTATCATGGGATATGTGGATATATGGTTAAATTGCCCATTTGGCATCCATTGCGTCTTGGGCATACTATAACATCGTATTCATGGGCTTAGGCTTGAGTGTGGGTATGTGTGGTGCATAGTTTCATCAAACACCACATATGGTGGTTGATGGTGGGCTCGAAAAAGTGGAATTGAAGATTCCACTTAGTCGCACAGTTGCATGCATGGAAAATTGGGTCGGGGGTAGCAAGAAGGGCTAGATTATCCCTCCGGTGAGAGGCCTGGTGATTGGATAAGCACTCCTTTGGTATAAGAGCCCCAGAAGTGTGTCGGTGTACGCAAAACCATTGGTGGAAGTCTATAAATTTCGTGTCGATCGGGTGCCGTTGGTGTAAGTCCATAAATATCCACCCCAAATAAAGACCCAAAAATTTTAAATAGTCATTTAGAGGATAATATAAATGGCGAGAGCTAGAAAGGCTCAGTTTTATATGCATTGACATTTACATGTGTTGAGGATCCGGGAAAGGCTCGGGGTTAAAATGCGGGAGTGAATCTCATTTCATGGCATGGTAAATTCCAACATGAATTACATATTCTGGCATTAGAATGGATTTTAGATGTGTTTTGTTGCATAATACATTCATATGCACTTAGCTGGGGAGTAGCCCTTGTAGGAAATATTCCACTAGGCGTTGGCTCACCCTATACCGGAAATATTTAAGGTACGGGGCATATTCCAGTGGATGAGACACATTCGGGGCCTCAAAGGTGAAGAAGAACCGGGTTGTGGCTCTTGAACCGAGTTTTATGTAAAAATTTTGGTTTAATTCTATTTTTGCATGTGAATTGTATGGAATGGATTGTGATAGACTTGTATGAATAATGTATAATATAGAAAATATCTTTATACATGTTTGGGATGAATTTGGAAGGGTTTAGATTGGATTGGAAATCGAAAACTGATGAAATATGAAATTCTGGGCAATAACTACCGGTAGCTAACAGGTAGTACCTGTTCAGCAGACAATAACTACCGGTAGCTAATAGGTAGTACCTGTCCAGTAGGAGGAAGTTACCGGTAGCTTAAAGGTAGAACTTCTACCAGTAGTTATAACAAACACCTACTGGTAGCTCTTCCAAAAATCTGAAAAATCTAAAATTGTTTTGCTAACCTTTTGAACTTTATTTTCTTTAGTTCCAATGATACAAATGGACATTAAATGAGGTATATTGAGGCTCATTGAACCTTAATAGGATTAAATGAATTAAAGGAAATACTGATCCTTATATGGGTTATAATCCTGGTTATAGGGATGTGCGAAACGTGATGTCGAAACATGCGACAATCATGGGTATTTTCGCCAGTTGACGGATGGTCAACGAGACCCCCGATTTTAGGGGCGTCACAGAAGATGATGAGGAGTTGGACTTCAAACTTTAAATAAGCAAACATAACATAGATAATGACAATAATTATATGAAGGATAATGATAAAGAAAATGATCAACCTAGGAATATAATGAACCTATTTCACAAGAACTTCCTAGGAAATATAGAAGAGCCATACATCATCCTCTAGATCAAGTTATAGGAGATCCTTCACAAGGAATCAAAACTAGATCAAGTCTTAGGAACATATGTAATAATTTAGCATTCTTATCTCATATATAACCTAAGAACATAAATGAAGCATTAAAAGAAGAATCTTAGATTGTAAAACCTGGGAAAATATAAAATTTTATTCATAAGGGCAAAATGGTAATTAGCCATGACGGTACGAGTTGAAAACCCAAATTTTTTTTGGACTTGGATGACAAAATAGACCTCACCTTTGGATTCATCTTGCGAAATCTAGTTGTTCAGTCAATTTTCGTTGAATTCTGAGAAGTCGGATTTTTTGTGTTTTACGGTGTGATCGAGTGTTGCGCGGCTAAAATAAATGCGATCAAATTTTATTTGTGGAACCTAGGAAGTAATTTAAATTTAGTTCAAATAAAATATATTGAAATTAACATGGAATGAGATTTAATTGATTAAGTACAAAATCGGATCAAAAAAGTCTGGACATATGGCTTAATAAGAGTCAAGCAAATTTTGCCCCATTTCTCAGCCTTGCATTATGTTAAAGAGAGAGCGAGAGATAAGGAAGAGAGAGAAAATCAAGAAGTCTTCAAGCTTCTCTTTGAAATCTAGAGAAATCCATTCATTGGATTCCTTTGGGCCAATAACAAAAATTGTTCTACGCAAATATAGCTACAAACACGTACCAAGAAACATGGGTTTTGCCGAAGTCTCAACATCGAGACTTTCAGGATTGAGGTTTTGATGCTTGAGTTGGGTGATTTGGGACTCCTACATGTATTATACTTCAAATGGTAAGGTTCTTCTTCTATCTAGGTTTATTTTCAACCTAGGGTTGTATATGGAATGCGTGGCATGATTAGAGGTGAAATATCTAGTCTAAATATACTCCCAATGTAACTAGAGTATGAGAAATGACATAGAAATGTATGAAATCAACTTTAATATGAATTGGGTTTGTGAAATTACTTGTTTGTAATTTCTTGAGATATGCGATGAATGAGGCATGCTGTGTGTTTACATTTATGCCTTGATGGTGTTGGATAAAATGCTTATGTTGATTTAGTGTGTTAATTGCATTGAAAATGTTATAACATGTTTTGGGTGATGTTGTAAATTGTGATTATATGCTTTTAATTAATTGACAATTGGAAAATGTTGGTTGAGATGAAATATTATTCATAATGTGCTCATGACATATTGAACATGATATGGTAAATTGGAATTGTACACTATATTTGCATATGTACGGGTAGCATCACATTCGTGAGCAATTGACATGAGTGTGAGTGTGTGTGCATGGTTTTGATCAAACACCGTCCTCTGTGGGTTGATATGTGGGCTTAGGAAAGTTGGACCTAGGTTTGACTGAGTCGCCTGGGTTGCATTGAAACTAAGGGTTGGGGTTGGCAAGAAGGGTTAGATTATCCCTCGGGTTCAACTGTGACACCCCAAAAATCGGGGGTCCTGAATTTAACAAAATTTGGGCAGAGTCTCCTTTGTACAGGAAGCTCTACCCAAAACACAACATGTGCATCAAACAATCACATGGCCCATCCAAGGTCCAATATCTAATATTGACCACACTAGGTCTATTTAAAAGTAAACATTGACCACACTGAGTCTATTTAAAAGTAAACATATAATAGCATGCAAGATTTCATTAAAATAGTCCAAAAACTAACTTAGTGAATGTTTTGCAAAAACATAGTTTTTCACAATAAAACTCTATATATACAAGTTTCATTGCAAGTAATTCTATATAATTAAATGTCCAAAAACAAAAGTTAGTACAAAGAAAAAGACTAAAAGCCACAAGTCGGCCTCTCTTCACCCTTGAGGCTCCAAATGAGAGCCGTCCACCGGTGTATATCCTGCACCTAAAATGTTTTCCCTTATTGGGTGAGCTACGCTCAATAGAGTATCTCCTACAGAGGCTACTCCCCAACCTAGATGCATATGAAATGTGAACATACAACAATCAACAATCATTATCCATTCCAAACAATAACATGTAATTCAAGATTGGAATTCTACCATGTTATGTCATAATATGAGATGATACTCACTCATGCAACTTCAATCCGAGTCCTCACCGACTCCCACAACACAATGCAATGGACAAGTGTAATGAATCCGTCAATTGACGAAAAATACATCCAATGATTGTTTGAAATAAAAGTGATGTATTTATAAAACCAAGTCATTGTAGATGTTACCCATTGAATGTGTATTTTTATAAAACAAAATCATGTGTCTTTGTTGGGTAACGGATTTTGGTATCACAACCGCCAGTTCCGTACACCATCACACTTTTCTAGAATTTCACCTCAAGGGAGTGTGTGAACCAAGTAGCCGGGTTTTTCACCCGAGGGAAAATATAGCCCTTCTTGCTATACCCGACACAAGTTTTTCATGCATGTAACAGTGTGACTCAGTCAGATCTTCAATCCAACTTTCCCGAGCCCACCCATCAAGCACCAAGTATGGTGTTTGATTAAACCATGCTCCCGCACTCATGCGTAAAGTCCATGAATGTGATGTCATTATCATGCCCAAGATGCAATGAATGTCAAATGAGCAATTTAAACGTATATCAATATACCAAGGCCAATTATATCATGTGCATATAATTACCTTTATCTAACACAATGACAATATATCAATGAACATATATCAACATTTTATATTTAACAACCAAGCATAAGCATGTTATTACATAATCTTTGTCAATATAACACTTTATTTCACATAGGCATTTTATCTAACACCTTCAAGGCACCAAATCATGTAATCACATAAAATGCCCAAATTTATCACCTAACTTAAAAAAAAAAAAAGATTCAATAATTTCCACATACTCAATTATCAAAACTTCCAAGAAATCACAAACTAGCAATTTATAACTACCAATTCACACTAGAATTGAGCCTACTCATTTCCATTAAATCAACTATAATAGGCAAGTGTTTAAAACACTCAAAACAGCCCACCCATTTCCTATGGACACCATAGGATGGAAATAAACCAAAGTAGGAGGAAACTCTACCTCTTGAAGTGTAAAACACCCGTAGGAAGCTTCAAGAACCCAATTCAAGCCCAAAGCTTTGATTTCTCGACGAAACTCCGTGAATCGAAGGGAGAAAGATAGAGATTTTTGTTTTTCTTCTTCTCCTCCTTCCAAATTCAGACCAGCAGAGAACCCAGAAGAGAAATGTCCCAAAATCAGATATTTAGTTCATATTTATACATTTTAACGTTTGGCCCACGTTGCACCACACGCCTCCCTTTTTCCTAGTCTGTTTTCACTCCGAAACGATTAAATTTTGCTCCACTTCAAGCTCAAAATATTTTATATGAACTTTCTTTAAATTATAATAAAATTTTAGAATTTTTCATTTTTTAGGTGTTTTTGAGGTCATCCGACACCCGTCGCCTCGAAAAACGTAAAAAAATTAACTATTTCAGAATTTGACAAAAATTGTCTGGAGAACTAGATTTCATGAGATAAATCCAATAGTGAGGTACGTTTCGTCATCCGAGCCCTAAAGAAATATGGATTTTAAACCCACATTATAGTAGCAAATTACCATTTTGCCCTTTTTCTGAAAAAGTTCAAATTTTTCCGGATTTTACATCAACACTCGATGAGTTGGAGACATGCTTCATTGGTATTAAGTACATAAAATGTGTCGACGTACGCAGAGTCGTTGGTGGAAGTCCATAGATGTCATGTTGGTTGGGTACCTGTTGGTGGAAATCCATAAATACCCACCCCAAGAAAGACCTGGGATTTATAAATGGTCATTGGATGTGTAACACCAATGATGGGGCTTGGAATGCCCGAATATATACGCATGACATTGCATATGCTATGGGAGTTGGTGGAGGGCTCAAGATGCATTGTATGTGTGAGTCTCACCTCATAACATAACATAACATTGCGGCATTCATTATTGAATTGTCTATTCTGGAATGAATGGTTGATTGTTGTATTGCATGTGAACATTTCATATGTATCTAGGTTGGGGAGTAGCCTCTTTAAGAAATACTTTATTGAGCGTGGCTCATCCTTTATAGAAACAACATTGTAGGTGCGGAACAAGCATCGATGGACGGTCCTCACTTGGGCCCTTGTTGACGAAGAAGCTGAGATGTGGCTTGAATTACATTTCGTAAATAAATTATGTAATTCATTTTGAGCTTGTAAATTTGTGTAAATATTTTTGAAAGGGACCCTTATGGACTATAATTTGTGTTAATGAATGTATGGATGTGTATAGAAAAAGAGTGGATGGTTAAAGGTTGAAGATTGGAAAGAATTGGAAAATTTTGGACCCAAGTACCGATATCTAAGTGATTAAATACTGGTACCATGCTATCGGATAGGTCAGGTATCGATACTTCAACACACAGGTAGTGTTATTAAAATCGGATTGGACTGACTGATTTGACCGGTTGAACTGTGAACCGAGACCTAAAGTGGCCCAGTTCTATAGTTAGACCGCATAAGGAAGTAAACCACCGAAAAATTGTTAAATAGGATGATTTGAATTCAGGGGCTCCATATAAATAAATAAAAAAATTGGGGCATTTGCCCTAAATCGCCTTCACATCTCACTAGCTCAGGCGACTACCCAGTGTACCCACCCACCACTTTTTTTTGCATAGCAGCTTGTGGCGTCGAAGATAAGGCGGCAAGAGAGGCGAGAGTCTCTAATACTCGAAGAGGAGGAGGCGCTGGGGATCAATCGATCGAGAAGAAGAAGAAGAAAGAGGTGAGAGTCTGTGAGACTCAGAGAGGAGGAGGAGTTAGGGATCAATCAACTTAGAAGATGAAAGAGGGGAGAGTTTCTGTCAGAGGATGAGGAGCAGTCTGAATAGGCTAAATCACAAAAGGGAGAAGGCAGAGAACAAGAAGAGCTCTTCGATCAGTCAGGCATCCATGTCAAGCACTCAGGCATGCACATTAACAGTGCTATTTGATTAGTCTTCAATCAGCAGAGAACGAGAAAAACTCAGGTTGGTTATTATAGTGTATTATAGTTTATAGTTTTCAATTATTTGGTGGATGACCTTCTGACCTTATGTTGAATGACCGTCTGATGTTGTTTTTCTATTTATTTGGAGTTTGTTTTGCACATTGCTGGGTATGCCATGAATTGATGTTGTAAACATCATTGATTTTAGAATCATAAATCAATGCATTTTGTTTAAACTTGTTTTGCCCTATTGGGTAATTTAAATAGTAAATTGTATGCATTTTAGATATTTTAAATATTTTTTAGCTAAATTATTATGTTTTATAATTATTATATATATATATATATATATATTTATATGATCGGTCCGACTAGTTGACTCAATGGTTGAACCAGTGAACCATTAACCTGGTCCCCTTGCCAGTTCGATGACCGGTCTGGTTCTGATAACATTGCACACAGGTACTAGTACCTGGATTCCAGTGGGCTCAACTACCGATACCATGGCTTCAGGTATCGGTACCAGTACTACAACATGTAGATACCAGTACTTAGCAAACAGTGGGCTCAGGTACCGATACCCTGACACTTAGGTACCGGTATCTGACAATTGGAAAGAACCTAGAAAATAAGGTCCAGGTACCAGTATCCCGTTACTCAGGTATTAGTACCTGGCAGACAGAAGACTCAGGTACCGGTACCTCTTCCAAAATTTTTAAAAATTTAAATATAACTTGCCAAGCCTTTGGACCTTGAGCCTTCTTGCTTAAAGGATGTAATTGGTTCAATATTAAGTGTAATTGATGGGGATTGGACCTTGGAAAGGTCAAGTGATTGATATGTGCATAGGTTATGCGTTTGGGAGTTCTCTAATACATGGGAGGCCCTACCCAAACTCTGTGTTGCTAACGATCCAAGTAAGGGGAATCTAATGACGTGGTGTCGAGTTATACGGCATACACGGGTACTTCCACAGGTTGAAGACCCTTGAATTTTGGGGCGTCATAGGTCGTACATCACCTAACAATAGGTTTTGAATCTCAGGCGTTAAAATGAGGGGTTTTTCAGGAATTCCAAGGGTTTTCTTCAAATTGAAATTTTATTCTCTCTAAAAGCTCTCCCTTCTCTCTAGAAACCTTAGAAAAGCTTGGCATCGATTTACACCTCCTATTGCTGATATTTCTGCATGAGTAGTGACTTATGCTTCACAAGGTTTGATGAGTTCTCCCTCTTTCACGATGATTTCTTGGACTTGGTTTGTGCTTTCATTTTTCAGTGTTGTGGGGGATATTTTGAGGGCATTGGCTTACACAAAGATGTCAGCTATCATTGAAAAAAAAAAAGCAAGAACAAGGAGGCTGATACGTAAAACTTCAACGGAGCCTCGGAAGAGGAAGCAAAAGGTTGACCACACAACCTCTATAGATGCCAAGATGTGACTTGTGGGAGGTAAATGGATAGACATGGGTTGGTTTTCTTTAGTGTTGTCTAGCAGATCACTGAGCGAGGTTTGGAGGTGTGGTTCCAGGAGGTAAAAGGGTTTGGTTTTGCATTGTGTTGGGAGTTCTATAAGGGACTCAATATTGTTGATAGTGATTTATAGCTACTCAAGACCACAATGCGAGGGAAGGTCATTGGTGTGACGCCCGCGACTATTGCTGAGATCCTGAACTATGATCGACTTGAGCCTAATAAGATTGATTTATCACACCCCAATTTCCAACCTAATACCTTATAGTAGTATGCAGCCTTGATGTATTAGGAGTGTAAGACTTTCGCCGGGAAAATAGCGGTGGGAAGTCTAAGTGGGAAGTACCACCTGGCTAATAAGGTTTTACATTACAATGTGTACCCAAAAGAATTGAAGAAAGAGCCAGATATGGATAAGCTAGCCTTGGTTTATGAGCTAAGGGCATTTGTCGCATTGACATAGCATTGATGATATAGTGGGTTATACGGGAGTTTGCTACCACTATGAAGCCGAAGGTGAATATGTTTTTCACTTACATGGTGACGAGGATGTGTGTGAAGGCTTCAGTGAAGCAGACAGTGGAGGAAGTATTGTGGCCTGCTGAGATAGGACCCATTGGTCACCAGAGCAAGAGTAAGAGTGCCACAATGTCGAGGTGGATCGAAGTCAGAGAGGCTACCACTTCCAATGCTCCTATTGATAATACCATTTCAGATCCACCTGCTACTACTTCTACTACCTCTACTAATGTACCACTACCATCCACCTCTAAAGCAACACTGACTCAGAGGGTTATTAGGTTGGAGGAGAGAATGGATGATGCAGAGAGGTATGCCTATGAGACTAGGCATACGGTAAAGAAATGTGAGGATAAGATAGACTGGCTGATGACGGGTATGCAAAGACTTTTGGAGCATACTTTTCCTAGTGAACCCAATCCACCAGTTCCATTCGCGACCCCATACATCTTCTGCTAGGGAGGATGTGTTGCTTGAAGTGGAGGACAATGAGACTGGAGATGAGGAAAAAGGAGGATGCAGAGAGGTATGCCTATGAGACTAGGCATACGGTAAAGAAATGTGAGGATAAGATAGACTGGCTGATGACGGGTATGCAAAGACTTTTGGAGCATACTTTTCCTAGTGAACCCAATCCACCAGTTCCATTCGCGACCCCATACATCTTCTGCTAGGGAGGATGTGTTGCTTGAAGTGGAGGACAATGAGACTGGAGATGAGGAAAAAGGAGCTGGGACTAGAGAGGAGAGTGATGAAGGAGATAAGGAGGAGGATGCAGCTGATGGGAGTGATGATGTTGTGGCTTGATAGGTTTTTTTTTTCAATTTTAGAGTTTAAGTGTTAGGAATTTTGTATTTCCTAGGTAGAAGAACCTCTAGGACTAGGCTATAATTTCTTTGAGTTGATGTAAGTAAAACCAATGACTTAAAATCAATGGAACACACCTTTTGAATTATGTACCTTGTGTTCTTTTCAATTTCTACTTTATGATTTGACTACTTGGTTATGCTATTCTTGCCTTGGAAGTTTGAAAGTTTGTTGCTTTATTTATTTTTAATTTTGATGTTCGATAGGGACTGCTGAAGCCTAAGTTGAGGGGTGTGTTGAGTGCTCAATAGTGTATTATTTTATAGCTTAACACATATGTTTTAGGATTGCTAAAAAACTAAATTGCTTCACTTAGTGCACCTTATGTTTTATGCTTTGATTTCTATGTTTGCAAGTATTTTTGGTGTAAAAGTGGAGATCAAGCATTGATAGGAAGGTAAGGGACAAGTTGGAATTAAGTTTGCTCAAGAGAAGCATAGTGCATAAGTTCTACCTGTAGTTGGTACATGTTCTACACCGGTAGAACTTACAAAAGTTTACACCTTTTTCGTTAGAGAAGTTCTACCGGTAGTTAGTACATGTTCTACCAATAAAAAAAAACTTATAGTACTTTGTCAGAGGAAAACCTACTGGTAGGTAAAGCATGTTCTACTGATAGAAAAAAAAAAAACCCAGGAGTTTCAGAGATTTTATCAAAATAAATTTCTACGGGTAGGTTTCACTATTCTACTTGTAGGTTTCATTATTCTGTCGGTAGGTCATGCTACAGAAGGAATTGCTACTCGTAGATCAAGGCAGATTTTCATGAGAAGCTCAATTAAAGATCAAATTTTACCAAATCTTTTGGGAATTCTCAAACAATCAGAGGAGAAGATAATTTTGGGATGGATATATGTCAAAGATCTAAAGATTCTCCTTCCTACGAGAATAAATAGAAGGCCCTATGGGAAATGCAAGCATTGCATTTTTTTGCCTTCTACTAGAGCTTTTTTCTTTAGTTTCTATGTTTTTCTACATTAGAGAGTGTTATGGTTTTGCTACTGTTCTTTCTTTTAAGTTTGTTATCTCAATTGTTCTAGCAATCTTACATTCATTGTCTTCAACATTTCAAGCTTTGTCATTTAAATTCAGTTTTTCAATATAAGCAATTACTTTCAAGCCAATCTTTACTTTTCTGAATTTACTTATGTCTTCTTTATTGTTTCGTGTTCTTCACATTATCATGAGTGAGTAGACTTTCCCTAGATAATCTGAAGGAGTCCCAACTTATGAATTAGGGTTTATGCCTTAAACTAGGGTTGTAGCGTTTATGTGATTGTTTGAATAAGTTATACTTTCAAAACCCTATTCAGTTTGCATACTTCCCAATTATCTATATATAATTGATTTTGGTATAGATAGTTAGTGGTATTTTCTGCAATCTTTAGTATATTAAATCTTTTATCATAAATTGTCTTTCAATTCCTACTTTTGATTCTTTCTAAATATTTTCGTTGAAAATCATCTGTCTATACTAGTTTCAATACGAAAGTAGATGAGTAATAGATTTAGAGTAGAAATTCTTGTTCATATGGGGGATGAATTCTGAAGATTATATAATCTTTCCAATTGTTGAATTTTATTTTCATTAGTAGTTAATTTTCAACTCTCAATCTTCAAATCTTTTCATGACAAGATGACCTTGGCCTTTGGTTCGAGTTACTATACGATACTATTCTCTTATGCTTGGGGGCACTCGTGAAAATACAACCCCTTTGAAGGGAAAGAACCTAACACTTGTAGTGGATTGTTGTTTGTGAGAGCAACCACTATTGTTCAAATAAGTGCGAGGCTGATGGATGATATACCTTTCCTCAAAAGGGTTTGTTAATGTCGTTTGAGAAGATATACACCCTTTCTAAAGTGGTTTGTAATTTGACCCTATGGGGAATGATTAAGATTGTGCGGTTGTGGTGTGTGACAGAGATAGAATCGTTGTGTAGATTCCTGTGAAGCGACCAACATTCATGAGAATATGGGATGATGCTATTGAGTTATTAATTAATTGCTTTAATTCTAGCATGTTTATTCCTGTCATTGATTTATTGTATTTTGTACATTTGAGATCATTATAACTGTCATTGTTTTACTTTCAAAATGATATATATACTATTTTTCAAAAAAGACTTGACTTCTTGTTATTGTTTTAAAACCTTGTTTGGATTTGAGAGGGATTTGCTATCGGCTTTTGCTCACTCCCTGTAACCACATTTATAGATTTTGGCATAAAAGGGAATGTTGATGTGGATGAACAGGTAGATTACGAGGCAATGGAGAATCAAGATATGGATCCTACCTTAGAGGAGTAGAGTTGTTCAAGTGATGGGTTTAGTTTTTAAGAGTTTTGATGAAACAATGTGTTTTGAATAATTTATTTAATTTCGTTGCTAGATACTATTTGGTTTTGAATTGTAAGTAGGAGAGATTGAATGTTTTATTGACCTTGGTATTTATTCTTTATCATATCGATGAATGGATGATTATTTTAAAGGTTATTTTTAGTTGCACTCATGGTCGAATAGTTTGTAGATATTAATGAATTCCATGGTGAATTTTGGGGCATTACAAGTTTGGTATGAAAGCCTAGGCATTAGGTGTTACATGTGAGCTATAGGTTATGGAGTACCACTGAAGTGTTAAGATATGTGTAAAGAAAGTAGGCTTGGGCCATATAGGAATTATGTGTTTGCCTTAAGTGTAAATTGATATAGATGTTGTGCAAGGAAACTAAAACTAATGCAGTGAGCAAGAAGCGAGTAAGCATTTGAAAACAGAGCTACTCATAAAATGGTTTGACGCGAATAGATGAACTTTTTTTTGTTTTGGCGGCCACGAACCTTCCTTGGGAATTAGATGTAGCCATGCTCCGCTGTCTCAAGAAGCGGATTCTTGTACCTCTTCTGGAACCTAATGCAAGAGAAGCCATGTTTGAGAAACTATTGTCATCAGCGCTTGGAGAAAAGAAACTTCCATATGATTTATTGGTGGAAAGGACACAAGGTTATTCAAGATCTAATATTCGTTTAGTGTGCAAAGAAGCTACTATGCAGCCTCTGGGACGGACCATGGCATTTCTTGAAGAAAATCAGGAATTGGTGCCTGAGGAAGAGTTGCCAATTGTGGGGCCAATTACACGTGAAGACATAGAGATGGCTTTGAAGAACACAAGGCCTTCTACTCATCTTCATGCTCACCGTTACGAGAAGTTTAATGCAGATTATGGCAGCCAAATACTCCAATGATGGCACATTGCTGTAGAATTTAAAGTTTATTGTTCTTATTCCAGTTAAAGATCAAGTCCAAGCAAGGAAAAAAATGATGTGAGGAGAAGATCTTCAAAAAATTGGGAGTTCATTGTGCTAAAATATTTGAATTGAATGTAATCTTTTGTTTTGTTTAATGACTCTTCTTGTCCAAAAATGCTTGTTAATGAATCGTATATGAATTTTTTTGGACTTCGATTAATTAAAGAAAAAAAGGAAAGTAAAACTAGATGCTACCTTGGGCATCTATCAGTGTCTAAGAGAGCTGACTAATCTGGTGCAGAACCAGAATGAGAATAACCAAAATGGGTACGCACAACAATTGGTAGTAGACCTGATGCACAATCAAGAGTCAAGTAGGATGAACGCATTGCGAGAGTTCTTAAGACAGTAGTCACCCACTTTTCAAGGAATTTTTAATCCAACAAAGGCAGATAAGTCGATTAGGAGGATAAGGAAAATATGTGACAGCATGGGGATTGATGCGGATCTCTGAGTGGGACTAGTTACTTATTTGTTTGAAGGAGACACGGATCACTAGTGGGATTCGGTAAAACAGATGCACGTAGTGGATACGATGGCTTCAGAAGTATTTGATTAGATTTTCCAAGATAAGTAATTTTCTGAGTCCATTAAGGATAGGGTGACTGATGCAAAACCTAGGAAACTTTGAACTTTTATAAAAAGGGCAAAACGGTAATTAGCCTTTATAGTACGGGTTGAAAACCCAAATTTTTTTAGAACTCGGATGATAAAATGGACCTTATTGTTGGATTCGTCTCATGAAATCTAGTTATCCAGTCAATTTTTGTTGAATTTTGAGACAACCGAGTTTTTCACGTTTTACGATGCGATCAGGTGTCATGCGACCAAAAAAAACGCGATCAAATTTTAATTGTAAAACACAAAAAATAATTTAAAATTAGTTCAAATAAAATATTTCAAACACAACACGTAACAATATTTAATGGATTCGGGATAAAATCGGATCAAAAAAAGATGGGATATGTGGCGTGTTGTGGTCCAAATATTCTAGGGGTATAAAAAGGGAAAAAATCAGATTTTTTTTCCATTTTGGCTGCTGATTTTCAATAGAGAGATAGAGAGAGAGAGAGAGAGAGAGAGAGAGAAAGAAGAGAGGGAAATTCAAGGGTTCTTCCTCCTTCTCCTTGGGATCTAAGGTCAATCGTTCGTTGAAATGCTTTGGAGCAAGAACAAAAGTTGATCTATACGACGAGAGCTACGTCTGCGTACCAAAAATCATGGATTTCACTGAAGTCTCAATATCGACATGTTTTGAAATCAAGGTTTAAGGCTTGATTTGGGTTCTTGGGAGTCTATACCACTTGTATTACACTTCAAGAGATTGGGTTCTTCTCCTAGCTAGGTTTATTTTCAACCTAGGGTTTGCGTATAAAATGGGTATTTGATTAGAGGTGAATTCTCTTGTTTGATGTACTCCTAGTGTAACTCGAGTAGAGAAAATGGGTATAGAAATGTGCTAAATCAATCTTTCATGATTTGGGTTTGTGAAAATTGCTTGTTTGGTAATTTCATGAGAAATGTGATGAATTGGGCATTATTATGTGTTACATGATTTTGTCCCTTTTGGATGTTTAATAAAATGCCTTGAATGGAATGAGCATGTTATTGGAATGAAATTAATATAACATGTTTTGATGATGTTGTAAATTGTATTATATTCCTATGATATAATTGACAATTGTGAATGTTGGTTGAAATGAAGTATTATTCATATTGTGCTCATGAAATATCAAACATGACATGGAAATTGCAATTGTACATTGCATTGCATATGCATGGAAAGCATCACAATCATGGGCATGTGCAATAAGTGTGAGTGTGTGGATTGTTTTGATCAAACACCATTTTTTTGTGGATGATGTGTGGGCTCGAAAAAGTTGGACCACGGTTCGACTAAGTCGCACATGTTTGCATCAAAAATAGGGTTGGTTAGCAAGAAGAGTTGGATTATCCCTTAGGTGCAAGACCCGGTGATTTTGATATACACTCCGTTGG
This sequence comes from Ilex paraguariensis, assembly GCA_963454935.2. Classification (NCBI taxonomy): domain Eukaryota; kingdom Viridiplantae; phylum Streptophyta; class Magnoliopsida; order Aquifoliales; family Aquifoliaceae; genus Ilex; species Ilex paraguariensis. The sequence goes on from CAUOFW020002693.1 coordinate 21,375, forward strand.
TGTTAAGTCCACAAAGTGTGTCGGCATAAGCGGAGCCGTTGGTGAAAGTCCATGGATGTCATGTCAGTTGTGTGCTCGTTGGTGGAAGTCTATAAATACCCACCCCAAGAAAGACCTAGGATTTATGAATACTCATTGGATGTGTAACATTAATTATGGGAGCTTGGAATTCCCGAACACATACGCATGGCGTTGCATGTGTTATAGGAATCGGTTGTGTTATAGGAATCGGTGGAGGGCTCGAGTTGCATTCCATGTGTGAGTCTCACCGCATAACATGGCATAGCATTGTGACATTCATTTCTTGAAGTTGTGTATTCTTGGAAGAATGCTTATTTGATTTGTTGAATTGTATTTGAACATTTCTTATACATCTAGGTTGGGAGGTAGCCATTTTAGGAGATACCTATTGAGCATGGTTCACTCTTTATGGGAACAATATTTCAGGTGCGTGACAAGCGCTAGTGGATGGCTCTCACTTGGGCCCTTGATGATGAAGAAAGCCGATTTGTGGCTTTAAATTACATTTTTGTAAAACAATCATTTAATTGGTTTTAAACTTGTGATGTTGTATAAAGGATTGTATAATGAACTCACATGGACTATATTTTGTGCAAAATTTGATGCTATGTGAGTTTGGGTAAATGTTGTATGAGATTGGGTGAGTTGAAATTGAAAAAGGATTGAATTGGAAAAAAATTAGGCCCTATTACTGATAGCACGTTGATTAGCTACTGGTAGCACAATTGCAATGGGGAGCTATTGGTAGCTAGCAGACAATGGCCTCAGCTACTGGTATCTAGGTTCACAGCTACCGGTAGCTCGCCAGCAGAGGGCTCAACTATTGGTAGAAAGTACACAAACTACTGGTAGCTCCTCCAAAATTTTAAAATAACTTCGTCAAGCCTTCGGGCCTTGAGCCCTTTTGCTCAAAAGATGTAAATGGAGTAATATTGATGGCAAATAGATAAATATTGGACCTTAGAATGGTCGTATGATGTCATGGTGTCGGGTTATGCGGCATGTACAAGTACTTCTGTGAATTGATGGGTGATCAACGGGTCAAGCAAGGGCTCCGGTTTTAGGGGTGTCACAGCTTGGTATCAAAGCCTAGGTTTTTGATTTACCTAGGTCTTGCGGGGCATGAGTCTAGGCCATTGCATCCATTGTGCATTGTATGTTATGTGTTTTAAATGCTACATGTTATGTGTTATGTATTATGTATTTTGTGAATAATATGCATAATTAAATTTATTTGGAAAGGAGACACTAGGGTTAGAATACATAACGTTGGGGGTCGAAAAGAGAAGAAACGAGGACGGTTCATGGTATAGATGTCTACTAATGAATAGCACACACTCTACTAGTAAAATAGGGGAGAGAAATTTCAATGTTTCAACTTTGATCCCTATCTTGGGATACTAAGTTAGTACTTCATTGCTATTTGACATGTGTGTTGATAGCGAATAGAGGGAGATCACACCGGCATGGCCGAGGAGGTGGGCAGAACAACAACCAACCACCACCGGCTTTTGACCAATAAGCCTTCATGGAGGCTATAGGCACAATGGTGGCTACCTTTGCACAATCTAGCACCAATGTGGGCCAAGGAGGCTCGAGTGACCTCCAAAATTTTAAGGCACACAAGCCACCTACTTTTATGGGAGGGGCAGATCCAATGGTGGACGAGCATTGGTTCCGACAAGTCGATAAGAACTTAGAGACTATGGAGATCATGTCCAATGTCACTGAGATAAGGTTAGTTGTGTTCTAGCATAAGGGAGAAACCCATCTATGGTGAGATTGGGCAAAGGCCTCAAAGAACTTAGAGGCAATGACATGGGTAGAGTTCCATGAGCTCTTCATTGGCAAGTACTTTTCGTCGGCTGTTCGGCATGCGAAAGCCTAGGAATTCTTGGATTTGAAGCAAGAGACTATGACAGCGATGGAAGACGTGGCTAAGTTCACTAAGTTAGCCCATTTTGACAATGATTATGTGGCTACAGACATGGCCAAACTGATGAGGTTCGAGGATAGTTTGAAGTTGTCCATTCGGGGAAGATTCTGGGCGACTACCTACAAGATTTGGACTCGATGGTCGAGACGGCCATGGCCATTGATAGAGAAGTGGAAGACACAAGGGGTATCTGGAAGGCGAGTGCTAAAGACAAGAAGAAGGAGGGTCAATCCTCTTCTTTTAGTTTAGGGAAGAAGCAAAAGACTTTTACACCATAAGGGCAACAAGGGCAGGGCCGTGACTATCTAGGCTAAGGTCAAAGTAAATCCTCTCAGGGCAGGAGAAACTTCAAGACTTCCTACCAGGCAAACTAGATGACATGTTTCATATGTCACCAGCTAGGTCACAAGAAACAAGATTGTTCTCAGAGGTAAGGACCCCAGATCTACGGGCATCTTAGTCCTAATCATCAGTGGGGCATCCACAGACCTATTTTATTCCTCCCTACCCTATCATGGGCCAGGGTAGTTAGTTCCAATTTCAAAGTGCTATGCAGGCCCCTACTACTTCACAAGCAGGGACTCTACAATCAGGCCAGATGGGCCAGGGAATAGGCCGAGGCCGAGGACAAGGCTTATAGGTTGGGACTTCAGGTACTCAGGGGCGAGTCTACACCATCACTACTTAGACATGTTAGAGTTTGATGTCATCCTCAGGATGGTTTGGTTGGCGGCACACCGAGTCGTCATTGATTGTGATCAAAATAGGGACACTGCAGATACAATAGAGGGTGTTTGTTTCAAGTTTCAACAAAAAAAATGCAATGCTTTACCCCAAGCCGTATATGATTTCCATTGGCATGGGCAGTTAATGGGTTGGATTGCGAGCCTTACACTTGACAAAGAGGTGAAATAGGAGTTGGGTCTACCTCAGGTGGTTTATAAGTATGCGGATAATTTTCTGGATGAACTACCAGGATTACCTCCACATCAAGATATAGACTTCACCATTGTGTTGCACCCCCGGTACATCCCATATTTCTATAACTCCACAAAGAATGACACCTACAAAATTGAGAATTGTTAGATAAGGGTTTCATTCATTGTTGTTTGCCAAAAAGAAAGACAAGACCTTAAAACTTTGCATAGACTACCGGCAGTTAAATCGGATTACCATCAAGAATAGGTACCCATTGCCACGGATTGATGGATAGTGTGATCAAGTGAGAGGGGCACGGGTCTACTCCAAGATAGATATGTGCATGGGATACCATCAAATGAGGATTAGGGAGGCAGATATCCCTAAGACAGCTTTTAGGACGCGATATGAGCATTTAGAGTTTACAGTGATGCTATTTGGATTGACGAATGCCCTGACGGCATTCATGGATCTCATGCATAAGGTATTCCAACCCTACATAGATCAGTTTGTCATGGTCTTTGTTGATGACATTCTAATCTACTCCAAATCTGAGGAGGAGTATGAGGGTCACTTAAGGGTTGTTCTTCATACCTTGAGAGACCATCAGTTGTATGTCAAGTTCAACAAGTGTGAATTTTAACTGACAGAACTGAAGTTTATAGGGCACATGATGTCAACTTTGAGTATGTCAGTTGACTCAGAGAAGTTTAAGGGCATTATGAGTTGGAAGAGGCCCAACTCAGTCTTCGAGATACGCAGTTTCTTAGGATTGATGGGATACTATCGAAGGTTCATTAAGGACTTCTCCCGACTAGCTGCACTTGTAACGAGATTTTCCAGAAAAGAGGTCAAGTGCCAGTAGGATGACTTGTGTAAGAGGTCATTGTAGAAGTTGAAAAGGAGGCTTACTTCAGCTCCAATTCTGATAGTTCCAAAAATGGGACAAAGGTACACAGTATATTGTGATGCCTTGAAGAACAGACTTAAATTCGTACTAATGCAGTCCAGGAGGGTGGTAGCTTACGATTGTCGACAGTTAAAGAGCCACGAGTAGAACTACCCCACTCATGACATGGAGTTGGCGGTTGTCGTCATCTTTACCTTGAAGGCATGATGCCACTATTTGTATGGAGAGTAGTTTGAGGTGTTTTTGGACCAAAAGAGTCTAAAGCACATATTCACTTAGCAAGACCTCAAATACAAGGCAATGCAGGTGGATTGAGTATTTGGACGACTATGACTTCACTTTGTATTACCATCTCGGTAAGGCAAATGTGGTGGCTAACGCACTCAGCTGAAAGTCGCAGGGAGTCTTGGCTAGCATAGCTTCCCAGGAGTGGCAGATGCTCGAGACTTTGAGGCAATTCAGGCTACACTACAAGGGTCAGACTCAGGGCACTTTGGGGAGTTTGGTGGCTACGCCTTCTCTAATGAGCAGGATGATCGAGTACCAGGGATAGGACACGGAGATATTGTCCATCAGGGACCGGGTAAGGTCGGGTACTAGTGATGAGGGTTGGGTCATTCATGCAAATGGTGGTTTTCTGTTTAGGGAAAGGATTTTGGTTCCCCAATCTGTAAATCTGAGAAAGGAGATCCTTGGACAATTTCATTGCTCCCATTTTTTTTTGCATCCAGATAGCACAAAGATATACCATGATCTTCGCTGCTAGTACTATTAGAGTAGGATAAAGAGGCACGTTGAAAACTTTGTTAGTCGATATCTCACGTGTCAGCAAGTCAAACCTGAGCACCAGAGACCAGCAGGGTTGCTCCACACTTGGAGGTGATAGAGTGGACGTAGGAACACGTCACTACAGATTCTGTAACCCACTTGTCATAGACATCGCAAGGGCATAACCGATGAAAACGTAATATTGCATATTTAACGGCCTCATTACATGCACTTAAACTCAACTTTGAATTTAATTACTTAGAGTTAGTCGAATTTATGAATAATGTGGAAATTTTGATGATGCAGGTAATCATAGGGTAAATAATGGCTTTTGGAACCCTGCAACTAAGTGTGGATGAGTGGTAAAGAGATGGACATATTACATGGGGATTAGAATGCTTTAAAGTGAAAGAAATCACGGTGGTAGTGGTACTTGGTGTCATAGGTACCGGTATCTAAGCCAACTCGAATTTTGGTACTGACATTTTACATTTTTTAAAATATCTAGCATCACACATAATCTCAAAAGGTAAAGTCCAATCAGGTGGCTGTATTATAGGTGCTGAGATAAGCTTGTCAATTAGCGTTTTAAAGGCATCTTGACAAGCTTGTGTCCACTCAAATGGGATATATTTAGCTAGGAGGTCACATAATGGTCTAGATATGGTAGAAAAATTATGTATGAACCTCCTATAAAAGCCCACATGACCAAGAAAGGATCTCACATCCTTTACTGTCCTAGGTGTAGGCAACTTAGAGATTAATTCAATATTAGATTGATCAACTTCTATCCCCCTAGAAGAAATAATATGCCTTAAGATAATACCTGAAGGTACCATAAAGTTGCATTTCTCCCAATTCAAAACTAAATTATTTTCCTCACAACGAGTCAATACTCTTTCTAAATTCAATAAGCATGCATCAAAAGAAGATCCAAAAACAATTAAGTCATCCATAAAAACTTTTATGCAATTTTCAACCATGTCGCTAAAAATACTCATCGTACAATGTTGAAAAGTAGCAGGTGCATTACATAATCCAAATGACATTCTACAAAAAACATAAGTACCAAAAGGACAAGTGAAAGTAGTTTTTTCCTAGTCTTCTAATGCAATTTCAATTTAATAATAACCAGAATAACCATCCAAGAAACAATAGAAAGGATGACCAGCCACACGCTCAAGAATTTGATTAATAAAAGGGGGAGGAAAATGGTCTTTTCGGGTGACAGCATTCAATTTTCTATAATCAATGCACATCTGCCACCCAGTCACAAGTTTTGTAGGGACTAACTCTCCCAAGTCATTCTTCACCACAGTAACACCTGACTTTTTAGGAACAACCTGAGTAAGACTTACCCATTTACTATCAGCAATAGGATATATGATTCCTGCATCTAATAGTTTCAACACTTCATTCTTCACCACTTCTATCATAGTGGAATTAAGCCTAAGCTGGGGGTCTCTACGAGGGCTAGTTCCTTCCTCTAAATTAATTTTATGAGAACAGACCAGGGGACTAACACCTTTTATATCAGCAATGCTCCAACCTAAAGCTGACTTATGCTTACTTAGGGTCTAAATTAATTTCTCACCTTGAGACTCAGACAATTTAGATGAGATAATAACAGGAAAAGTATCACCTGGACCAAGCAAAGCAGGCTTTAAACCCTTAGGCAGAGGCTTCAATTCAACTTTGGGTGCTTCCACACTTGAAGGAATTTGTTTTTCACCTTTCTCAGGTAACTCCTAAAATTTTGGTTGCCATGCCTGAGTGCCATAGTCCTGAGTCCTATCAAAAATAGCATAAATATCAACTACATCAGATGGATCATAATAGAATCAAGCTCAGAATGAACAAGAAAATACTCAAGGGTATCAAAATCATGAGCTACAGAAACTCTCCTATCCATGAGTGATTCAATCATGTATATTTGGTGGCTCTCGTCATCATCTGCTGGCTGTTTTGCAATATAAAAAATATTCACCTCGAGAGTCATGTTTCAAAAAGACAGCTTCAAGAGCCCGTTCCTGCAATTAATTAGAGCATTAGTAGTGGAAAGAAAAGGCCTACCTAAAATTAAAGGAATTTTAGAAGTAGTATCAATAACAGAGCTAGTGTCAAGGATTAGAAAATCAACAAGATAATAAAATTTGTCAATTTGAATTAGAACATCCTCTACCACACCCCGAGGTACTTTGACTAAACGATCAGCCAATTGCAATACCACAGTGGTTGGATTGATTTCTCCCAACCCCAACTGCAAATAAATAGAATATGGCATTAGATTCACACTAGCTCCTAAATCTAGCAAAGCTTGCCTAAACTCATGACTTCCAATGCTGCATGCAATGGTTGGACAACCAAGATACTTGTACTTGGGAGGAATCCGCTACTCAATTAGAGCACTAACTTGCTCTGTCAGGAACGCTGTCTTCTTCACTTGGTGCTTCCTCTTAACTGTACACAAATCTTTGAGAACTTTTGCATAAGTACGAACTTGCTTAATCACATGTAAAAAAGGAAGATTGATTTTTGCCTGCCTTAGATTCTCTAGAATTTCATTGTTGGGATCCAGAGTTCGCTTGCTTGATTTTAAAGCTTGAGGGAATGGTACCTTAACAAGACTCTTTGTCACCTTAGGTTCCTTGGTCAGCTCGGCATCACTATTATCTTGATCATTTTTCACATCCTCTGATTTGCCCGTTGTTGGGATGTGTAATGAATCACCACTTTGTGTCTCAATGGCATTCACATCCTTCAAATTCTCTTGTGCCATGTGTTGACCATAGGGTGCAGACTGAGCTTGAGAAGGAAACTTACCTCGCTCATTTACACTCAAAGAGCTCATCAATTTGGATACTTGGCTCTTTATCTCTTTGTTTTCTTCAATAACCTACATAATCAAAGATTCAAACTTTTGGTTAGTCTTACCTTGTGTCTCAATAAAAGCATGCAAAGAGTATTCTAAAGGACTCCTACAAAATGAAGGTGCATGATAAGGTGCAGGATATGATCTAGGGGATTGTGCAGGTTGTTGATTTTCAGACTTCCAGCTAAAATTAGGGTGATTGCGCCACCCTGAATTATAGGTATCAGAGTAAGGTGTAAAAGGCTTCTCGTACATACCTAAGGTATTACATTGTTCCTCATACCCCGTCACACACAAAACATGGTCCAAAAGACTCTTCATGATTAGCCACGTTTGTTGGCTTTAAGTCCTTAGTCTTTAACATATCTAGCTCCCTAGTGAGCATTTCAACCTTAGCCTTTAGACTATCCTTTTCCTTAAGATGGTAAATTCCACCACCATTTGGGTTTCCTGCAGTTCATAACCTATCTGTGCTTTTAATAGCACTAGGTCCAGTCCAAGTGTGAGCTTTTTCAGCAGGCTCATTGAGATATTATATGGCCTCATCAGGATCTTTTTGTAAGAACTCACCATTACACATCATCTCCACAAATTGGCGCTCTCTAGGCGTAAGTCCCTCATAAAAATAGCTCACTAAGCGCCAATTCTCATACCCATGGTGAGGACACACACTCAACAACTCCTTAAATCCCTCCCAAGACTGATACAAAGTCTCACTGTCCTTTTGTGCAAAGGTGGAGATTTGCCTTTTTAAAGCGTTGGTCTTATGTTGGGGATAAATATTAAATAAGATCTGAGTCATCTCACTCCATGACCCAATAGATCGTGGTCTTAGCGAGCATAGCCAACTCTTAGCTCTATCCTTCAAAGAGAAAGGAAAGAACTTTAGTCTCACAACATCATCAAGTGCAATTTGATCATGAAAAGTCGCAACTACTTCCTCACACTCCCTAATGTGCACATATGGATTTTCATTTTCCAAGCCATGAAAATTAGGGAGTAACTATATCGTCCCTGTTTTAAAATCCAGTTGGTGAGTATTAGCTGGAAACATGATGCATGATGGTGTGACTATGCGTGTAGGGTGGAGGTAATCATAAAGAGTTCTAATGGGTTGATCTTCGTGTTCACCCATTTTTTTGGGACTCGATGGATTTTCAAATAAAGGATTTAAAAAATCTGATTCTAACTCTACCACAGGCCTACTAGCAAATCTACCCAAGGTCTCCCTATATATGTGCATGCAAGGCAATGGAATACTAAAAGAATAAAAATACTATAAAAAAGAAAGAATAATAATAATAATAATGCAAGGTAAATGAAGGAACGAAGTTACCGTTTTGCAGACAGTTGAAAAGAAAAACAATCTACCAATTCTTCTACCATCTCCCCGGCAATGACGCCAAAATTTGATTACACCCAAAGAATAACGCGGTAGTTTTAGCAAAACTTTGGGGTGTCAATTCCACAGAGAGACAAACTAAAAGAATAGTAGAAGGAGCAAAGAAACTAAAGAAAAATATTAAATGATTACTAGAGAACAAAGATAAATTTTAAATGCAAATTAAAGGGAAACAAAGTGACTAACTGAAAAAGTACTCAAATTTGACAAACAGTAAGCCGTCGGGAATCCCTTGCACAAATCTAATATTTTAATTATTCTTAATTCATTGAATAACTCAATTGAGAATTTAATTCCCAAAATTCCCAACCGTAAGATATAGACTTATAAACTAAGATTAAACTAAATGTAACCCTTTGAAAAATCATTCATCACTTTTAAAATACATAAATTATTATCACTATTAAGAAAGTCCAATGACGACAATATACTCAAGAAGCAATATTGCAGCAAAGAATTAAATCAATATAGATTAATAATTGATCCAAACATAATCAAAGAGCTAATCCATTCAATAGAAAACGCATGACTGAATTCATAAACAGAATAAATTCTATGATTATTCGGAGAAGAAAACATTAACAATAAATTGAGAATGATAAAACAAAAGAGTTGTACTAATTAGAAATCAAATGTATAAATTAAAAATAAATAAAATATCATCTACTATGTAAGTTCATCCCTCGCCTTACCTGAGAATTTAGTTACCCATAAAAATAATGGACAACAAAAGTCTCCCAAAAAAATAGAATAAAACAACGGCCATTAGAGTTTTTCTCTCCACATTCTGATTTGTGTCCAATCCAAAGCCAAAAGGAACAACCGCAGTCCTCTGCCTTTTTATTTCTTCCAGCCGCCACAGCACAAAAGAAAAGGAAGAGCAAGGGTTTTTAAAAGTCATTACCCTTTTGAAAAATACATTTTCCTCCCCCTCTCTTTTCTAGCTTTTCTATTTCAGCTTCTGAAGCTCAAACCTTTTTACTTTACCCCCTAAAGCCCAAATCTTGTATAATTTGAGAAAGATAAAGCCCAATAAAAATTATGAGTGTCAGGCCCACTTGACAATAGCAGCAGTTTTAGCCTTTTTACTCCATGGACTGCCATAAAAAATAAAAAAAAACAAATATAAAAGCCCAAAAATAAAGTTCCAAAAATGTTAAGTGTAAAGCCCAATTGTAAATTATCTTTCACCAACCAATAATGCAATATTTAAGATTTAAAATATTATAAAATCATGCTCAAATATATCTCAGTGTGAATAGATATTAAATTCAATAATATAAATTATATCTAATTATTTTTATTCACATTTTAGCATTTTAATCCAATAATAAGGTATTTAGAATGCACTTTCGCGCACTCATCAATGCCCCAAATTTTGAAAATATGTGTGAGATTTGTGATGAGTATGAGCACATCACTAATGTGTGCCCATTAAATTATACGGTTCAAGACTTTGCAAGTGAAGGATAAATTTCAATATTGGCCCCCGAAAATTTTTACCCCTACCATTATGTTGCAATGAGTTATCCGAGTTATGGTTGGGAGAACAAACCTTATAATTTTTCATTCGATCTCACATATGAGGACTCAACTGAACAAGAATTGGAAAATACTCTTTGCAAGTTTACGTTATACCAAATGGAAGTCAATGCCCAAGTAGCCCAACAATTTTCTGAAATTAGAGATGTCCTTATTGCATTGACTAAGGTCATAATTACTAATTGTGAAGAACAACAGCTTGAGCATAGTCAATGTATTGAGGATGATCATTTCTATGCAATGTAAATTGAGGTTGAATCTTCCACTACTCTTGACTGTGAAAAATTTAATGAAGTTATTATCTCACAAGAGGTTAATAAGCCTAAGGTCAATTTGTCATCAAAGAGTAGTGTTGAGGTTTACAATTTTCAACATGGGGAGGGCATTAAAATGGTGTTAAGTGTAGAAATTTATAAAGAGAAATTGTATACTCCATTGTTGGAATTGCATGAACTTGTGTGCACCTCTATTTTTTTGAGAATTTTGAATTATTATCTCTTGTATTGTTGGATAGATTGGTTAGTAAAGCCATTTATACAACAATAAAATTTTAAATTCAAAAAGTCTATAGGCACAAGCTCATATCTGAATTGAAGCCGGATTGACATGAGTCCTTTTTATTTTATCTTCATATAAATAGTAGTTAGATTTATTTTATTGTTATATTTATATTTTTATGATATTGTAGTGTAGATTTTAGCAAATTTTAGCATGAAGTTGTTTACCTCTTCCTAATTTGGACTCAATTTTGAGCATCATTGTAACAAATCTTATTCAGTTTCATTTTCGAGTCTAAGTTAGGGGGTGTAAACAAGTTTTGTGTGTTTCATTTTCCCTTTAATGTTTACATCACCAAAAAAAGGGTGGAGCTATCTTATTTCCCATGTTACTTTCGTTTTTCTCATTGCATGATTCCTTGTGCATTAAGGACAATGCATGGTTCAAGTTGGGGGGTGAGGTGCATCACTTACATGTTCCATCACTTTTTGTATGGAATAGTTGGAAATTCCACTTTTTGCATAGAATAGTTGGAAATGTAAAAATTTTGAAAAAAAAATATTGTTTTTGGAAATTTTGAACAATTTTATGTCGAAAATATATAATATTGAACTAAATTCCATTATCCTAATTGTTATGGGATTTGTGATTGCTTGATCTTCATTTTGAACTTTAAATACATGAGTACACACCATAGAAGTTTATCCTATGCCTGACTATCACATATGTGTCTTCTTTCAAACTCAACGATAATGCACCTTGAAAGTGTAATTTCGGCAATTTACTGATTGGATCCACATTTTAGAGCTTGACATACATAGTGGAGATGAAGTAAGTATCCATGTGAGCTTTAGTCCTGATCCTTGTTGGAGGGAACTTACATTTACTCAAAAGAACAATTTTTCAAATTCAAAATTTGTTTAGTAATCTCATTATGCTTCCTTTGGTTAGAGTGCATATGGATAGTTGATTGACTTCGTCTTAAATGCCAATATGCCTCCTCATGCTTATCTAGAGATGATTTTAGGTCATCTTTGAATTGCGTTAAGCCTTAGCCTTTTCTTGTGAAAAATTTATCCCTTGTGTCGTGATTGAGCCTTAACTGAAAATTCGTTTCCATGCCACATGTTTTACCAAGCCAACGCAAAATGATTACCACACCTTGGTTGTTTTGAGACTAATTGCGATTAATCATGAAGAAAGGAAAATGCGGTGAGGAAACCCAAAAAAGGGATGAATGGCACTGAATTCAAATTTTGAATGAAAAAGAGAAAGAAAGTCAAAAAAAGGAGAACAGAGGGTTGAACAAGAAAAGAAAAAAAAATAGACAAAAAGTTGACGTGAAGGCATAAAGTTGAAAATTCCACAAAAAAAAAAAAAAAGATTTTTGATAATAAAGGTCATGTCTTTGGAATAATCATTTTTATCTCCCTCTACCCTTCATTTAACTTACCCTAAATATCACCTCAAGGCCTCATTACAAACCATGAAAGCCCTAAATGATCTAGAGAAAGCATGGTGAGAACACACTTCAAATGAAAGAAAAGTTGATTTTGCCATCTAGTGCCCCAACATTCCATTCATGAGATTATGCCAAGGTCATTTTAATTGTTACGCATGTATTTCATTTTTGGATTATATGTGAGTATATTTTGGTTTGTGCACAAGATTCCATCTCACATATACATATCGAGAGCACGTCCCGGATAATCATTGAGTGATTCATTTTTTAGGGAAACCCTTAGTGAGTTTTGCATCAAAGCTGAATTTAGATAGCCAAATGAATGTGAATTCCATTGAGCAAATGTTTAAATTGCATACTCATTTCACACACACATAAGTTGAAAGGAAATGTGTAGGTGTATACTCCAAAATAGTATTTAAAGCTATGATGAAACTCATGTGTGATTGGTTTGAGTGTTTAGAGAAAGCTATTTTTGACATCTCAGTGCTAGTCAGAATAAGGGCATATGTTTCAAATGTTGGATATGAGGAAAAGAAGTTTGTAGGTACCTTCATTGGAAACCTTCACAAGACAAAATTCGTCCATTAGGGATCACCTAGAGGTTTAAAGGCTTGTTGCATATGCTAAATGTAATAGTGGAATTAGTATAGGTTTATTTTTGTCTACTTAATTTTTACATTTAAGTTACGGGTGTGATGAGCACGTAATATTGCATATTTAATGGCCTCATTACATGCATTTTAACTCAACTTTGCATTTAATTACTTATAGTTAGTCGAATTTATAAATAATGTGGAAATTTTGATGTTGCAGGTAACCATAGGGTAAATGATGGCTTTCGGAACCCTGCAACTAACTGTGGATGAGTGATGACTAGATGGACACATTACATGACGATTAGGGGGCTTTAAAGTGAAATAGCTCAAGGAGGCAATGGTACTTGGTATCATAGATACCAGTATCTGAGCCTATAGGAATTTTGTTACCGGTACCCGCATCAAATCGTAGTAGTACCCAGGTATTTTATATTTTTTACCATGATCCACTTCGAATCTAAAAAAGTGAAAAACATGAAAGTTGTATATTTGGATGTCCTCTATCTTGTGTCAAACTTTTAGCTCAATTAGAAGGTTGGATCCAAAGTTATGACAAATTTACGAAAGCTGGTCGTGAGCTACCTATAGCAAACCCCTAACTACCTACCGGTAGCATCCCCTTTACGACCTACCGGTAAAACATTAAAACCTACCAGTAGAAGACGCTACTAGAAGTTACCTACCGGTAGAAGTCCTATGACCTACTGGTAGAACTTCTCCAGAAAGCCCAAACACTTCCCCACACAACTCCACCAAACATAGGGGACCCACATTTTGTCCTCTAAATCATACCCTGACATTTTTAACACTCCATGATGATTTCCTAAGCCCTATATTCAGATTTGAAGCATCAGAGAGTGGATGGCCAAAGAAGAGAGAGGGAATGGTTGGAAAAGGAAAGGGTCAATGCCTTTTGACTGACTTTTGAAGCTTTTTTGGACAACCTCCACCCACAAGCAACCTATCTCAGCACACTCAAGGGTAGAGAGAGGGGGATGGACGAAAATATAAGTCGATTTGGCATACTCATTAGAATGAACTCTATGGATTAGCCAACCCTCTTTTTACTTGCATATTTCTCAAAACACAAATCACCAAACTTCAAATCAAAATAATTTTCATGTTTTCCTTTCACAAATCACTTTCAAAAAAATTGACTTTTCCTTCCCTGAGGAGACGACCTTGGAATACTCATTCCAAGTGCAACATGATATTTCAAGTCTCTCTAACCTTGGGGGCACTTTTGTACACACACACGTTTTTGTTCATCCACACACGATTTTCTCCATTTTTTGCATTGAACCCGAGAGAGAGTGCACTCACCAATTTCTATAAGTCATATACACGTAATCCGGGTTCGTGTTTGAGGTTAGGAAAAAAGACTCAAGCAATGATGTGGTGTGGGTGATAGTGGACCAGTTTACGAAGTCAGCACACATTTTGGCAGTGCGAATGACCTTCACACTAGAGAAATTCTGCAAATTGTATATACGAGAGATAGTTCGGTTGCATGGGGTACCTATATCTATTGTATCAAATCGGGATCTGATGTTCATGACCCATTTTTAGGAAAGTTTCCAGCGGCCTATGGGGACACGGTTGATGATGAGCACAAATTTTCATCCCCAAAAGGAAGGTCAGTCAGAAAGGACCATCCAGACATTAAAAGACATGCTTCGGGCATGTATCATTGATCTCAAGGTTAGCTGGGAGGAGCATTTACCCTTACTAGAGTTTGCCTATAATAACAATTATCAAGCTAGCATACAGATGGCACCCTATGAGCCACTTTATGGGAGGTCGTGTCGTTCTCCGATTTGTTGAACTGAGGTAGGAGAGAGATACCCGAGTATTGTGACTCCCCTAAAATCGAGGGTACTTTTTCAACTATTGACCACTCGTCAACCCTCGAAAATACCCGTGATTATTGCACATCTCGTCATCACGTCAAAAATATCCCCTTAACTGGGATTATAACTCACACGTGAGACCCGTTTGCATTGTACTCTTTAATCCAACTGTGGTCCAATGTACCACATTTCATCCTCCATTATTGTCCATTTACATCATAGGAACTAAAGGATAAATAGCCCAAAGGCCTGGTGAAACAATCTTAAAATTTTCAAAATTTTGGAAAGAGTACCGGTACCGTGAGCCTTCCAGCAAATCAGTACTAGTACGGCGTACCGGTACACTCAACCTTCTGGACAAGACTGTAACGGTACTGTGAACATTTGTACCGGTATAGTTAACCCACTGGACATCATTGTACCGGTACTCTTTGCCCACTTTTGCCTATTTCACCTACTTTTCATTTCCAACTCATTCTTGAGCATATTATTTCCATCTAATTCATGTATAATAAAGTTTTTCATGTAATACAAGGTCGATACAAGTTCTATTACATTCAATTCAATGTATTTACATACCAAAATAGAATTTCACAATTGTTTTACAAAACTCAAAAATAAAGCCACATTCCGGCTTTCTTCACCCTTGGAGTCCCGTATGAGGGCCTTCCATCGATGTATTTCCCGCACCTAAAATATTTTTTCGTATAGGGTGAGCCACGCCCAATAGAGTATTTTCTATTGAGGCGATTCCCCAACCTAAGTGCATATGAATGTTCATGCCACACTTTACAACCAACAACATCCCAACCAAGAATATGTTATTCGATGTTAGAATTTTAGCAATGTCATGCCATGGAATGAGATGAGACTCACTCATGCAACTCAACCCGAGCCCTCCCTGGCTCCTTTGCCCCCATGTATGTCATGAGTATAAAAATCGACTTTCCAAGCCCCGCCTTTGGCGCTACACACCCAATGACTATTTAAAAATCTCCGGGTCTTTCTTGGGGTGGGTATTTATGGACTTACACCAACGACACCCAATCGACACGGAATTTATGGACTTTCACCAACGGTTTCGCATACACCGACACACTTTATAGACTCTTATACCAACGGAGTGCGTCTCCAATCATCGGGTCTCTCACCCGAGGGATAGTCTAGCCCTTCTTGCTAACCCCGACCCAATTTTTTATCCATACCACCGTGCGATTCAGTCAAATTTTTGATCCAACTATCCCGAGCCCACCATCATCCACCTATTTGGTGTTTGATATCAACCATGCACACGCACACCCACACTCGTGGCTATGGATGTTTTTTTCCCCATGCGAATGCAATGCAATGCACCATTGCTAATTCAATGTCATGCCCATATGTAAAGAATGTCATAGAAGCAAAATTAACCACATTTAAATATATTCCATGGCAATTTATATCCAAAGCATAAATCAACTTTTTTATGTCCAACCATACATCACAAGCATGTTATTACATATTATATGTCTATTCACAAGACATAATAAAAGCACATAGCATGCCCACATAACACCAATTTTCATGAAATTACACAAGTAATTACAACATACCAATTCCATGTTAGGAATTTATTTTAAACCATTCTATACCCATTTTCATAACCATTTCATCAATTTCACCAACATAGGTAAATGATATATGTTTCTATCAACATACCCATTTCATATAACTACCCTAGGTTGTAAATAAACCTAAGTAGGAAGGAACCCTACCTCTCGAAAAGTAAAGAATAGCCTTGAGAAGCTCCAAGGACCCACTTGTAGCTTAAAGCCCTAGCTTTCCAAAAATCTCAATTTTTGATCTTCGGTAAAACTCTCGCTTCTTGGTATAGATGTGTAGCCCTCAACGAGGGGAACAACGTTTTCTCTTGGCTCGAGTTGGTTTGAGCAACCAATCCTTGTGGATCCTAGAGAGAAGGTGTAGAGAACTTAGGTTTTCCCTCTCCTCTTTCCTATCGTCTAACCGGCTGAAGAAAAAATGGGAAAAAATCAGATTTTTCCCTCTTTTTATACCTCCATTACTTGGCTCACATTGTGCCACACGGCCCTCTCTTTTTGGGTCCGTTTGCGCCTCGAAACGATTAAATTTCGCACCAATTGAAGTTCAAAATATTTTTATGTTAACTTGTCTTTAATTATTTGTCAACTTTCAAAATTTCTTATTAAAAATCTTATTTTTGGGTCACTCGAGACTCGACCGACTCGTAAAACGTAAAAAATTCGACTATCTCGGAATTCGACGAAATTTGACAAGGCAACTAGATTTTGCGGGACGAATCGAACAGTGAGGTTCGTTTCACCATCTGAATTCTAGAAAATTTTAGGTTTACAACCCGTACTGTAGTGAAAAATTACCATTTTGCCTTTTTTTTCTTAAAAGGTTTAAATTTATCCGGGTTTTACATTCTCTTTCCTTAAAAGAATTTCGTCACCGAAATTCACACACATATACACACACTACCGCATGCATATGCAACAATAATATTATACTTAAAATTATAAAACTTGTACCTCTATCTTCAAACAAGAATGGATAGTTGGTACATATGGTATCCTAACGCTCTCTTGTCGTCTCCTCCACTCCTCGGTGCTGCCATAGCACCTTCACTAGCTACACGGCTCACAAAACCTGCTCCCGGCTATCCATGATACGCACCGGTCCTTCCTCGAAGGTCCTATCCGCATCAACAATCAATTCACCCCAATCCACCCCATGTGTCAGATCTGGAGTATACTTCTGGAGTATAGATACATAGAACACATCGTGAACACCTGATAAATTTGGCAGTAACGCCAATCTATAAGCCACTATACCTACCCTCTCGAGTATCTCGAAGGGCCCGATAAACCTCGACGACAAATTTCCTTGTTTTTCAAATCTCCACTCCTCTCTTAAGCATCACCTTCAAGAAGACGCGATCTCCTACCTCAAACTCCAAAGGTCGCCGCCGTCTGTCAGCGTAGCTCTTCTGCCAACTCTGAGCCGTGAGAAGAAACTTTCGTATTAAGTCCACCTTCTTCGAGGTGTCTCTGATCAATTCTGAACCCGTAGAGGGTCTCTCTCTCACCTCCGTCTAATAGATCGGAGAACGAGAAGGTCTCCCATAAAGTGCCTCATAGGGTGCCATCTAAATGCTCCCTTGATAACTATTGTTGTAGGCGAACTCCACTAAGGGTAAATGCTCTTCCCAGCAACCCTTAAGATCTAGGACGCATGCCTGTAACATGTCCTCTAAAGTTTGGATGGTCCTCTCCGACTAATCGTCCGTTTGGGGATGAAAGGCAGTACTCATCATCAACTGTGTCCCCATGGCTCGTTGGAAACTCTCCCAAAAATGAGTCATGACCCTGGAATCCCGATCCGACACTATAGATACGGGCACCCCATGCAACCGAGTAATTTCCTGTATATACAACCTGCAGAATTCCTCTAGTGTGAAGGTTATCCGCATAGCCAAAAAGTGTGCCGACTTCGTAAGCCGGTCCACTATCACCCATATTACGTCATGCCCTCACAATGTTTGTGGCAAGTGAGTCACAAAATCCATCGTGACATGGTCCCACTTCCATTCAGCTACCTCCAAAGGCTGGAGTAACCCTGCTGGTCTCTGGTGTTCAGCCTTCACCTCCTGGCATGTGAGACATCGATTAACAAAATTCTCAACGTGTCTCTTCATCCCGCTCCAATAGTATTGGCGACGAAGATCATGGTACATCTTCGTGCCACCTGGATGCACCACAAAATGGGAGCAATGGAATTCTCTAAGAATCTCCTCTCTCAGCTCCGCAGACTGGGGAACCACAATCCTTCCCCTAAACTGAAGACTACCATCCGTATGCATGGCCTAGCCCTCGTCACCTGTACCCGTCTATACCTGGTCCCTGATGGATAATATCTCCATGTCCTGTCCCTAGGGCTCAATCACTCTGCTCAGTAGAGAAGGTGTAGCCACTAAACTCCTCAAAATGCCCTAAGTCTAACCCATGTAGCGTAGTCCGAACTGTCCCATAATCTCGAGCATCTGCCACTCCCGGGAAGCCACACTAGTCAAGACTCCCCGTGACTTCCGGCTGAGTGCATCAGCCACCACATTTGCCTTACCAGGATGGTAATACAAAGTGAAGTCATAGTCTTCCAGATACTCCATCCACCTGCGTTGCCTCATATTGAGGTCCCATTATGTAAAGATATACTTCAGACTCTTGTAGTCTGAAAGCACTTCAAACTACTCACCATACAGATAGTGGCATCAAGCCTTCAAGGCAAAGACAATGGTCGTCATCTCCATGTCGTGCGTGGGGTAATTCTGCTCGTAATTCTTTAACTACCGAGAACCATAAGCCACCACTCTCCCGGACTGCATCAAAACGTATCCAAGTCCATCTCTGAAGGCATCACAATACACCATATACATTTGTCCCCTCTCCGGGACTATCAAAATAGAAGCTGAAGTGATCCTCCTCTTTAATTCCTAGAATGATTTCTCGCATGACTCATTCCACTCAAACTTAAACCCCTTCCAGGTCAGTCTAGTCATAGGTGTAGCTAGTCAAGAGAAGTCCTCGATGAACCTCCTGTAATACCCTGCCAATCCCAAGAAACTGCGTATCTTGAAGACTGACTTTGATTTCTCCCAACTCGTGGCTGCCTCAACCTTCTCTTGGTCCACAGATACACCTGAAACCGACACCACGTGTCCCAAAAATTTTACTTTCGTAAGCCAAAATTCACACTTGCTAAACTTGGCATACAATCAGTGGTCTCTCAAGGTCTGGAGAACAACCCTCAAGTGACCATCATGGTCCTCCTCAGGCATGGAGTAGATCAAGATGTCGTCAACGAACACCACGGCGAACCAATCTAAATATGGTTGGAATATCCGATGCATTAGATCCATAAATACCACCGGGGCATTCGTCAATCCAAAAGGCATCACAGTGAACTCAATATCCCGAGAATAACATTAAACTCTGACATGTACATGACTCTAAGGTCCACGGTGATTAGAATCCCTAAGATCTCTAACTCACAGCCCCGACATATCCGATCAACACATACCCTAACTCCTAGGGGTGAATTCACATACAATGGCTCTTCCAAGGTATCAACCTCTAAGCCTAGATCCCTCACACATGATGTAGATATGAATGAATGCGATGCGCCAGAGTCAATTAACACCCTAGCCCATAAGCGATAGAGTAAAAATGTACCCTGAATGACCGAATGATCCACTGGCTCATCCTGAGGTGTGATGGCGTAGACACGCCCCTGGATCCCTGAAGTTCGGTCCTGTATGCCCTGTCCTCGGCCTCGACCCATGCCCTGGCCCATCTGGCCTGATTGTGGAGTCCCCACTCGTGGAGTGGTAGGGGTTTGAGTAACACCCTAGAACTGGTACTGACTTCCCTGGCCCATGGTGGGGTAGGGAGGAATAAAATATGTCTGTGCATGCCCCACCAATGACTGGGACTGAGATGACCCGTAGCTCTGGGATCCTTGCCTCCGAGGACAATCCCTCTTTAAGTGACCCGGCTGGTAGTAATGAAAACATGTCCGTTGACCGGCCTGATAAGTTGTCCTGGGGTTTCACCCGCCTAGGAGGAATCGACCTTGGCCTTGGCTTTGCTGGCTACTGCCCTGTCCCTATGGAGCAGAAATTCTCTATGTCTTTTCAGAACTAGAAGAAGAGGATTGGCCCTCCTTCTTCTTGTCTTTAGCACCCACTTACCGGATGTTCCGTGCATCCTCAACTTCTCTCTCAATGGCCATAGTTGTCGTGACCATTGAATCCAAGTTTTGCGGGCAGTGGCCCACAATCTTACCCCGAATGGATAATTTCAAACGTTCCTCAAATTTTCTCATCTTAGCCACGTCTGTGGCCACGTAGTCATCGGTGAAATGAGCTAACTCAGTGAACTTAGCCACGTATTCTAGCGCCATCATTGTCCCTTGTCTCAAATCTAAGAATTCCCGGGCCTTTGCATGTCGAGCCGCCGCTAGAAAGTATTTACCCATGAAGAGCTCCAAGAACTCTCCCCATGTCATTTCCTCTAAGTTCTTGGAGTCCTTTACCCACTCCCACCATAGTTGGGCTTCTCCTGCTAGCTGGAATGCAGCTAGCCTTATCTTCGTGGCATCGGAAGTGATCTCCATTACCTCTAAAATCTTATCAACCTATCGGAACCAATGGTCAACTACCACTGGATCCGCCCCTCCCTTAAAAGTCGGAGACTTGTGTGTCTTGAACCTCCAGAGGTCACTCAAGCCTCCTTGTCCCACACTTGCACTAGCCTGTGCAATAGTAGTAGCTGCAACACTAGCCTATCCAATGGTAGTAGTCACAGTACCAATAGCCTCCATGAATGCCTGATGGTCAAAGGCCGGTGGTGGTTGATTATTGTTCCACCCACCGCCTCGGCGTCCTCTTCCTCTACTAGCCATCTATACACATGTTAGAGCACCAATTTAATATCCCACGACAGGGACCAAACTTTAAACTCTGAGATTCAACTCCTTGTCCCCCTAGTAGACCTTTACACCTGGAACTATCCCGTTCCCTTTGTTTTCTGACCCCTAAGGTTATGTTTTTTAATCCTAGTGTCTCTTTTCCACATACATTTTACCATGTATATTATTCACATATCATGTAGCACATGTCACATAGCATATAGCAATTTAAGCACATAACATGAAATGCAAAATGAATGCAATGGTCTAAATCCATGCCCGACAGTCCTAAATAAATTGTGTACCGATGCTTTGATACCAAGCTATGACGCCCCTAAAACCGGGAGTCCTTTTTCAACCGTCGACCACCCGTCAACCCGCAGAGATACCCGTGATTATTGCATATCTTGTCATCACGTCAAAAATATCCACTTAACCGAGATTATAACTCACATGTGAGACCTGTTTGCATTTTACTCTTTAATCCAATCGTGGTCCAATGTACCACATTTCATCCTCCACTATTGTTCATTTACATCATAGGAACTAAAGGATACATAGCCCAAAGGCCTGGTGAAACAATCTTAAAATTTTCAAAATTTTGGAAAGAGTACCGGTAACGTGAGCCTTCTGGAAAATTAGTACCGGTACGGCGTACCGGTACACTCAGCCTTCTGAACAAGATTGTACTGGTACTGTCAACATCTGTACCAGTACAGTTAACCCACTGGACTTCATTGTACCGGTACTCTTTGCCCACTTTTGCCTATTTCACCTACTTTTCATTTATAACTCATTCTTGAGCATATTATTTCCATCTAACTCATGTACAACCAACAACATCCCAACCAAGAATATGTTATTCGATGTTGGAATCTTAGCAATGTCATGTCATGCAATGAGATGGGACTCACTCATGCAACTCAACCCGAGCCCTCCTTGGCTCCTTTGGTGTTCAGCCATTGGCGCTACACACCCAATGACTATTTAAAAATCTATGGGCCTTTCTTGGGGTGGGTATTTATGGAGTTACACCAACGGCACCCAACCGACACAGAATTTATGGACTTCCACCAACAATTCTCCGTACACCGACACACTTTATGGACTCTTATACCAACGGAGTGCTTCGCCAATCACCGGGTCTGTAACCCGAGAGATAGTCTAACCCTTCTTGCTAACCTTGACTCAATTCTTTATCCATACCAACGTGCGACTCAATCAGATTTTCGATCCAACTATCCCAAGCCCACCATCATCCACCTATTTGGTATTTGATATCAACCATGCACACGCACACCCACACTCATGGCTATGGATGCGTTTTTCCCTGTGCAAATGCAATGTAATGCACTATTGCTATTTCAATGTCATGCTCATATGTAAATAATGTCACACGAGCAAAATTAAACATATATAAACATATTCCATGGCAATTTATATCCAAAGCATAAATCAACATTTTTATGTCCAACCATACATCACAAGCATGTTATTACATATTATATGCCAATAACACACTCTATTCAAAAGGCATAATAAAAGCACATAGTATGCCCACATAACACCAATTTTTATGGAATTACACAAGTAATTATCACATACCAATTCTATGTTAGGAATTTATTTTAAACCATTCTATACCCATTTCATCAATTGCATCAACATAGGTAAATGATATATGTTTCTACCAACATACCCATGTCATATAACCACCCTAGGTTGTAAATTAACCTAAGTAGGAAGGAACCCTACCTCTCAAAGCGTAAAGAATAGCCTTGAGAAGCTCCAAGGTCCCACTTGCAGCTCAAAGCCCTAACTTTCCAAAAATCTCGTTCTTTGATCTTCGGTAAAACTCTCGCTTCTTGGTATAGCCGCTTAGCCCTCGACGAGAGGAACAACTTTTTCTATTGGCTCGAGTTGGTTTGAACAACCAATCCTTGTGGATCTTTGAGAAAAGTGTAGAGAACTTAGGTTTTCCCTCTCCTCTTTTCTATCATCTAACCGGCTGAACAAAAAATGGGGGAAAATTAGATTTTTTCCCTTTTTTATACCATCCATTTACTTGCCTCACATTGTGCCACATGACCCTCTTTTTCCCGGGTCCGTTTTCGCCTCGAAACAATTAAATTTTGCCCGGTTCAAGTTCAAAATATTTTTATTTTAACTTGTCTTAACTATTTTTTAACTTTCAAAATTTTTTATTAAAAATTTTATTTTTGGGTCACCCAAGACTCGATCGCCTCGTAAAATGAAAAATCTGACATCTCAGAATTCGAAGAAAATTTGATGGGGTAACTAGATTTTGCGAGACGAATCCAACGGGTGAGTCTGTTTCATCATGTGAGTTCTAAAATATTTTAGGTTTACAACCCGTACTGTAATGGACAAATTACCATTTTTACTCCCTTTTTCTTAAAAGGTTTAAA
>CAUOFW020002694.1:0-45065 GCA_963454935.2 Ilex paraguariensis
TTCACTAACTCGACGTTCCCCATCATTGAAGCTATGTCCAGGGCCGAAATCCATCTCTACTTAATTCTTTGGCTAGTTTCATGATCGTGATTTATAAGTTCGCGTACAAAATTAAGCTGTCCAGCCTTTGTTGCAACATGTAGAAGAGACTCTCTTGGATATGACAGTGCAAAATCAGTGAGAACAAGTGGATTTTCTTCAAGTAGTTTGTGGAGAACCTCAACATTTCCTGTACAAGCAGCATCAAACACTTCTTCGCTACTCATTTTTTGATCTTGCAGGCAAAACGAAAAGGAGGCCTTCGCTGATGTAAAAGAAATTATTGCTTCAGAAGATTATGTATCAAAACAAACCATTGATCTGCCTTAGATGGCTGTTTGAATTGTCAAAGTACAAAAGTAGAAACTTCAAAGTCAACTTTTCTAACAAAATGGTCACCGGTTGCGGGCAGAAAATTAGTTCCTGCTCTAGAAAGTCAAACTTTCTTATATCTAACAGCCAATACTACGGTAATAAAGTTTTTTATCAAAAAAAAAAAAATGTAATCTTATAAATTACTGTGTATCTCCATTACCTAGATAAAAAATAATTCTAATATATGTGAATTTAATGTTTTTACTAGATATGGTAACATCTTCATGAGAAAATAAAACACTTAACAACTCAGAAATTATCAACACTTTTTTGAATTGAATGGGTTGACATTGTGAGACATTAAAAACAGTAGTTTGTTTTAAATAAAAAAGGAGCAATAGGTTGTTAAAAGCCCAAAGGTTGTCCCGCAACAACCAAACACATACCAAGAGTATCGAGATCAAGACGGCAGTGGATGAAAGACAATGTAAGTAATATCATCAAATCATGGTGAACCTTTTCTCAAACTTTTGTTTCAATTGACTTGCAATCAAGTCCCTACATCATTGTTGTAGTAGTATGAGTAGTATAAATGAGTAATGCTAAATTGACCACAAAAAAAAAAAAAATATCAAATGATGTGACATTATTAAAATGGTATTGTTGGTTTCACTTTTATACATTTGAAATTTAAATTTGTCTCATTATGGTAATGCTACATCATTAGGTCTATTTTTTTGGTTAGTGTAGCAGTATTGAATATAAATTAGAAACGAAGGAACGAGTTGTAAAGAATTCAGAGTATTTGCCTCTTGCTCAACCGTGCTTTCAAGCTGGTGTCCTCTATCTGTTCATTGCTTTTCACATAACCATATGGTGTCACTGTCACAAATGAAGTTCCTACCTTAATTATCTATCATGTTCAGAAGACACATTGGAATTAATACGTGAGTGTTTTTTGTGAGCAATGCTTTGGTTGTTTATGTTCTGAAAATTTGGTGGTAGTAGTGTTGTCATGTATTTCTAGCAAAGTATCTACTGATTACTTCGGTAGATCATGTCTGCTCTTTTATGTGGTGTATCTAACTATCTATGTAATGACTAATTTTTGTGTGGCGCATGGTTAACTCTTTCAATGCAACAGGGTCAGTCTAACAGTATGGAAAAAAAAAGTGTGGATTTTAGGCTCCAAATTTTTAGATGGTCCTATAATTTTAGATATATCACTAACTCACAAAAAAATAATAAATAAATAAATCCATTAAATTTTAAGCCCTATAAAATTAAATCTATTTAACATTTTTATTGCAATAATTTGGGCCTATAATTTAATTCATTACATTAAAAACTTAGAAATTAAAAAAATATTCAAAAATCAACTCATATTTATTTCCGCCCACTTTCTCTCTCTCTCAAGTAAAAAGAAATAAAAAACAAAAACAAAAACAAAAATTAAAATTAAACACTCCCTCTCCCTCTCTGTGGTAAAAAAAATAAAATCATTTTTTAAAAATAATATTAAAAATAAAAAAAATTATTTAATATTTTTGTTTTAGATTTCAAATTAACTTGAATCGTCCTGGAATCAATGTTTTTAAAACCCGGCCCGGCTCGGGGGGTTGGCCTGGTGAACCGGTAACTAAATCGGGCCGAATTTTATATTAGATCGTTTTAGCACAAAACCCAGCTAAAACTAGTTGAATCGGACGGTTTTAAAAAACCGGCCGGATTAGTTTAAAAAGTATAAATACCAGTGTTTTTGGCTCTTTTGGGCATTTTTTGCCTTGAATTGATTTCTCAGCTACACCTCTCGCGAATGGGACCTCTCACTCCAGTCCAGTCCTCAATCTCTTCTCTCTCTCTTCTTCTCCCTCTTGTCTCTCTCTCAGTCCTATCTCTCTCTCCTTTGCACTGCGTCGAAGTCGAGGTAGGAGGGATTCACGGGCCACAGCTCCATCACCGATTTCCATTTCCTAGGCATCCCTCAAGTGTGAAATAGCAAACAACATAGAAGGTACATCCTCTCGTCTTTCTCTCTTTAGTTTGAAGTATTCTGCGCTGTGGGTTTACGGGATGCTCCAGTTTAAGGATTCAATAGTTCACAGAGTTTTGCTGCGTTGTGGGTATTCTGCGTTGTGGGTTTGCTGCAAAGTTTTGCTTTCAAATGTATGTCATACGTTGATGTGGGTTCAATTTAATTCCTGTTTACGAATGTTTCTCATATTTTTTCATAATTAAGAATGATTTGTAACCCTCCACCACAAATAAATTAAATACTGAAAAGCTAAAAACAATAGAGAAGAAAGTGGATTCATGTTTGATGATTTTGGGGCTTTTGTTTTGGCAAATATACATTAAGCATGTTATTTTTATAATTATTGTGAATTTTTAACTTATTTATTATCATTAATAATTATTTTTAATTTTTTAATTATATTATCGATCGAACCAATAACTCAACAGTTGAATCAGTGAGACGTTGTCCCTCTTTCTGGTTGATATTCCGGGCCCCATTTTAAAACTATGCCCGGAATGCAAGCCCACCACTTGCTCAAATTTGTCAAAATGAGAGTCGTATGCTTCACGTTATTGTACTATTCAATCAAGCGTCTCACAATTGGAAAATTGGCCGCTGTTTGGTTGGTACAAACTATAAAGTGATGGGCCTCTTCGAGCAATGTTACATGGAGTTAAAAATTAAATTTGCTAATCTCAATTATTGATTTTATTATAGGTCCAATATTTTTTAGAATCAACTACCTATTCAATGGTTGAGATTATCGAGTCTAATTTTTAAGTCTAATTTTTAAGTTCATCTAACATTAGTCTTTCAACTAATAATAGCCACACTATCAATTTAATGGTAAAAGTGATTAGGTCAACAAACAAAATCAAGGGTTAATAGCATTTTTGATTTTTAAAGTATACACGTTTTATCAATTTAATCCCTAAAATATTAATTTTATTAAATTTGTTCTTAAAGTATTCAATTTGTGTTTAAATAGTTCCTACACAGATATACTGTTATGTTTTTGACAGAATAATTACGTGTTGGTCATGTGGCATCATCTGAAAGAATGACATGTGATTATTTTCGTAACAAATTAACGAATTATCTGATTAGGAACCAAAGTAACAAAAATTAAACCTTGATGGACCAAATTGACTAAATTAATACAATGAAAACTAAACTAAAAAAACCAATATGTTTCAAAGACTGAAAATACTATTTACCCTCGATGACCAGGGAAAACTAGAAGAAATTTAGAAACGCTGAACTCTTTCTTTTTTCTTGTTTGGTTGGCTGGCTGGCTGGGCAACCGGAGGCACAAGAGAAGTCAGAGAAAAATCACTCATCTTAGGGTGGCTTATTATTGACTGTTGTCTTTGTCCAAGTCTCTTGCCTATATAAGAAGAGGCCAAAGACTCTAGTATTTGTCCAAGTTTAAGATGGCAAAGACTATTACATTAGGGAAATAAGAGGTGGAGATGCACTTCTTTTTAGTCTCACTTAATGTATCTCAATTATGTAAGGATAAATGGATGAGAGCTGCTAACGGTAGATATCTAGGGATCAAAATAAAGTTTACGACTATATTAATATCGTACCAAAAATTATAATATTTAATTGTGCAATTATAACTCTAAAAAGTTTACATTACAATTCAAAAAATTGTGATCGATTCTAAAGTTGTGGTCAATCATGACCCACCCTCCAATTTTTCAAAAAAAAAAAAAAAACTATTCCTATAATTAATATATTTTTTATATAATGTAATTGCCTAAATAAGTCTTATTGTACCCACCCTATCACTTTTGTTTAAGCCCATAATAAAATGGTTATAAATATAATACAAAACATATTTGAATAAATTTTGGACTTATTGAAAGTTAATTTTAATGATTTTGAACTTGTTACAAGATCATTTTATTATTGTATAAAAATTAGAATTATTGTTTTATAAATACAGAACTATCCCATAACTAAACAAAAAATTGTGTCATAAACAAAAATGAGAAAAATTAGACTTCAAAAAACTTTATATACAAAAATTTTAATTAGATGATCTTATTTTCACCGCACAAAATCGATGGAGGGGCTGCCAGAGGTAAAAAAAAAAAAAATCGAGTACTTTTTTAGATGATGAGTTATGATTGCCAATAATTATATATTTTACTAGTACTTATTTTGTTACGATTTTTGTAATTGACATTGATTTGCATATTTTTTAATTTTTTTCTTTTCACATTTATAAATTTGTTTTGCAATTGGTTTATAACTAATCTTTATGTTCTACTGTTATATGTAAATAAATAAAAATATGTATTACCTTATTTTTATGGGAAAAATAATTAAAAATTGTAATTAAAGTGTGCACCCATAATATCCCCCTCCCCCTCCCAAAAAAATAAAAATAAAAATAAAAAATCGGTAAGAGAGGATACAGTCCACACACACACACAACTATATGATGAAACTGATTCCTGGAAATTCATCTTTAATTGATCGGATTATATTTTCGAGCCGAATATTCTACTTTAACATATCCGAATATATAAATAATCAAATCGGCTTAACTCTTTCCCTCTAATTTGAATGTATAGATAGATTTAATTTTTTTGTGGGACATTATAATTATATAAATTTTTTGGGGAGGAAAGTTTCCTTAGGTAAAAGTTTCAGTGCTTGGGATGGGTCATTTTTCCAAATTTGTAAACTTCTACCATATAATGGCCATGGTGTGGAAGAGCCTGGATTCTATTGTAGGTTAAAGAAACTTATTAAATTAACTCAGTGCACAAGATTTTTATTATTTGGTAGGGCTTAAAAAGAGTTAGATGTACGTAGTCGATACAAAAAAAAATTGAAAATCAAATATACAAAATTTGTAAAGATTTCAGAATAAATTATTTAATAAAAATATTTTTTGTTTAACATAAACAAAATATATGAGCAAAAAAGGTAAAAAAATAATTTGTCTATAATTAGTTAATTACAAGTTATCTTTCTCACTAATTTTATTTCGATGCATGTAATCATCGAGTCCCTGTTCAGAAATTAATTATTTGAAATAGCATAAAATATTTTTGGTGTTAAGACATTTTATATTTTACATCAATTGTTTTTAAAATTTAGAAGACAATGTATTACAAGTTGGTTGGTATAAATTGACGAGCCTCTGTACCAGAACTAGAAGTATTAATTGAGATGAGTTACTCAGGTTTAGCTATGATAAGACTTGACTCGAGCTCGACTTGTATTATAAGTTAGCTAACGTTGAACAATTTTTTAGATTCGGCTCGAGCTCGACTCGTGTTCTAAACGAGATTAAAGGCTAAACAATTTTTTTAACTTGACTCATACTCACGAAATTCAGCTCGTTTATATAAAATAGTTGAACTATTCAGACTCGAGTCGAGTTCTAAACAAGTCAAACTTAAATAATTTTTTAAATTTATTTAAAAAAAAAACGAATTCCACCGGCTCAAATTCAAGCTTGATTAACTCACCGAACAAGAGCAAAGACGACGCAGTCAATGGACAGTCTTTGTCCAAGTCTTCTGGTTAGGGTTGTTAATCAAACTGAGCTATTTGAGTTTGATTTGAATTCGGCTCGGGTTCTGCTCGTTCAAGCTAGGTTCGTTTTTTAAAGGAGTTCAAACTTGAACAAATTTTTAGACTCATTTAGAAAACAAGACCTACAAGTTCGATTCAAACTCGACAGACTTAACTCGTTTATATGCAAATACTCGGGCTAGTCTTATTTTTGACTCGTTAGGCTTGGCTCATTTCTTAAACGAGCCAAGTTTAAACAATTTTTTAAATTCAATTAAAAAATAACTATTTCAATCTCGACTCGAACTCGGCTTGCAGCCGTTCAACTCTACCAGTTTAAGACGCCACAGACTTTAGGATAAATAAAAGGTAGGGAAAGATCACGGTGGCACTGCGCCCTATTCAAAATTTTAATATTTAATCATAAATATTATAATTAAAAATCACGGTGTCACCGCCCTGCGCCATGGTGCAAAGTAGAGCCTTTATCGTAAAGTAAATGTCTTTACTTCACTAACTTCTATATACCCACCCACCCAATTTTCTTATTCATTCGACAAGGGATTGGTCACAAATGCAACTTTTTATATTCAACAATAAATTATAAGGACATATCAATTATTTTTTTTTTAAAAAAAAAAACCAAACACACATGAAATGTAGGGTACTTTGGCAAGGACCCTCACACTTACTAAGGAACAAAAAGTACAAATAAAAAGGCGAGTAGTGCAACTCCTGCAACTATAGGATCTGAAGAGGTTGTCCATGCCACAATCATGGTTTGCCAGTTACTGAAACTTTCTTTCCACGCTTCCATAGATAACTTCCCCATATAATCACCCACCTATGGAACAATGTTATAATGAAGGCACCTCCAAGAACGACATAAGTATTGCCTCCTCTCGTGATACTGGCAATTGCAAATCCATAGGCAAACATCATAGAAACCATAGCAATCAAAAGCTCCCTTTGAAATGGAAATCCAACAGTGATATAAGTTATAATGCTGAGTGAAGCAGTAAGCCCCAAGGTGTTTGCAAACACAAAAAAAAAAGTTACAGGATCAGGGTCCAAAACAGCATTCGGAGAATATACCACTCCCAGTGGAGGAGGAGCTGTGTTAGATGTGGTGTCTGATACCTGATCCACGATGCCTTTTGGAGGGCTCACGCCTGCTTGAAAGGTGACTGTGGCAATCAGAGCAGCCACTACTAGCAGTTCATTACGTGCATTGCTTGGTGAATCTCTTTTTTTATGAAACTTCAAGTATTTGAGCCAGTCGTTGGAAGATTTTAGTTGAAGTACTTCACTGTTGGCTTGTTCAGTTTCTGCCGCCTGTTGAAGAGAAGTTGTGGAGATAGTTTTAGCATGTAGAGCACTAAGTGCTCCGACAATTTGAAGGACTTCTCTCAGATGGAGATCCTTGAGACTTTCTATTGGACTTTCTATTACTATATCCACCACATCCATGGCTGCAAACCCTTCAAATTTATGGCATTCACCTCCACTATCTTACTGATCGAGTTATTGCTATCGAGTAGTAGTTCTATGGTCTGCATCAGAGAAACAGTTGCAATTAACATTTTACGTAGTCTTTCATAGAAGTATGAAAATAAATAATAAAATAAAAAAAAAGATCTCTATAACTGAAATTGTCAATGAGTAGTGTCGTCTACTCGTGTTAAAATTTGTTTAACTCATGTCAAACAATATGAAATGTGATAAACAATAGAAAAACAAGCATGAAAAGGCAAATAGTACGTAAAAGGGAGTGAAGGAAGTTTGATAGATTTGAACTTACTTCCACTTGCTTTCTGGAGGCTGCAATATGTAAAACAGTGTTCCCATTACAATCACAAGAATTTATGATGGCTTCCATGTTGAGCCTTTCGAGCCAGCTAACCAAAAGCCTAAAGGCGTCGAATTGGTTGTTTTCCACAGAGAGATGAAGGGCAGTTTTCCCGCAAACCATGGTATCTTCAACAGATTTCGGACAAGCAGAGAGCAATACATTCATCACTTCAATTCTGCCCTTCATAGCAGCATAGTGAAGAGCTGTTATTTGGTCTTTGCCTTTCAGACGACAAATTTCATGATTATTTTTCACAAATTTCTTCACCAATTCCATGTTCCCCATCATCAAAGCTATGTCTAGAGGCCGAAATCCATCTCTACTTAATTCTTTCTCTAGTTCACGATCATGATTTATAAGTTCGCGTACTAAATCAAGCTGCCTGGATTTCGTTGCAACATGAAGAGGAGACTCTCTTGGAGATGATAGTGCAACATCAATAAGAACACTTGGATTTTCTTTAAGGATTTTGTGAAAAAACTCAACATTTCCTTCCCAAGCAGCTTCCAACAGTACTTTACTATCCATTTTTTGATCTTGCATGCAAAACTAAAAGGAGGCCTTAGCTGATGTAAAAGAAATTATTGCTTAGAGAAGATTATGTATCAAAACAGACCATTGGACTGCCTTATATATATAATTCACTCTAACGGGTGTTTGAATTGTCAAAGTAATATAACTTTTCTAACAAGAAAGACAAACTTACTTATATCTAACAGCTAATAAAATGAATTGCTTATATTATATGCTTGCAGTCAATGCATGCATGGGAGGTAGTCAAATTTTTTATGATGACCTTGGATTCCAAATAATTTAGTCTTTCAAAATATTCTTCAATTCAAAGTGCGTTTGTAAAAACAACAATAGTTTAGTAAATAATTCAAAGCAATCCAAATTAAAATTCTGAGTAATACTTGTGCCTATTTCGTTGGTTTGATAGTAGTCATTTAATGATCAGTTTCAATCCAAATGCTCCGAGTACATGGGCGGCGCCAGATTTTTCATGCAGTGGGTAAGCTAAAATCATAATATTTTTATTATTTTTATAAACACAATAACTAATAATAATTTTATAGGTCAAATTTCATTAAAAGAATCTTTTAATTCAAATTTAATAATTAAAATTTTATTTTCTGTTATAGCCAAAAAAAATGGACAACAATAACCAAAGTCCTACTAATTGTGTAATAATTAAAATAACAAGAGAAGTGTCAAAATCGAAGAAATAGTTTATGCATAATCTCTTACAACCGCTCCGATAAAATATCCTAATATACCATTTCCATTAAAATTATTCATTCAATTGACTGGATAAACGTTGATTGAATTCAAAAACAAAGCCAAAAAAGACTGAAGAGAAAGAAGACAAAAAAGAGATAAGAACAGAAATGAGATAGCCTAGAGAGAAAAATTCAAAGGAAACGATGTTTATAATGTATCGTGTATAACATATGTGTATCAAGTTCGTGTGGCATTTATTTGGAATTAGTGTCAAATTATTTATTTGAAGAGACTAATAAATTCACATATTTATCACTCAATTTCATTAAAGTTAAACCTCCACCAACTCTATGTCAATTTCGTTGGTCATTTTTAGAATCGTGAAGACTAAAATTAATTTATCAAATTTATCTAAATATGAAAATTTTCGTGAAAAATACGAACGAAATGGCAGAGACTGGGAGTCAAAGTTGGAACGAAGAGTCAGAAGATGAAGGCATGGAAAATAAAGCTACCAAAATTATGTTTTGATTGTTTTAAAATTACACAAACAAATAGTATATATTATGAAAATTTTAGCGAGGACAGGATTCAGAAATTTTTAAAATTTTATCACAGTCCCAAATTTTTTAAAAATTTCAGTGGAGACAGCTACCCATTGAAGATCCACCACTGTCTGAGCTTTGGCAATAATAAGTCACCATAATTTTTTGGGGAGCCAAATCATGAGGAACAGTATATGAAATTACGGAAAATGTTATTTGGACCTAAAAATCTGATATAATTTAGTGACTTAATGACGTGGTTTCATTAAAATCATTGGATAAACACCAAATTTCAATGTTTGATGGAGCTCACAGTTATTCCAAAGGTCATAGTGAATTAGGTCACAATAACATTGCTCATAAACCACGTATACTTTTGTATTTTATTTTCCTTCCGTACAGGGCATCCTTATACATAGATTTCACTTCGATTCATAAAAATTTACGATCTACTATCAATTGTCAAGTTCTGTCCCAGAAACGCCATTGGGTTAGTTAATTCTGGTAAGCCCATCCAAGAATTACATTGTCTACCTAATTTCGACAAGCTAGTTGGAGGATTCGATACTGATTGAACGTTGACTACGAAGCTTTGATGCAGCCACTTTGTTTGTTTGTTTTATTTTTTGGGTTGGGGAAGGGAGAATGGACTGAGGCTGTAACTCGTAATAGTTTGTGGACAAAAGTGCGTACGTGATATCATTGGGTTACTTCCTCACGTCAATGCAGCCACTATATGCCCATGTTAAATCTAAATCCAATTTGAAAACTTTCGGTCTGAACCGTTTCAGTTTCAATTATAAGACAGATTCAATTTTTACGGTCTATATTCGAATTCATTAAAAACCAAATATACAATACAAAATATTCGACCATATTTGATTATGTAATCAACACATGAATTCTAACTCATTTTTATCAAATAATCACAAAATTATATTGTCTATTTATGTAAAATTCGGATGAGATTATAATCGGATCAGACATCAATAAATCCAAATCAAAATTATTGAAGTATGATATAACACATTCAGATTTGGATAATCAATCAAAAAAATATTGAGAAAATTTTAGTTACTTACATTCTAGTTTATCATATCTTCAAAGAAAACACTCTATTTTTAAAATTTTCACTGACACCCCTTGTTAAATTAAAAGTGTTAATTATAATATAATTTTACTAAATTACCCATGATATATTTTATAAAAAATTTTATTTACACTACCTCTAGATATGCATATCTTCAATGAGATCCCCTCTATTTTTTAAATTTTTTTATGCATTAAATTTGACTCGAACTAGTTAAAATTTATTTTTTATGTATTAAAATTCGAATTAATTAAAAATTATATTTTTACGTATTAAAATTTGACCCGATTAAAATTATATTCAAGAAGACGCAAATCAAATTTTAATCAACTAGCATTAAATTTTAATCAAGCCGAATTTTGATATAAAAAAATATAAATATTAATTGACTCAAAAATTTTAATCAACTTACATCGAATTTTAATAAATAAAAAAATATAAATTTTAAGTGACTCAAATCAAATTTTAATCGGGACTAACAACTCAAGGAGAGCTCAAATTGAATCGAATTTTAATATGTGAAAAAAGACTTCTAATAGGCTGGAATTTTAATACGGAAAAAATAAAATTTAATCAATTTTAATCGAATTTTAATAGACTTAAATTTTAATATGTAAAAAAAAAAATTTAATTGGTTCGAATTTTAATCGAATTGTATAAAGAAAGTTGTTTGAGATTTATGTAGGAGCAATTTTGTTATTTTAGACAATTTAATTTTGTTATATATGGTGGTTTAATGGCAGGGGTATTAGTAATGTTTAAATATAAACTACAAAGGGTGTTAGTGATGTCTTTAATAATAGATGAGGTGTCCTTGAAGATATAATAAATTAAAAGGGGTGTGATTGAAATTTTTCCAAAAATATTTCATGTCCTATGGAATTTGAATTCATATCAATTTGGACTGAAAATCCGATCCATTAATATAACTACTCATCACAGGCTTTTGAAACATTAATTTGAAGGTTTGTATGTGATTCTTGTGCTTGTTTGTGTGGTAGGAGAAGGGTAAAGAAAGGAAGCTGAGTGAAACACATTCAAAAAATTTGCTCCCTGTTTGAGGAAGGTATAGACAGAGAGAATAAGAATTTTCTTTTTGAGCAAAAGGGAAGAATAGATATTCTTACTTGAACATAGACCCAAGCTTAGATCTTTTTGAATGCCAATCTTACGTGGAAATGAGTATCTCATTTATAATAAATGCGGATACTTGGTTTCTAAAATGAGTATCTCATTTATAGTAAATGCGGATACTTGGTTTCTAACTATTGTAATAATCTTATTTTATTTTTCTGAATAGATAGTAATTCTTCTAGTGTTTGGTTATTGTCCATGATTTTTTTTTTACTTTATCTGCAAGTTTTGATCCCGAATTGTTTAATAAAATATTGTATACTTTGGGTTAAGCTCAATCGACCTCATCACACGCATGGTATCATATTAAAGATTTAGAACGCTAACTTATACCACACTGGTCTTCGCTTTTTTTAGCAAAAGAAGCATCAGGTGCTTGTCTATAAGAACGTTACTTTTGGCCATCCAAGCTCCCTGCTACATTGAATGTGTAAGGCCTTTTGTTTTGTATGCTTGATCAAAAAATGAGTAGCAAAGAAGTGTTCGAAGCTGCTTGCACAGGAAATGTTGAGGTTCTCCACAAACTACTAGAAGAAAATCCACTTATTCTCACTGATGTTGCAATATCATATCCAAGAGAGTCTCTTCTACATGTTGCAACTAAGGCTGGACAGCTTAATTTTGTACGCGAACTTATAAATCACGATCATGAACTAGCCAAAGAATTAAGTAGAGATGGATTTCGGCCTCTGGACATAGCTTCAATGATGGGGAATGTCGAGTTGGTGAAGGAACTTGTGAAAAATGATCCTGGAATTTGTCGTCTCAAAGGCAAAGACCAAAGAACAGCTCTTCACCATGCTGCTATGAAGGGAAGGACTCAAGTGATAGATGAATTGCTCAAAACATGCCCGGAGTGCATTGAAGATGTCACGATTCACAGGGAAACTGCCCTTCATCTTGCTGTGGAAACCAACCAATTCGAGGCCTTTCAGTTCTTGGTTAACTGGCTCGAAAGTCACAGCATTGAGAGCATCATTAATAGGAGAGATAGCAACGAAAACACAGTTTTACACCTTGCAGCCTCTAGAAAGCAAGTGGAAGTAAGTTCAAGTCTATCCACCACTTCCTTGAATCCCCCTTTTTGGGGCTTTTGATGTTCTCTTTTTCATTATTTTATCATTTTTGTGACTATTTTCCCTTGTGGGAACTGTTATTTTCATATGACCACAAGAAAGCTAGAGCCTTTTTCTCTTTTCTTGTAATATATTGAAACTAGTTCGCTTTTTGGTGAATTTCTCCTTATCCTTGAGAGACTATGACTTATAAGTATATACGTCTCGGTGGTGGTTGTTTTTCGATGGATGACAGTAATATGTGCTTACAGAATAACATGTTACAATTTCTTTTTTTCTCTGATGCAGATCATAGAACTAGTGCTTAATAGCAACAATCCTATCAGCAACATAGTGGAAGTGAATGCCACAAATTTGAAGGGTTTGACAGCAATGGATGTGGTGGATATAGTCATGGAAAGTCCCAAGGATCTCCACCTGAAAGAAATCCTTCAACGTGCCGGGGGACTTGGTGCTCAACATGCCAATGCTGTCTCCACGACTCCTCTTCAACAGGTTGCAGAACCTGATCAACAAACCGACCACAAGCAACCATTCAATAAATGGATTAGTTTCCTTATGCGTCAAGAGCAAAGAAAACTAATCAACACGCGTAATGAGCTTCTCGTATTGGCTGCACTGTTCGCCACGGTCACCTTTCAAGCAGCTGTTAACCCTCCAAATGGCTCCCTGAAATCAAACAACAAAGCAAGTTCTGATAACGCAACAGCTTCTTCGCCTTCACCAGCACCAAGTCATGCACCCTCTACTGCGTCCGACAGTTTCTATTTTTTATTTTTTTTTCCAAACTCCTTGGGGTTTTTTGGGGCACTAAGCATTATAATGCTTTTCACTATCATGGTTGAAGTTCCTTTTAAATTGGAGCTCCTGACTGCCATGTTTTCTATGATGGCGGCCTACATGGTTGCCATTGGTGGCATTATCACCAACAACATCGTCGGGACTATCATTTTAATTATTCCCTCGTTTGTGTTATTTTATCTCCCGTGGGTGATTAGATGGGGAATACAAACTTTTAAGCTCAGAATGACAAAACTTCCAGTGACCAGCAGCGGCCCATGATGGTCGTCTAGACTGGGGTGGGGGAATATTCGAACCGTAAACCACCAAGTCGCGGTGGGAAGATCGAACTCACCCACTGGGTAGGACTAAAGTCCATTTGTTTATAACTGGACTAAATTGCTTTCTTAATCAATAAAGGGACTAGGGATCCTTGTCAATCCAGTTCATAGAATGTTGTAAGTACATAAATAGACGTGCAAATGTTTGTAAGATTTTAGCCTCAAATGTTTAACATCTGAATGTTGTAAAAGCTGAATAAACTTATTAATGTTTAATTTGTAAGATTTTAGCCTGAAATTCCGTCTCTTTTATCTAAATGTTGTAAAAGCTGATATTTATAATTGTTATTATCTTTTCAGTTGATGTTTTAATTTTCGTTGTCTATTTTTGGAAACAATCGGTCAGGATTTCCCCTATACAATCTCTTATACAAATTGAAGAATTTTAAGAGGGACCTCCAATTTTGGAATATATATGTTGTGGGAACAATTTTAAAGATAAAAGAAACGGAATTTGAGGTCTGCAACATTCAAAAATCGTAGAGAATAAGTCTCATTTGTTGCATCGAGTAAAGTTTTATGAGTTTGAATCTTAATTTATTTTTTTAAATGACCTTAAAAAAATTGTTCAAATTCGACTTGTTTAGAACCCGAGCCGAGCCTAGGTCAAATCTGAGCGAAACCGGAATACTTCGACTATTTTACATATAAAGTAATCGAATTTTACGAACTTGAATCGAGCCTTTTAGGCTTATCTATATCTATATCTATGTCTATATCTATACTACTTCTAAAAGCTACTGAATCAAATTTTTTCCAGAAATACCACTAGCATTTGTATAATGCCAAATTCATCCATCTTTTTTGATGATTTAGCTTCTCGATGACATTTTGTCCAACAATGAAAACCCCTCTCGATCACGTGGATATTTATTTGGGTTAATTATAAATTACCCCCTCAACTATGGGTATTGCTACAATTACCTATTGTAGGTTTTAATTTCGATAAATTGCTTTCTCAAAATTTTCAATTGACCAAATTAACAGATAAAATTAATTACTTTTGACGTTTGAAAACTGATGGAATGTGTTAATTGAAAAATATTGAAAATTAATGGGGAAAATTTGTTGAAATTGAAACTTGAGAGAGTTAATTATAACAATATCCAAAGCTTAAGGGGGTAATTTAAAATTAACCCTATTTATTATCTTCTCCAAATAAAAATGCCCACAGCCCACTCCAAATTCCACCGCTCTCTATCTTCTTATACTCTCCCCAAACCCCCACTTAGCCTCCAAATATGCACATAACCCACCCCAAATTAACCTTTTTCTCTGTACGCATTTTGGGACATAATGCATGAAGTTGCAATGCCTAGAGAAGATTTCAATTCACGCAATTCCATTACTTCAAACTGGCATTTGAATCACTCTAAGGTGTTTTTCCTCTCTCCTTGGCAACTCAACACTCTATGCGTCTAGCGATTTCGAAACCAGCAGCTTATTTCTTGGTATTGTTCTTCCACTGATTTTCTCTATTGCAAATACATCTCTTTTTTATTTTAACATCATAACGGACGCCGACAACATTAAACTTTGACAGAAGAAATCCAACGCAAACACCGTGTGTATTGGCATCACGGAAGCAACAGTGTGCTGGTCAAACAGGTACTCAATCATCCTGGCTCTCTATATCTATGTTGTTTATATTCTTTGTTTTTGTTTTTTCACTTATTTAGCATGTGGTGATTTTTGTGATGCATAGGATTAGAGTTTGTGCACAATTCTATAAAACAATAAACTGCTCTTAACAATTTTTTTACGTTTCTTTTCCCGAGCTGCTTGAACGTAGTGGTTTATTGCTAATTAAGTAATAACATAAAATTATACTGATAATTTAGTTGATAGGTATAGATTGTTGATTGTCTTTCAAAATACAAATATTAGCAAAAGTGGACTTGACCATTTATTTTAACACAAAATATACAAAAGATATGGAGCAATTTGGTGCAGTAGATGGGTTGTGAGAAAATTCCCGGTTTGCTACCTTCTTAGTAACCTTGCACACATGATATGAATTTTGTGAGAACCTTGCAGTTTTGTTGTGGATTTTTGCGAATTTATTTTTTCATGTACCTTTTGGTGAATGGACTGATTGATTCTGGTTTGGCATTTTAGTTTGTTGGGTATGTGGTTGTTGGTTCAACAAAGATTCTAGATAGTTGTTTTGATAAATTGGGGTTACTGGATCTTCTAAATTTAGCATGCCTACTATCAATTCACTCAATTGTGTTGTTATGAGGCTTTGGTGCTAAAACAAACAGTTTGATGATTAACATTTGTACTATAAGAAATGATTCATATTTTTGTTCATGTCCATAAGGAATTTATGGGTAGACACACGAAAAAATGTCATAGCCAAGGTAATCACACAAGGATATGGTGAAGTGACGATGTTCTTGTACATGCCAAGAGCGGTTAAAAACTTCCTTTCAATGCCAATGAAGATCAAACATCTTTTTAAACCAATCTCCTCTTTGATGGTTGGAGAAAATACGAAAAAATATGGTCATGAAATGGCAGATACTGGGGCAAGGCTTTAACTATCATGTCACTCTTTTGGGTTTTGGTGGGTCAACTCTAATTTGGTTACTTGTAAAAGACTATATGGATGTGAACTTCTATCTAGATCTTTTTTGAACTGTTTCTTGGATTATGGACAGTTTTAATTATAAACTTTTTTTCTTTTTGTGTATGATTTTTATTTTTTTTTTGTATTGAAGTGGTTAAATGTCATACAATTATAGCAAGAATCATGCACACAAATTGTCTTACAATTTGGTTTTTTCTAATCAAATTTCCGTTTTGGTTGTGATTAGAATGTTTGATCTGTATTCTTGAAAATTTACTTTTTCTACGATGTTTATAAATTTCCCTTTTTGGTTGTGATTGGGGGCATTGTTTTTTGGATATAGGCTAAAATTTACTTATTTCTTATTGGCTCTTAAATACCCTCTATGCCGCCAATTTTATCTATTATAATTTTTTTTACTA
The DNA here is from genome assembly GCA_963454935.2 of Ilex paraguariensis. Classification (NCBI taxonomy): domain Eukaryota; kingdom Viridiplantae; phylum Streptophyta; class Magnoliopsida; order Aquifoliales; family Aquifoliaceae; genus Ilex; species Ilex paraguariensis. The sequence goes on from CAUOFW020002694.1 coordinate 16,945, forward strand.
TCAACATGCCATCGATTTTAACTTGGGAAATGGAAGTGAGTTTAAAGTTTAGGAAATGGAAAATGATGAATAATCTGTGATGCTTAGAAGCACTTAAAACTTCTATAAGCTTCCCCTACGCATGGACCTGAAGCAAAGAACACAAACAAGGCACACATTGAGAAGTAGAGTCGATTTACATACTGCTACGGCCTAGCCTTTCAACCACACAATAAACATGTATCTGTGGGTCACTAGCATGGAAATCATGTTTATGGTGTGAATTTTTTGGCAGTGAATATGATAATTGGGTTTGTGTGGATACTAAGTGAGTTGAATAGGAGGGAGATTTTGCATTATATGCCCATTTATCATCTGATTTAGAATGGATTTTTTAGAATTTAGGTCAATTATGAATCTATTTTTGTGTTGATTTTGTTTTTTCAAATTTGGGTGGATAGTTTGCAATTTTAGGTGTATTCTATGCAATTTAGGAATTAAATTTCAATTTTAATGTCAGTTTGGATGTTTTTGCAATTAAGAATTTCTCATTACTTAATTACAATGAATCTATGCTAGGTGTTGCTCGGTGCCAATAATACTATGCATGTAAGGTGTTTAATAAAATGAGCTATTGTAATATATGTGGTTATGATGGACTTTGAGAGTGGTTGCTATGGATGGTGATGAGTGCTGACATGTAGAACAATCTTTGGGTGCGTGCAATTTTTATACGTGTCTTGCATATTGCATCTGGCTAAGATTGATTGTGGTGGACATTACGAACTTGGTAAAGAGTGGTGAAATTTTTTCTTTTGGTTCCACCACTTGAGTGGTGCCAAAACCCAATCCATGGGTATGCCCATGATCAGAATTTGCATGATTTGTTTGTATAGGGTCACATTATGAATTTGCATTATTTATGTTGGGTATTGTTATAGTTGTGTACTATTTGCAAACTGAGCTATAAGAGTGACATGTGTTGGATTAGGCTCTGAAGATTTTTATTATTGTATGCCCCTCTCTCTTTTTTAATTTATTTCCACTACAGTTAAATACTCTTTATGGATTGAATTGGTTTACATTCCCAGTATAGATTCATTGAGTTGGAGTTGCTTTATTATTTTTTTTCTTCCTTTATTGAACATGTGAATTTGCAGAGCTGACATATGTTTGTTTGTTGTTGTTCCTCATAACGTGGAATTTGCTTATATTTACTCTAAAAATTTTGGTGCTTCAAAAAAAAAAAAAAATTAATGGTCAAGTTTTATTACTTATAAAAATAAACAATATGCCCATTCAAATTGATAAAGAATTACATTCTTGCTCAATTCCCTTTTACTTGTAAACTTTAAAATTTTGCTCTGTTTTCCTTTCCCTTCCTTTTCCTCGAAACTAGTCATGATGTTTAAGAATAATTGAGTGAGTGTAGTCTATTTTGCATAGTGTTGAAGTCCTAATACTTGAGGCATTAATTGACAGGAGCAGATTGAAGAAAAATTAAGAGGGACACAAAAGTTTCTATTGGAATTGACGAGTCAGATTTTTCAAGTTTTGTTAATACTTCTGAGAGGTTTAGATCTTCATTGCTCTTTTGTTTGTTAATCTATTAGAAATCTTGATGCCAACCATTTTATGTACTTAATTGATGTGCTGCTTCCTTAATATTGGTGTCTTCTAAACCATTTTAACGAGGTAGTGTAACATTTCTCATTCAATTCAACTGAAGTGGCCTTATTTCCTTGTGATGATACCATGCAACGTTTCGCATAATTCATTTGTCATCTTTAACTATCAATTTTTCTATCATAGTATGCAGTATCTATAAAGAGACTTCTATTTTCACACTTTCAACTGTGATAAATTCAGGAAACAAAGATACAAGAATTCAATATAATTATTTTCAATCTTCATATGATCAAACCTCATAGTTCACTTGTAATGCATGTGTGCACCAATTAGTTTTTCTAAATAAGCCTAAAAAATTATTCAAACTCAATTTATTTAGAATACCAGTCGAGTTCGAGTCAAGTTTTATTCAAATTGAACTCGAGCCGAATCTAAGTAATTTGTCTCGATTAACACCCCTAATTCTGCCTTTGAAAGTAAGAATACATGTCTTCAAATTCAGGATGTTAGACTACGGTGTCAAAAAACTAATTATCGATACCACATTTTTTGTTTTTAATCTACTTATAAATTATATAACGTCATACGTAAAACATTTTCTTCTTTTAAATTTTCATTGATTTTATTATTGACGAAGTCCAAACATTAGAAGTTAACTCTGACGACAAGAATATCAATGAGGGATGGAGTAGAAAGAAACAATCAAGTAAAAATTTAAAACAAATCTTATTATGGTCCTAATTATTTTCTGAACTGTATAATTTATTTCAATCAATTCATTTCATTAAAATTAATTGTTAAACGAAACAAACTAACAGTTAATTTCAACGAAATCTATTTCAATTGTCAATGAATCTTAGTCGAATTAAAACAAATTACATAATTTAAGGAACAAATTAAAATAAATGAAAGTTCAAGTAATAATTTAAGTCATATGCCATTAGGACATTTATGAGGTTCAACCAAATTTAATATTCAATTCTATTCAATTACTTAATCTACAAATGAATTTTAATCGTATCAAAGAATTACTAAATTGCATCATCTATTTACGTAAAATTTAGAAGGAATTATAATTGGATCACACATTGATAAATTCAACCAAATACTAAACTCACTATTAATTCTATGATTATAAGTGATTAGATTAATAAATTATGTGTATGTAATATTGCTCAACAAATAATTGAATTGAAGAAAATTAATTATCAGGACACACAGTTCATTCACTTGAAAAGGTAGGGTTTGGCAAGAACCCTAATAATTATAAAAAAAAAATCAAGAAATTACAATAAATCAAATGATATGACAAACCAAAAGCCATTCAAGCTAAAAAGAGAAAAAAAAAACTTGGTGGCCAAGACTTGTCCTTTGTTGGTTAGGTCTTAAGATCTATCCCTTCTTATACTCTCTAATGATTAGTCATTCTTATTTTTTTGTGAGACATGTTCTAGACCAGCTCAAGAAATGGTGGCCAACCGTTAAATTCGAAAGAGTAGTCGGTGTAAACCTAGACAAAAAAGAAAAAAATTGAAAAAAAAAATTCATGGGAAGTTTTTTCACCACCATCATGTTGTGGTGCAAAGTGTAAACAAAGCAAACTAAGAAATATAAAATGTAAACTTTAGAGAAGTAGATGAACAAATTGAAATTACTTTAAAAAATGTAACGATTACGTGATAACTTTCAAATGTAATGATTACTGAACTCGAGTAATGTTACACTTATCAAATTTTGAGATTAAATTTAGAGTCTAAATAATATGACAGTTGATTATTTAAAGTTTTTATTGAGGCCTAAATGACATCACATCAATCAAAAAAAGTGAAGTCAATTACCATGTCATTTAAACTTTAAATATAATCCCAAAATTTGATAGTTTTACTGAACTCTCAAATCTCGCTCTACCGAATATCTCTCTCATATACCGGTACTCAATACAACACCAATCTAAATATTTTAAATAGACTACTTAGCCGACGTTGTTAAGCCCGTGGTGTTGCCACCAGACCAATCATACAAAAGAGCTTCATATCCACGTTGCATGCTTCATGAAGCTTCCATTCATGTGCCAACCTAGCTCTAGCTAGTTCTAAAAAGTTGGCACTTCAATTGTTCAGACAGCTACCACTCTTCCAAATGCTTCTGTAATATTTTAGAGACTGACAAAATAAAACTACAAATTATATTTTTAACACATCAATCATGGGTTACTGGTCACCGGAAGTTTGTCTCCAAGCTTCCACAGTTTTCTTCCCCAAATAACCACCCACCTGTGGAAGAATGTTACAATGAAGGCAGCACCCAGAATGATAAATGGGATGTGTACTTCTGTGATACTAGCAATTGCGAATCCGTAGGCAAACATTACCGAAACCATAGAAATCACAAGCTCCTTTTGAAATGGAAATCCAACAGTGAGGTAAGTTATGATACTGAGTGAAGCAGTAAGCCCCAAGGTGTTTGCAAACACGAAAGATAATGTTTTGAAATTCGAGACCAAAACTGCTGAACGTGTGCGAAGATCCCCTGATGAGGTGTCTGATTCCAGTTTTAGGATGCCACTCGGAGGGTTCACGCCTGCTTGAAAGGTGACCGTGGCAATCAAAGCAGCCACTACTAGCAGTGCATTACGTGCTTCGCTTGGTGAATCTCTTTCTTTTTGAAACTTGAGGTATTTGAGCCAATCCCTGGAAGATGTTTGACTGAAGTACTCCATTGCTGGCTTGTTCAGTTTTTGCAGGATGTTGAAGACAAGTTTTGGAGACAGTATTAGCATGTAGAGCACTAAGTGCTCCGGCAATTTGAAGGATTTCTCTCAGATGGAGATCCTTGGGACTTTCTATTACTATATCCACCACATCCATGGCTGTCAAACCCTTCAAATTTATGGCATTCACCTCCACTATCTTACTGATTGAGTTATTGTTATTGAGCAGTAGTTCTATGGTCTGCATCAGAAAAACATTTGCAATTAGCATGGTATATAGTCTTTCATAGAAGTATGAAAGCTAAATAAGGAAATAATAAAAAGTTATCTATAACTAAAATTGTCAATAAGTAGTGTCGTGTACTGGTGTTAAAATTTGCTTAATTCATGTCAGACAATATCAAGTGCGATAACAATAGAAAAACTAGCATGAAAAGGCAAATCGTACATAAAAGGGAGTGAGGGAAGTTTCACAGATTTGAACTTACTTCCGCTTGCTTTTTGGATGCTGCAAGGTGTAAAACAGTGTTTCCATCGCAATCTACAGAATTTATGATGGCCTCCATGTTTAGTCTTTTGAGCCAGCTAACCAAGAGCCTAAAGGCGTCGAATTGGTTGTTTTCCACAGAGAGATGAAGAGCAGTTTTCCCGTCAACCATGGTATCTACAATAGATTTCGGGCAAGTGGAGAGCAATACATCCATCACTTCAATTCTTCCCTTCATAGCAGCATAGTGAAGAGCTGTTCTTTGGTCTTTGCCCTTCAGAAAACAAATTTCATGATTGTTTTTCACAAATTCCTTCACCAATTCCACGTTCCCCATTATCAAAGCTATGTCTACATGCCGAAATCCATCTTTACTTAATTCTTTGGCTAATTCACGATTGTGGTTTATAAGCTCGCGTACAAAATCAAGCTGCCCGGATTTCGTTGCAACATGTAGAAGAGACTCCCTTGAAGCTAACAGTGCAACATCAATAAGAACACTTGGATTTTCTTTAAGGATTTTGCGAAAAACCTCAACGTTTCCTTCCCAAGCAGCTTCAAACAGTACTTCACTATCCATTTTTTGACCTTGTACGCAAAACTAAAACAAAGCCTTAGCTAAGGTAAAAGAAATTATTGCTTAGAGAAGATTATGATTACGTATTAAAACAAACCATTGAACTGCCTTCTATATATAACCTACCGTAAGAAGGGTGTTTGAACCGCCAAACTAAAGACAATGTCAAAATACAAAATTTGAAACTTCAAAATAGTACTTGATGAGACATTTTCAGATATTTCAAGACGAAGACACGTGTCTTTGGCATCAGTAAATTCTTGTTATTGTAATCACGACACGTAACCGTCGGATCACAAGTCCCTCTTCCCCCGAGGTACTGTTCATAGGGATCAATGACACCCAGTACGTTACGTACCGACACGTATCTCTCGGTTGGATATGGGTACATCGGTCCCTACATGTACCACTCCTCTCAATACCGATATGTACCCATCCAGGATGATGTTCTCTGCTCCTGCAGAGGCTATTGATATACAGGTCACTAGTTTAAGCTAGGCTAGGTTAGTCATCATGACCTCGTCTTACACAATTGATATCAGGAGACACAGAAAGGCTGAGAGCACAGCCAATGAGGAATGGGCGCGTGGCATATTGTGTCACATCAGAGACAAAAGGATTGGATGCCCTTGCTGACACACGACTTGGGAAAGCAAGCATTTAATTAGACCATTCCCTTGATGAGACAGCATTCAATGCGGTAAGACTCGGAAAAGAAAGATAATAAATGTCCCTGAGACTGGGCATTTATTATACCCTTGCCAAGAGGAGCTCATTAAACATTCAACAGGCCGATGACGCAGCATTAGTTGCTCAGGGCCCCGAGCAGTTAAGAGAAGACATTCCTCATAGGAATCAGTGCGCGCATTGCCCATATCTAATGATCACCTACTGACCACGCTGACAGCAATCATGAGTTTTTGAGGTATAAATATTCCTCACAAAAGACAAGATGAGAGGCAATGAAAAACCTTTTCTGAAATCTATACTCAGTGTTTTCTTCTTCCCCTCTCTCAAAAACTGACTTGATCGTCGGAGGGGATACTCTGGAGAACACTCCGGCGCCTTTCTAACTTGTCTTTCTTTGTTCCAAAAACCTCCCTCAGCCTTACTGGACCCTTTCGTTGATCCACGAAAGTCACCCATTACCGTTTTAGGTTACCACTGGACCTCACAGTCTGTTCCAAGCGAGAAGGTTGACCATTTGATTGACCAACTCGAGTTCACCACGGGAGAGATCTGTTCTCGTGTTTATATTGTGCAAGATCCTGCAAGCACAATTTGGCGCCGTCTGTGGGAAACGACTAGTTTTCCTAGTTTCTTCTCTATAATGAATAGTGACTATGGTGAATACTCGACAAAAAGGGAAAGGTCCCCAGCAAAGAAGTCTTGAACTACGGGCTCCATGTCATAATGGAGGGAAGGATCACACTAATGGGAATAAAAATGCCTCTGTTCAGTCAAGAGGGCTTACTCCTCAAACCAATATGGGCATCAGGTCAGGAGGATCCGCCCCCTTGGCTCGTCAACTGGCGGAGGTGATCGAAGAAAAATTTGGGGCTCGATTACGACAGTTGAAAAAAGATAATGTTAACGTCCTAAGCTGGCTCAACGAATTCGCCGCCTCCGGCGAAGGGTCGAGGGACTCATTTCTTTCTCGTGGACTCCCCGCCCAGGAGGCGAAAACGAAGGATCTGAGGAATCATTTAAATAACAAGGCAGAAAGCTCCAGGGCCCCAAAGCGACCAAGAGCCAACGAGCACCCTCTTAACGACCATTCCAGAAAGGCAAGACCTTTAGTCCTGGACGACCTCCGGCGAGGATTGTCAAGACGAAGGAAAGGAAATGAGTCTGAGGAGGATTCAACCCTATCCACACGACGCCCAGGAAATGGGGGACCTATTGATGAACTCGGAGACTTCAGAAGACATCCCGTTGGGGAGGAAATTGATCTCAGAGCTTAGTTGGAATCCAGGAGAAAGAGTAAGGTTGTCCAGGATGAAGTCGAAGACGAGGTCATACAAACACCCTTTACCAGGGATATTGGAGAAATAGAGGTTCCAAAAAAGTTCATCGTGTCGAGGTTCAAAACTTATGATGGGCGGTCCGATCCCGAAGCCCACCTCAGACAATACAAGCAAATGATGTCCCTGTACCATTCAGACCAACGGTTCCTCTGCCGAGTGATTCCCATGAGCTTGGGGGACTCCGTGATGAAGTGGTTCGAGGCTCTTCCCCCCCAACAGCATTGGATCATGGAAGGAGCTGACGAGGCAGTTCCTAGCCCGATTCATTACAGGGAGTACGCGGCCTAAAGACGTCGGATCATTACTGATGCTCAGACGAAGGGAATCCGAGACCCTTCGCCAATACGCCATCTGGTACTGGAAAGAGGTTAATAAGGTAGAAGATTGTTCGGAAGTCATGGCAGCAGCGTCTTTCAGGCTCGGCTTGGCAAGGGACACGGACCTGTACCGATCCTTGACTAAAAAGACTCCCTCGGATATGGGCGAGTTGATGGCTCAGATAAACAAATACTCTAGGATCGAGGACGAAATGGAGAGAAATAAAGGTAGAACCCTCCCACCTAAGAGAAAAGAGAGGGAACGGGAGGACACTTCTCGAAAGGGGCTGTTAACCCCTCCGGGGGGTCATTCAAAGGAGTTCACATTATGTTCAAAGAACTCATCTACAAGTTGCTCCACAAGATCAAGCATGAGCCATTCTTCAAGTGGCCGCCCAGGATGCAGAGCGATCTTTCCACCCGTGATCAAAAGGTCAGGTGTTCCTATCACCGGAATTTCGGCCATCGCACCGAAAGCTGCAGGGTATACAAATCTTTCTTGGAAAGATTGGTCCGAGACGGATACTTAAAAGAATACATAGAGCCCAGACTGGACGAGAGACGTACCCTTGTCCCGACTGAGAAGCCAGACAACGTCATAGATGTGGTCCATGTATGTCCGCTAGATCGCCCCACGTCCAAAGAACTCGAATTCGATCTCAAGAGGGTAGCTTTTACTAGAAAGGTAGTCGAAAATGATGGGGGGCCGCCCAGTAAAAGGGCCAAGATTGGCAAGCCGAGAATCACGTTCTCCGACGCGGACTTGACGGGCGTGGTGACTCCTCATAACGACGCCCTCGTCATAACCCTGAAGATAGGCAAGCTCGATGTCAAGAGGGTGTTGATAGACTCCGGAAGTTCCTCGAAAGTAATGTACTCTGACACTTTAAAACGGATAGGTCTTGGCCACAAGGACCTCACCAAGGTCAGGACACCCCTTATCGGATTCAACGGCTCGTTCGCCCTGCCCATAGGCAAAATCACATTGTCAATTGTCACAGGTCCCTTCACCATCAACACCAAGTTTGTCGTGATTGATACGAACTGTCCCTACAATGTGATCATGGGACGAGCATGGCTGCATGCGTTGGGAGCGGTACACTCCACTTATCACCAGAAACTGAAATTCGCCACGCCAGAGGGGATCATGGAGATCCGAGGGGACCAAGCCTCCGCAAAAAATTGTTTTTATTCAACTGTTAGAGCAGGGGCTTTCACCCAAGAAAAAGGGCGCGCTCCGGAAGAGATCCTACAAAAATAGCAATCACAGTTCGGGCGTCCAGGAATGGATGACCCCCGGATTGACCCGACAGAGCGGTCGGTGGAGGACCTCTGAAAGGTGCCCTTGGTGGAGGATGAGGAGGAAAGATATTTCTTAGTTGGAACCGCGAAGCCCACAGCTGAACAGGAGGAGATGATTGAGTTCCTGAGGGAAAATGCAGACGTGTTCGCTTGGAACGCAACGGAAATGACAAGAGTAGACCCCGAAATAATCACACACAAGCTGCATGTTGACCCAACGCACAAGCCAGTAAAACAAAAGCCATGACGCATGGCCCCGCACCACGCCCACGCGGTCAACGAAGAGATCGATAAACTCCTGGAGGCCAACGTCATTCGGGAAGTACAGTTCCCAAAATGGCTGTCTAACACGGTCTGCGCGAAGAAGAAGAGGGGAAAATGACGTGTCTGCGTAGACTTCACTAATCTAAACAAGGCATGTCCCAAAGATGACTACCCCCTACCAAAGGTGGACTAGCTAATGGATGCCACTGCCGGATATGAATGCGTGGACTTCTTGGATGCCCGAGCAGGATATCACCATATCCCTCTCCATCCCCCGGATCAGGAAAAGATGGCGTTTATCACTCCAAAGGGAGTTTACTGTTACAAAGTGATGTCGTTTGGGCTAAAGAACGTCGGGATAACATACCAAAGACTGATGAATCGGATGTTCAAAAAGCAGATCGGCAACACCATGGAGGTCTACATTAACGATATGCTGGTGAAAAGCAAACGAAGCTGTGACCACCTGGTAAATTTGGCAGATACCTTCTCCACCCTCAAGGAGTACGGCCTGAAGCTGAACGCTATAAAGTGCATTTTCAGAGTAGATTCGGGTAAATTTCTTGGATATCTGGTGAGTCAACGAGGAATCGAAGCTAACCCGGATCAGATTCAAGCAATCCTAGACATCCGGAGCCCCCGAACTGTCCGAGGAGTCCAAAAGCTTACAGGGATACTGGCAGCACTTAACTGTTTCGTCTCACGCTCTTCAGACAAATGTAAACCCTTTTTTTGAGCCATCAAGAGGGTTGGGAATGATATGTAGAGCCAAGGGTGCGAAGATGCCCTGGCTGGAATCAAGGAATACCTCAGGACTCTCCCGACCCTATCCGTCCCTATCCAGGGGGAAATGTTCTTCTTGTACTTATCCGTATCAGAATTTGCCATCAGCGGGGTACTTATCCATGAGCGTGAGCACCGCCAGAAATCGATTTATTACATAAGCAAGGCGCTCGTAGACGCAGAGACAAGATATCTGCCCCTAGAGAAACTGGTTCTATCCCTGGTCACAACTGCAAGAAAACTAAGTCATTATTTTCAGGCACATCTAATTACCGTCCTTACCGATCAGCCCTTAAAAGCCATTTTGAGGAAGACAGACCTCTCCGGAAGGATTTTCAAGTAGGCAGTGGTGCTAGGGGAACACGACATTCATTTCAAACCTTGAACCGCTATAAAGGGTCAGGTGTTGGCGGACTTCATAACAGAGTTTTCAGGGGAACATCCCATTCTAGAAAGACTATCTTCTCCCGGTATAGCGTCCCCAACGAATTGTGATGGATCACCATGGCTTTTATGTGTGGACGATTCATCAAACAGTAAGGGGTTCGGGATCGGTATCTTGCTAGTCTCTCCAGATGGGATGGTCGCAGAGCAGGCCGTTCGGCTGGGATTCAAAACATCCAATAATGAAGCTGAGTATGAGACTCTCATCTTAGGACTTCGGTTAGCTGAGGCAACTGGGGTTACGGACTTGATCGTGTATTGCGATTCCATGCTGGTAATCAACTAAGTTAACGGAGAGTTTAAGACAAGGGACCCTAGGATGAAAGCTTACCATCACCAGGCGACAACTGTAATCTGCAAATTCAGAAAGATTGAGATCAAACAAGTGTCCCGAGACAAGAACGCGCATGCCAACGCCCTGGCTTACCTAGCCTCGGCACTGGAATTCTCTCAGTCGTGCAGAATCACCATAGAATACCTTCCCACCTCCTGCATAGACCAAGCCCCCGAGGTAATGGCCGTCCAGGACACACACAAGCTGCCCAGCTGGATTGATCCATTTCTCAGGTTCCTAATAACAGGAGACCTCCTAGAATGTTCAAAGGAAACCAGGAAGATAAAACTTAAAGCCCCGAGGTTTTGGGTATCTCCGAATCAGAAGCTATATCGAAGGTCTTTCTCAAGACCTTACCTACTCTGCATCCGGGAGGATCAGGTGGAGGACCTTCTCTATGAGATACACGAAGGAATATGCGGCAGGCACTCTAGGGGACGATCCATGGTCCACCGCATCATGTCTCAAGGATATTAGTGGCCGCGAATGCAAAGGGATGCACACGCATATGTCCAAAAATGCGACCAATGTCAAAAGTTCTCCCCAGCAATCAGGCAACCCGCGGGGGACTTGCACCCCTTGACCAGCCCTTGGTCATTCGCCCAGTGGGGACTTGACTTAGTTGGACCTCTACCTAAGGCTCCTGGAAACAGGAAGTTCCTCATTGTGGCCACAGATTATTTCACCAAGTGGGTTGAGGGGGAGCTATTGACTCACATCCATAACATAGATGCTAAAAAGTTCATCTGGGAAAACATAGTCATGAGATTCGGGATTCCCCAAGCACTTGTATCGGATAACGCGACTCAATTCACTGGCGGGCGTTTCAAATCCTTTTGCGATCAACTCGGAATCCATAATTTCTATTTCACCCCTGCCTACCCCCAAGCCAATGGGCAGGCAGAAGCCTCCAACAAAACAATTATCAATGGGATCAATAAGAGATTGGAGAAAGTTAAGGAAAAATGGGCGGATGAGCTATTAAACATTTTATGGGCGTATAGGACCACCCCTCAGTCCTCGACAGGAGAAACCCCTTACTCCCTGACTTACGGGATGGAAGCAATCATACCTCTAAAAGTAGGACTCTCGAACATAAGGACGCAAGCTTTCGACGCGTGGGGAAACGACCGTCAACTTGGACTGGATTTGGATCTAGCAGAAGAAAGAAGAGAGATAGCCGTCTTGAGAGTAACCAAGTATCAGGAAAAGATTTCCCAACTTCACAACAAAAGGGTCAAGGCGCGAGAGTTCCAAATCGGCGATTTGGTCCTCAGAAGGATAACGGCCAATACCCGTGACCTAGCAGAAGAAAAAATGGGACCTAACTGGGAAGGGCCCTACAAAGTGATATCTATCGGAGGCTCCGGGTCATATAGATTAGAAGATATGGAAGGAAAACTTGTAATACGACCTTGGAATGTGATGAATCTAAAGAGATACTATTTTTGAAGTATTATTTCCTTCGGTGCTCACCAACAGCAAAGTTAAAGGGTAAGGCTCTGGGGACAGAGTTCAAGTACTCCTGCCCCTAAAGGAAAATACAGGAGCAAGCCTCCTGGAATGGTAAGGTCCTGGGGACAGAGTTCAAGGACTCCTGACTCCCAAAAAAAAAAGAGAGAGAGAATGCACGCAAGAAAGTGTAAGTACTCAAAAAACTTCATTTCAAAAGAGGGGTTTTGCGTCCCCAAGGGCTACAAGAGTAAAAAAGAGCACAATTGAAAAGAAAAAATCCTTCATCTGGCTCCGAGCATCTCCAAAACATAGTTGGAGGGCAAATCAACGCAAAAGGGTTGAGCAGCTCCGGGAGCAGGTAGAGTTGGAGGTAAGTCGGCAACAGAGAAAGTGTGAGGGATATTATGGTCAGGGGCTTGGTCCGACAGAACCTCGTCAGATAAGTCCATAATTACAGTCTCGGGCGGATCTGCCGAAACTTGCACCGGCGTTAGAGTCGCGCCCTCGGCAGTAATCTCGGCTTCAGCTTGTTCCATCTCCGTCGAGGGCACGTATTTGTGCATCTGGAAGAACGGGTAGTCTGAAGGGATCCCAGCAGACCTGAGTGCCTCGTCCCACCCCTTCTTGAAGAACTCCTTGTTATTTTTCTCAAGAGCGGGGAGTACGTCGTCGGTGAACTCCTCTAGGAGTTGTTCCTCGGACTTCCTGTTCTGTGCCTTAGCCCTGATCCTGTCCAGCTCCTGGGTCAGAGCCAGATAGATTTCCTCTGAACCAACAGCCCTCTCCTCTGTCGTAGAGAGTCGCTGTGTCTATTTCGTAATCCTCCTCTTAGCGTCCGCTAAAGCAGCACTTAGCCTTTCAGTGCTGACTTTCGCCAACTCAGCATCCTTGAGGAATTGTTCGATTTGAGCAGCCTGTCCCGCGAGGGTGGAATCTCTGGCGGCTAAATCCTTCTTAGCATTGGTCAGGGCACCTCGGCCTCTTCCTTCTGCTCTCGAACCCATTGGAGGTCCATCCTAGCCACATGATACCGCGCCGCAATTACAAAAATCTGTTGGGTGGCCTACAAAGGAAATGACTCGTCAATAAAAAGAAAAGCGGATAGAAAGGACTGAAGCAAAGATGAACTTACGACCAGGAAATTTTGGATGATAGGGCGAAACAACACGTTCGTTGATCGCCCCCTGTGAGCCACCATGTCGGCCTCGAAGTGCAGCGTCTCATTCACTGCATTGGCGACATGGGGGTCCTGTAAAATAGAGTCGTCGACCCTGATTACTCGATTCATGTGATCAGCGGCTCGAGGATTCTACTCCACGGCTTCCACCGTCTATGGAAGGGGAGGGGGAGTCTGTCTTTGCTGATGTTGTTGTTGTTGCTGTTGCTGCTGGGGAGGAGGTAACCCATGGCCTCTCCCGCTTTGCTGCTGAGCGGAGGGGCCTCTGGATCCCCTGCCAAGGCCGTCGTGCCTATCTTTGACCCTCCTCTCCTCCTCTACTTGAGGATCCCAGTCACACACTTGACCCCGACTGACAACTCTTGAAGATGGGGTGGCGCTGGTCCCTACAGATGAGGCCCCACCGGTCGATCCTCGTCCCCTCCCAACAATGAGGGCCTGCCTCTGCCTCAGGAACCCCAGATCTATACAAGACGTCTGGGACATAGCTATCTTGAGGGCGTCCTCGGCGTCTAGAGATTGCAGAATTTGGAAGTCAGGCCATGAATCTCTCCCCGAAATCCCCACCTCGGCGTGCGAAGGAACCAAATCCTCTCTAACCTCGAGCTCCTCAACTTGACCCTCTACTTCTGCCTCCGTAGCCCGGTCGGGGTCTTCCTCCAAGTTCTCCTCTTCCTCTTGTTGCACCGCTTGATCGAAGAGGTCAGACCACCGCAAAGGCTCGAAAGGTTGGGGAAGCTGTGAGAACTTTTTATATCCAGGAGTGTAATTCAGGAGGATATGGGCAGCCCGACCGAACTCGTCGTCACCAGTAAATCTCCAAACAGTGACTAGGTCAGCAAAGTTCACCAAGGACCTAGGTGGAGGAGCTGTTTCCTGAGTGGAGACGTTTACACACAAATAGAGAGAGGGGAGGGAGTTATGAACACTTCTAAAAAATCTCAAGGACAAAATAATAGACCCGAAGAAGCTGACGTTCTTGTCGTTCTCCATTCCAAAGGGCATAACAAGCCGTTGTACTCGGGACCGGCACCCCTCTGCCAAGATCCCATGAAGATGAGTAGGTCATCCTTCTACCCCTTGTCCGAGTCGGGAAGGTGAGTTACGAGTTACATGGATGGGTCTCTGGCTTTGAGGTAGAAGTTTTGTTGATGAATGACTCTTAAGAGGGAGAAACAAAAGAGGATATCATTCAGCCCAACATTTATCTCGAGACACTTGTTGAGCTCAAAGACTCCCATAATTATCCTGAAGACATTAAGACAACACTGTCCGGGGAAGAGGTGGAAATGGGAGAGGAACTGGAAGAGTAAAGGGGGCAGAGGGAACCTAATTCCGCCCTCTATGACGGCTTTGGTATAAAATGGCATCTCATCCTCGGCCCCGAGGGTACGGGAATGTACAGCCGAGTTATAATCCTCTATGTCTACATATGGGTGGATGCTGTACTTGACCCTAAAACTATTAATTTGCTCGCCCCCCTTTACTTTATACTTCCCTGGCCTCAAAAAACTGGCTTGAGGATTCTCGGGGGCAGGGCAACGACGAGGCATCTCCAAAAAAGTGATAAAAAATGGAGGGGGTTTTCCACGAAGATCCCCAAGGAGGCTTCCCGAGAATTGGTCGCTAAGTGGCAACCAGAAGCACCTTCAGTTATCAGAAAACCAAAAGGAACATAAAAACGAGAAGAAGAGAAGAGACGTAGGGCGAAGAAAGGGAAGATACAAGAACTCACCAGAACATAAAAGGAAGTTTTTCTTAAAAACTTAAAGCGACTCCTTCCTCCAGAATGTTCAAAAGCAAGGATGGGTCTGCTGGCCCTGAGACTCCGGTGAAAGATTGGACAGTAGACAAACGAAATGAAAGGGATCTCCGGCGGGGTTTCAGGCAAGGGGTCTCTGAAGAAATCCAAAATGGCAAAGTGAGAGAGGGAGAGAGAAAACTCATTTATATAGTACTCATCCCCATCATTTGGACACGAAGCACGAAAAGGCGCATTTAATGCGCACGACCTCCTAAGCAGGGGAAAGCGGCTGAAGGCAATGATGAAATAGTTGGGGTAGTTACGGAACCCTTCGTCTCCTTTACGACGCGTGTCCTCGGTGTCAGAAGATCGAAGGCTGGGGGCAGTTGATGAGACATTTCAAGATATTCCAAGATGAAGACACGTGTCCTTAGTATCAGTAAATCTTTGTTACTGTAATCACGACACGTAGCCGTTGGATCACAAGTCCCTCTTCCCCCGAGGTACTGTTCATAGGGATCAATGACACCTAGTACGTTACGTACCGACACATATCCCTCGGTTGGATATGGGTACATCGGTCCCTACATGTACCACTCCCCTCGGTACCGATATGTACCCATCCAGGATGGTGTTCTCTACTCCTGCAGAGGCTATTGATATACAGGTCACTAGTCTAGGCTAGGCTAGGTTAGTCATCATGACCTCGTCTTACACAATTGGTGTCAGGAGGCACAGAAAGGCAGAGGGCACAGCCAATGAGGAATGGGCGCGTGGCATATTGTGTCATATCAGAGACAAAAGGATCGGATGCCCTTGCTGACACACGACTTGGGAAAGCAAGCATTTAATTAGATCATTCCCTTGATGAGACAACATTCAATGCGGTAAGACTCGGAAGAGAAAGGTAATAAATGTCCCTGAGACTGAGCATTTATTACACCCTTGCCGAGAGGAGCTCATTAAACATTCGGCAGGCCGATGATGCAGCATTGGTTGCTCAGGACCCCGAGCAGTTAAGAGAAGACATTCCTCATAGGAATCAGTGCACGCATTGCCCGTATCTAATGATCACCTACTGACCACGCTGACAGCAATCATAAGTTTTTGAGGTATAAATACTCCTCACAAAAGGCAAGATGAGAGGCAATGAAAAACCTTTTCTGAAATCTATACTCAGTGTTTTCTTCTTCCCCTCTCTCAATAACTGACTTAATCGTCAGAGGGGATACGCCGAAGAACACTCCGGCGTCCTTCTAACTTGTCTTTCTCTGTTCCAGGAACCGTCCTCAGCCTTACTGGACCCTTCCGTTGATCCACGAAAGTTACCTATTACCGTTTCAGATTATCACCGGACCTCACAGTCTGTTCCAAGCGGGAAGATTGACCATTTGATTGACCAACTCAAATTCACTATGGAAGAGATCTGTTCTCGTGTTTATATTATGCAAAATCCTACACGCACAATACTTTTAACAGCATAGAGAATGAGTCTCTCACTAGTCAAGGAGTGTTTGGGAATGGAGTCAAATTCTTGTGAAGCACTTCATCTCCGAATACCTTAGTCCTTCATTTAATCATTCACGTTGGGCGACCCAATAGAATTCGAGGCTATAAGCGAGAGTTTGAAGTTCGGGGCCCTTCAAAATTTATTATAAATAAGTATGTATTTTGCTAAAATTATATTTAGACATTACTTGTCTTGATTTTTATCCTATAAAATTATTAGGCTTTTATATTAAGATTTTACCAATATCTTTCTCAGTGGATATTATGGCAATCCTGTTAATCTCTAGCATAGTTAATTGAAAATAGAATTTTTAAATTTTAATTTTAAAAAATTCTAATTTAAAAAAAAAATCTGTAAAAAACAATTAAAATAAGTCAAAAAGCTACAGTGTCAAAAAACAACTAAAATAACTTAAGAGTCGGGAAAAAAAAATGTTTCTTAGGCTATAGTGTCAAAAAGCTAATTCTCTTTTGTTTTTAATCTATTTATAAATTATATAACGTGACACGCAAAACATTTTCTTCACTTATAATTTCATTGATTTTATTATTGACGAAGGTCAAACATCACAAGTTTAAGTCGGAGGACAAAGACAATCAATGAGTGATGGAGTTAAAAGAAACGGTCAAAATTTTTCCACAGGGGACCTAATGCTCATCTTCGCAGCAATTGACTCTACGAACACTCTTAAGTTGAATTTTGGGCTATCCTCAAAGGGCTGGAACTCATTCTAAGGAAAGGGATTAGTCCAGAGATGGGTGGGACTGGTTGCCTCGAGGTTTTCGAAATTTCTTGCCTATGACCAATATGAGGTTCATCCTAACAGAGCCCTTGTAGGAAAGTGCAAGCATCTGATGGAGGTGAACTCAAACAGACTTCACATCTTGCATACTTTGAGGGAAGCCAATCAGTGTGCGGACTTGTTAGTCAACCTTGGAGTCCAGCAACAAGAAAATTTCATTGAGCTTAAAGATCTCCCGTTAGAACAGGGGAGCCTGCTAAATATAGATATAGCTAGTACCTCGTATCCTATGAGATTAATTTAGTTGTTGATTTACTCTTCTAATGTACCAAAAAGAGAAAGCAATTGACTCTCAGGTTCACAAATGCACACGCTTCAATGAAATAGCATAGAAGTTGAACTAATGGGAACATTGACGAACGTTAGACTCCAAAAAACACGTAGTTAGGACGATTCTTCAATACCAAAAAAAATAAAAAATAAAAAATATGATCATTCATGTGAGCTGGTTGCCCAGACTCATTCTTGTGAAATTTCATCAGATAAAATTCATCCAAAACCTGAAGGTTTTCATATAAAGTCCTGAAAATTTTAGCTAGTTAGTAACTCGTTGAAGGTGGATAATGAACTAAAAGATATAATAAAACTAAACCCTTGATTGGCGTATAAATACCAGTTTAGATTCATATTCAAAATATGTTAATTCTTCAGAATATCAATCCTAAAAAGTTCAATTGATCTGTTGATTACTCAGAATACCATAATAATTGAGAAAAAAAAAAAGAGACAACTCTCTCAATACTGTATTAATTCATCGAAAAGTTATGGAGCCCTAAGGCTTACAATCATTCAAATAATAGCAAAAATCTAATCAAACTAGGAAAGTAGAATCTTAAGTAAAATAGGAAATCAAATAAAATAAAATCCTAATTAAACTAGTAAATAAAAATAAAATAGATTCTTAATTAAATGAGAAAATAAAATAAAATCTCCTAAATTTTCCTACTTGAACGGCATTGACTACATTCAATAAAATATCAAAATTCTTCCCACCCATAATGCATCACTCTTTTACCTATTTTGTTAGTTTGGGGTTTTATAAGATTATGAAACTAAAGAAAAAGTAAATTCCAAATAGCTTGAGGAAAGAATAAGAGCAATGTTATACTGATCAAATTATTGCTCAAATTATGTATCTCAAATCAATACAGGTGGTTAGATTAGTGAGGTCGACTAACTCCACCAAATATTCAATGCATGAAATTTTGACACATCACTTGAGATACAAAATTTTATAAAAAATTTATGTAGAACAGCTTTATCCCAAGAATAATTGGGTAGATCTCACAAGTGTCTGAGAACTATGACTTCAATTTTAAGTTGTCTTCGAAATTTTTAATTGTCTTAATTAGTTCTTGGAATATGTAATTTATTTTAATTTTAACCCGTTAAATGAAATAAATTAACAGTTAATCTTAATAAAAACCAATTTCAATTGTTAATGAATCCTAGTCGAAGGAATCGATTAAAACAAATTACCTAGTTTAAGGAACAAATTAAAACAATTCGAAGTTCAAGGGACAAATTCAAACAAATGCCATTAGGGCATTGTGAGGTTCACCTCAAATTTATTCTAAGTGGGGAAAATGAAAAGGAAAGACCTAATGTAACACGAAAATTGCAAAGTGATTGCCCCCCATTGGACCCATCGTCCCCGTCCCCGGCCCCGGCCCCACGCCCTGGTCCAAAGTAATGTCTCTACTCCACCAACCTTTATATAATTATAACCAACTTTCTTATTCATTTTACGTGGGTTTGGTCCCAACGCAACTTTATATATATCTTCAACAATAAATTATAGAAAAAATTTTAATCACGTCTTTTTTAATTTATTATATTTTTAAGGACATTTTCATTATTAATTAAAATATCACTAACATCCCTTTTATTTTATATTTAAACATCACACCCTCTATCGTTAAACTATCATTTTTAAGCAAAAAAAAAAAAAAATACCCAAAATATCAAAATTGTCCTTACATAAACCCCAAACAATATTTATACATAAAATACGGTTAAAATTCGAGTAAATTAAAATTTATTTTTTTATAAATTAAAATTCGATTTTTTACACATTAAAATTTAATTTGAGTTGATTAAAATTTATATATTTTTTACTTATTTAAATTCATGTCAATTAAAATTCTATTCAAATTGATTTAAAAAAAATTACATATTAAAATTTCAGTCGTTTAAAATTTATATTTTTGATGTAATTTGGGCTGATTAAAATTCAATGTTAATCGAATTTTAATCGAGTCAAATTTTAATACGACAAAAAATTTAAAAAATAAAGGGAGTCTCATTGAAAATATATCAATTTAAAGGAGATATGAATGAAATTTTTCTTAAAATATATCTCGGGTAATGTAATAAAATTGAATAGAAAGGGTGTTGGTGAAGATTTAAAAAATAGAAGGAGTATCCTCCGGGATCTCCACTATCTTACGGATTGTGTTATTGTTATCGAGAAGTAGTTCTACAGTCTGCATCAGAAAAACAGTTGCAATTAGCATGTTATTGTGTAGACAAACAATATGGTCATTCCATGGAAAAAAAATCCAAAAAAAGCAAGAAAAGGTTAGTCATGAAAAGGAGTGAAGGGAGTTTGATCAATTTGAACTTACATCCACTTGCTTTCTGGAGGCTGCAAGGTGTAAAACAGTGTTCCCATCGCAATCAACAGAATTTATGATGGCCTCCATATTTAGTCTTTTGAGCCAGCTAACCATGAGCATAAAAGGCGTTGAATTGGTTGTTTTCCACAGAGAGATGAAGGGCAGTTTTCCCGTCAACCATGGTATCTACAATAGATTTCGGGCAAGTGGAGAGCAGTACATCCATCACTTCAATTCTTCCCTTCATAGCAGCATAGTGAAGAGCTGTTCTTTGGTCTTTGCCTTTCAGACGACAAATTTCATAATTGTTTTTCACAAATTCCTTCACCAATTCCACGTTCCCCATCATCGAAGCAATGTCCAGAGGCCGAAATCCATCTTTACTTAATTATTTGGCTAGTTCATGATCGTGGTTTATAAGCTCACATACAAAATCAAGCTGCTCGGATTTCGTTACAACATGTAGAAGAGACTTCCTTGGAGATGAGAGTGCAACATCAATAAGAACACTTGGATTTTCTTTAAGCATTTTTTGGAGAACCTCAACGTTTCCTTCCCAAGCAGCTTCAAACAATACTTTACTATCCATTTGTTGACCTTGCATGTAAAACTAAAACGAAGCCTTAGCTGAGGTAAAAGAAATTATATTTATACATTATTTGTCTTGATTTTGTTGGGAAAAAAACATTTCTTAGGCTACGGTGTCAAAAAGCTAATCCTTGATATCGTATATCTTTTGCTTTAAATCTACTTATAAGTTTTATAACGTGATATGTAAAATATTTTCTTCTCTTATAATTTCATTGATTTTATTATTGACGATGTTCAAATATCACAAGTTTAAGTCTAATGATAAGACAATCAATGAGTGATGGAGTTGAAAGAAATGATCAAAATTTCATCGATAAAATTTTTTGAATTTGAATTTTAGTATTTTTTTGGAGATTATTCTTTATGAATATTCTAATCCCAACGTGAATAGTCTACCTTTGACTAAACTGAAAAAAAAAAATGGTTTTTGTGTATGTAAATTAGCTTGAATACCCTTGATAGTTGGACTAAAAAATAGAAAGTGGTAGTGTTCAGAAATGCTTAGCCCAAGTCCATAATAGTGATTTTATGGTCTAGAAAAGGGATAGTGTGGATATGTGAATTGGCAGTAGATTAAGCTGTGAGGATGAATCAAAAAAGTATATAAATAGTTCACTTTAGCCGGGAGACTAAGGTTTATATCCACTATGATGGAGTCTCTTGCTCCTTAGAGGTGTATATTTCTTGAAGAAGAAGATTACAACAGATTGTCTTTCTTAAAGCCTGTTCATACGATGTTGTAGTAATACCAGTATATCAATGGGGGAATTGTCAGTCTCCCCTGTGTAGTGTGATAGTATTCTATTTATATGGGTAATTCTTCTAGGGCTTTTTACGGTGTCCTCTCTCCTTTTTGTTGATTCTGTAGTCCCCTTTTCTTTTGTTATTTAGTAATCTCTATCATGCGGCGCCATTGTACCCACGATTCTTGGGTGGTTACATGCACAAAAAATCCCTTGGCCAGAGGGTACATGATCGTTAGAGACTTCATAAGTTGTCCCCTGATCCCTAGACACGTGGCGCGAAATGGGGCAATTGGAGTCTAATGAGTACCGAGCTCCTTTATCCTCGGCTGCTTAACGCTGAGTTTGCTATGACCAAGCAAGGTCATGCCAAACTGGACTTTCTGCAAGGCTTCCTCCTTTGGATTATGGTTCATTCCTTATTAGTAGGAGCAGATGGGTTGTTAAGGAGTTTCTTAGGCTGTTGTGCCCCTTTTTTAACCCATTAGGTGATTTGAATTTAGAATGGACAGCTCACTCCAAAATTCTACCGTTATCAAAAAGAAACGGTCAAAATTCTTCCACAGTCAAAAGGATCTAATGCTCATCTTCACAGCAACCGACTCTACGAACACTCAAATTGAATTTTGGGCTATCCTCAAGGGACTGGAACTCATTCTAAGGAAAGGGATTAGTCCAGTGATGGGTGAGACCGGTTCCCTTGAGGTTTCCTAATTTCTTGCCTATGACCAATATGAGGTTCATCCTAACACAGCCCTTATAGGAAAGTGCAAGCATCTGATGGAGGTGAACTCAACATAGTTCACATCTTGCATACTTTGAGGGAAAGCAATTAGTGTGCGGACCTGTTAGTCAACCTTGGAGTCCAACAACAGGAAAATTTTCATTGAGCTTAAAAGATCCCCCACTAGAACTGGGGAGCCTGCTAAATACAGATATAGATAGTACCTCAGTATCTTAAGACATCAATTTAGTTGTTGATTTACTCTTCTAATGTGCCAAAAAAAGAAAGCATGAAAAGGTAAATCATGAAAGGGAGTGAAGGGAGTTTGATAGATTTGAACTTACGTCCACTTGCTTTCTGGAGGCTGCAAGGTGTAAAACAGTGTTCCCATCGCAATCAACAGAATTTATGATGGCCTCCATGTTTAGTCTTTTGAGCCAACTAAAACTCTAAAGGCGTCGAATTGTTTGTTTTCTACAGAAAGATGAAGGGCAGATTTTCCGTCAACCATGGTATCTACAATAGATTTCGGGCAAGTGGAGAGCAATACATCCATCACTTCAATTCTTCCCTTCATAGCAGCATAGTGAAGAGCTGTTCTTTGGTCTTTGCCTTTTAGACGAAAAATTCCATGATCGTTTCTCACAAGTTCCTTCACCAATTCCACGTTCCCCATCATTGAAGCTATGTCCAAAGGCCGAAATCCATCTTTACTTAATTCTTTGGCTAGTTCACGACCCTGGTTTATAAGCTCTCGCACAAAATCAAGCTGCCCGGATTTCGTTGGCAACGTGTAGAAGAGACTCTCTTGGAGATTATAGTGCATCATCAATAAGAACACTAGGATTTTCTTTAAGCATTTTATGGAGAACCTCAACATTTCAATCCCAAGCAGCTTCAAACAGTACTTTACTATCCATTTTTTGATCTTGCATGCAAAACTAAAAGGAGGCCCTAGCTGAGGTAAAAGAAATTATTGTTCAGAGAAGGTAATGTATCAAAACAAACCATTGGACTGCCTTATATAATATAATTCACTGTAAGAGGGGCGTTTGAATTGTCAAAGTAATAAAATGTGAAAATACAAAAGTAGAAACTTCGAAGTCTACTTTTCCAACAGTGTAGAGAATGAGTCTCTCATTGGCCAATGCAGGAAATTAGTTCCAGTTAGCTCTAGAAGGACTCTATCAATATATTCTTCAATTCAGTGTGTTCGTAAAAACAATGGTAGTTTAGCAAATAAGTACATTTCAAATAATGGTATTATGGTAATAAAGTTTTTTTTAGAAAGGGTAAACTTATAAATAACTATATTTCCACTACCTGGATAAAAAAAATTGATGCAATCCAAATTGACGTTGTTAGATAATACTTCTGACTATTTCGTTGGTATGATAGTAATCAATTAATATTTTATTTCATTGGTATGATATTAGTCGATTAATATTTCAATCAAGTCTTTTCTTTTCCCCGTCTTCTACCTCAAAGTTTTTCATTGTATCTTCGACCTCGTCATGGAATAGGGCAAATGGTCATTTTATACCACTAGGTTGTAATATACTAGGGGCAAAATGGATTCAAATCAAAATCCGATCCATAAACTAGCATAACGACGAACAAGACATTCCCTTAAAAAACTCGGCAGGTATATACCAATGGCATGCAAACCATTAACCATTGCACCCAGTGTTAAATCAACATATCCAGCTACAATTGAGCAAGGAAACAAAATTAGCAATACAAGCCTTGCTTTAATACATGCTCAGATCAAGAGTAACAGTGAAGCAGTTGTAACAAAACTGTTTACGACATGAAGCACCTTCCCACCATCTAAAGAAAACCATAAAAAGAGGACCTAATATCATGTGAACAAGAACTAATACTATTAAATCACCCTTACCTCAATAATTTAAATTCCACAACTTGATTTTCCTCGATCATCCTCGTCATGGAATAGGGCAAATGACACCCAAATGCATTTAAAAATTAAACCAGTGACAATGACCCAATATCATGGTCCACCAAGATAATTACCGTACATGTCCTTACAAATTTTCCCACGAAGAAAAAAGGAACATAGAACAAAGTTGATCCCAAACCATCCATCTCAGAATGAAGCTCTGCGGTTTCATTCTTAGATAGTCACCTCTGAGCACAGCAATAATTAGTCGCCATAATTTTTTGGGGAGCCAAATCATGAGGTATATAGAGCGTACCCATGACAATTTCTATGAAACCACTCTCTTCACACCGATAGGTAGAAGATTCAAGTGTGTTCCAAACATGCTCCAGCAAGCAGTGAACACGCACTTCATACATGATTCTCCTGCGCATGCCTTTTCTGATCCCTTTCTGGGTAACCAAGCCTCCCCAACCTGTTTTTTATCCTCTGCAAAGTCATGGCGATTACGGTGGTGGGACCCTGGCATACAATCATGCCGCTGCTTTCCCTCCATTGGTTTGTCCACAGGGCTACCAGCCTTCCTTTTGCGGTTGCTGGACTTTGGTGAGCGATGTCCCCTGTCAGC
Source organism: Ilex paraguariensis (assembly GCA_963454935.2). Lineage (NCBI taxonomy): Eukaryota > Viridiplantae > Streptophyta > Magnoliopsida > Aquifoliales > Aquifoliaceae > Ilex > Ilex paraguariensis. The sequence continues at coordinate 41,690 of CAUOFW020002694.1, forward strand.
ATCATCGAACGCTTCCAGTTCTCCCTCTTCCACATTGTCATAATGTTGCCCACGTGATGACTGCCCTTTCATCCCTTGGTGCCCATCTCCAGCCTCATCTTGATGCTTCACAGTATGTGTGTGTTCATTATCTGTTCGGTTTGAAGATTTGGACCAGTTTGGCTTTCTTTCCGGCTTGACTTTCTCATTCTCAGCAGCCAATTCGATTCCATCTTCAAGTTCTCTCTCGATGAGATCATCCTCATCCATGAAGTCTGTTTTCCGCGCCATGTCACCACGGGCCTTCCTTCGTTTCTCAAGTGCTGCCTTTACCTTGTCTTTGTCAATCTTCTTAATAGCTTCTTGAGGTGACTGGCCAAGTGTACCATCTTTATGTTCCAGACTTCGACTATGGTATTTGTCCTTCAACTCGCCTGCTTCCCTTATCTCAATTCTCCCAGCAATCCTTTCTTGATCTTCCTCACCATGACCCTCAGAATCAAACCTAGATATATTTTGGACTGCCCCCATGTTTCCCTGGTGAGGTAATGCCTCTGGTTCATGATGATGATTGTCATTAATCTCACCGGCTCCCATGTGGCCTGAAATGCCATTTGTCTCTGTGTTTCCGTACTCATTACTTCGATTCTGAGTTACCCTTGAAGGCCCAGCATGATTACTGGTGTATGACTGATCAGGAACTGTCCGAGATGATGTTGGCTTCAAAGTTCCAACTTTGGAAGTAGCTCCCCCACCCTGAGAAGTACTATTATTCGTCACCTGCTCATCATTGACGGCAGGAGCTTTTGAGGGAGCCCGTGGAGTATCTCCAGCACTTCCTTCTACTTCACTAGTTTGAGAAGGTGGCACTCTATTTTGTTCATACAATTCTAACATTTGATTACTAACCTCTGCAAGGAATAAAAGATTAACAATTAAAAAGGGAACATCTAAGATATCAGATCTTATTTTATAACAATACGACTGTATCGCAAATATAGTATGCCAATCAATTAAATCATCTCTGAACAAAAAAAAAACCCTTTTCTCTCATTCTCCAAAACAAGATTTAAAGATAAAGAATCAAATTAAAAAAAACTTCGCCGACACATTTTCTATGTGTAGCAAGATTTAGTCCAAACAAAAACAAGGGTAGCTGGCTCTATCCAATGCCATCAGTCCACAACACTGCTATTCAAGGGAAGCAAGACACCCACCCTCCAATTGGCGTGGGGTGACATCAAACTCCTGCCACCAGACCTTCTCACCATCAGATGGGAGCTTTACCTTGAGGAACTTTGCAGCAAGAAAAATGGCACCTGCTGCAATGTGGTGGGGCATAAATTGCAAGCATAGAGACGTCCGAAGCCTGCATGCCGCTTTCCCGGGTCAAAAGGAGACAAGGAAGAATGACCATGGGTGGGCACTATATAATAACTATAATAAGCATTCTATCATACCCATCATTCACAAAATTCCATGCAACTTGGGCAAGAGCATTCTGGGCAACCTTGAACTTCTTAATTGCCTCAACAAGGGGTTTATATGGATGATGCACATTAAGATCAAAACCAAGAGTTGCCAGCACAACTCTCTCTCCAACCAAAATCAATTCTTTTTGTTGTTCATATACCTCCTGCATAATGGATGTAGAAACATCAAATATCTAGTGTAAACAACATATACCTCCAAAACAAGCTTCAAAATTTCTTTAGACAATAAAGCAATAACAAATATATATTAAAAAATAAAGCACAGCTGTTTTTTGAATCCAAGACAAAGAGCGACTCAAATCGTTTGGGGATAAAACAAGGCTTCATCCAACGGACTAGGTTATCTCAAGTTATTGACGATTGAGATCATTCTAGAATTATTGATTCTATGAACTAAATTAACTCACCGAAATTTTTATTCCACAGTAAAATTTCAATTTTTGAAGACTTGCCAATCCGCCCCAGTCAAACCCTAAACAACTCTCTGGATTTCTCTCATGCCTAAACTTACTACTCGCTCCCCCCATCTCTGCCTTAATCTCCGGCCCCTTCTCCCTTGCTTTGTTTTTCTTCTCTCTCTCCCCCAGTCTATATTATCCTTCCCTTTTCTCATCCCCTTGCTGTCGGCCTCATCAACAGCACCACCAATGGCCAAGCCACAACTCCCCAACGCCACCTACCAGTGACTGCGTTACTCTCTCACGTTACTCTCTTCACATCTTCCTCTTCTACACCACCCTACAACCAACCTGCAACGGCATTTGTGAGCTATGTGATAAATAAATAGCAGAAAACACAAAAACAGGCCACTGCAAAATCTGACCCATCTCTTGTCTCCAGCATAGAATGGCCTCCCTCACACGTATGTCTCTCCCTCTCCCTCTCTGCCCATCTCCTTCTCCCCACTCTCTCTATCTATCGCCCACCATCCCCATCCCACATCCCCACGCCCCACATCCACCACCCAACCCACCCCAGAGCCACTAACCAAAACTACTAAACACAGCCACTGCTAGCCCCGCCCTCTTATCCCCTCATGGTCACAAGCCACGGCCACTAGCCCACCGTGCACATCAAGTGTTTGCCGGAATGCTTGAGACAGCACCACATCCAATTGAGTTAGGACTACAGCTTCAAGGAATGGGGTTTTCCTGCTACCCAGTGCACATGATTTGTCACATGACAACCACACACAGCTACATATGGCATAGATTTTTGTTCAATTAGGGAAATTGATGAAATTGGTTCATTGTTTGATTAACCGTTTCATGTTTAACAATTTTTCGTACTCTTTAGGATTCCAATTATGATGGATTTCAATTGAGTTTGATAAGTTTAGTTTCATTGTGTTTTGAAATCAATCAGTGTATAGTTGGGCTCTTCTTGCATGGTAAACTTATAAGCCTTTCAGTCTCTTCACTTGGTTTTTTTTTTTTTAAAAACCTGAATTTTTTTTATTTTGGTGTAGAAGGAGCATGAGAGAAAGAGAGGTTTTCGGCTTTTCTCAAACACAGGGCATTGACAACCATAGCAGAGTCTGAGATTCCATTTTTGTTGATATGGAGACTATTTATCTTGACGAAAAGGTTTCAATTCTATACAAAATATATTACAGTCACAAATCCTCTATTGGATATTTGATGACTTTGGATTGATTTTTCTTCGCTTTTGATGATTATTGTTGGATTAGCATTTTTATGCACAAGCATTCCATCGTAGCATCTTTGTGATTGTTTGAATTCTTGTATCACGATATTTTGGCTTTTTAAATAACAAAATCTACATGTCATAACATATGACTTCACAGGAAGTTGAATGGTTAGTATACTTAGAGATAGATAAAAAAATACAGTGAATTTCATAAATGTGTATACTTTTGCAACGAAGTAGAGCATAACTGCAAC
>CAUOFW020002695.1:0-45049 GCA_963454935.2 Ilex paraguariensis
TTGGGTTTATTGTTGTTTTGCTTCTTTTGCTCCTCCTCCTCATCATTTTATCCTATTTTTTTTCTTTTATTGTTTCTGATATGTTTTGGATTTTCATTTTTATGTGCGTAACTAATCTAATGTGTATTGTGATTTCAGTTGTTAGTGGAATGGACGAGATAAGCTTGCAAGCGGAGTTTAGGAGCGAAAAGATAAGTATATCCATTTTTGCAAATTTGATTGCCTTTCTTTTATGTGTAAATGTGTTTTACACATGACTATTTGTACATCTTCTTGTGTTTCTTATTTGTTATGATCATTTTTTCTATTATTTTTAATTTCATACACTCTCATTAAACCCACTGTTTGTTGTTCATGTTTTGTTATTGTTTTCATCTTTTGCACCACCTATAATTGCATAGCATTTCTTTGATTATATGTGCTTTGTTTGCTTTTCTATTAGATTATTTATGTTTTGTTTTTTTTATTTGGGTTGTTGGTTTATAGTTAGGGGTTGGGGATTAGGGTTAGAGAGTAGGATTTGGGATTTTGGATTAGGAATTAGGATTAGGGATTAGGGATTAGGAGATTACGGATTAGGGGTTAGGGGTTAGGGGTTAGGGGTTCGGGATTTGGGTTTATTGTTGTTTTGCTTCTTTTGCTCCTCCTCCTCATCATTCTTATCCTATTTTTTTTCTTTTATTGTTTCTGATATGTTTTGGATTTTCATTTTTATGTGCGTAACTAATCTAATGTGTATTGTGATTTCAGTTGTTGGTGGAATAGACGAGATAAGCTTGCAAGCGGAGTTTAGGAGCGAAAAGCTAAGTATATATCCATTTTTGAAAATTTGATTGCCTTTCTTTTATGTGTAAAATGTGTTTTACACATGACTATTTGTACATCTTCTTGTGTTTCTTATTTGTTATGATCATTTTTTCTATTATTTTTAATTCATACACTCTCATTAACCCACTGTTTGTTGTTCATGTTTCGTTATTGTTTTCATCTTTTGCACCACCTATAATTGCATAGCATTTCTTTGATTATATGTGTTTTGTTTGCTTTTCTATTAGATTATTTATGTTTTGTTTTCTTTATTTGGGTTGTTGGTTTATAGTTAGGGGTTGGGGGTAGGGCTTAGTGAGTAGGATTTGGGATTTTGGATTAGGAATTAGGGATAGGGATTAGGAGTTAGGACTTTAGAGATTAGGGATTAGGGATTAGAGATTACGGATTAGGGGTTAGGGGTTAGGGGTTAGGGGTTCGGGATTGGGTTTATTGTTGTTTTGCTTCTTTTGCTCCTCCTCCTCATCATTCTTATCCTATTTTTTTCTTTTATTGTTTCTGATATGTTTTGGATTTTCATTTTTATGTGCGTAACTAATCTAATGTGTATTGTGATTTCAGTTGTTGGTGGAATAGACGAGATAAGCTTGCAAGCGGAGTTTAGGAGCGAAAAGCTAAGTATATATCCATTTTTGCAAATTTGATTGCCTTTCTTTTATGTGTAAAATGTGTTTTACACATGACTATTTGTACATCTTCTTGTGTTTCTTATTTGTTATGATCATTTTTTCTATTATTTTTAATTTCATACACTCTCATTAACCCACTGTTTGTTGTTCATGTTTCGTTATTGTTTTCATCTTTTGCACCACCTATAATTGCATAGCATTTCTTTGATTATATGTGCTTTGTTTGCTTTTCTATTAGTTTGATTATGTTGTTTTCTTTTTTTGGGTTGTTGGTTTATAGTTAGGGGTGGGGGACTAGAGCTTAGGGAGTAGGATTTCGGATTAGAGATTAGGGATTAAGGATTAGGGATTAGGACTTTGGGGATTAGGGACTAGGAATTAGGGATTAGGGGTTAGGGGTTCGGGATTTGGTTTATTGTTGTTTTGCTTCTTTTGCTCCTCCTCCTCATCATTCTTATCCTATTTTTTTTCTTTTATTGTTTCTGATATGTTTTGGATTTTCATTTTTATGTGCGTAACTAATCTAATGTGTATTGTGATTTCAGTTGTTGGTGGAATAGACGAGATAAGCTTGCAAGCGGAGTTTAGGAGCGAAAAGCTAAGTATATATCCATTTTGCAAATTTGATTGCCTTTCTTTTATGTGTAAAATGTGTTTTACACATGACTATTTGTACATCTTCTTGTGTTTCTTATTTGTTATGATCATTTTTTCTATTATTTTTAATTCATACACTCTCATTAACCCACTGTTTGTTGTTCATGTTTCGTTATTGTTTTCATCTTTTGCACCACCTATAATTGCATAGCATTTCTTTGATTATATGTGCTTTGTTTGCTTTTCTATTAGATTATTTATGTTTTGTTTTCTTTATTTGGTTGTTGGTTTATAGTTAGGGGTTGGGGAGTAGGGCTTAGAGAGTAGGATTTGGGATTTTGGATTAGGAATTAGGGATTAGGGATTAGGAGTTAGGACTTTAGAGATTAGGGTTAGGGATTAGGGATTAGAGATTACGGATTAGGGGTTAGGGGTTTGGGATTCGGGATTTGGGTTTATTGTTGTTTTGCTTCTCTCCTCCTCATCATTCTTATCCTATTTTTTTTCTTTTATTGTTTCTGATATGTTTTGGATTTTCATTTTTATGTGCGTAACTAATCTAATGTGTATTGTGATTTCAGTTGTTGGTGGAATAGACGAGATAAGCTTGCAAGCGGAGTTTAGGAGCGAAAAGCTAAGTATATATCCATTTTTGCAAATTTGATTGCCTTTCTTTTATGTGTAAAATGTGTTTTACACATGACTATTTGTACATCTTCTTGTGTTTCTTATTTGTTATGATCATTTTTTCTATTATTTTTTAATTTCATACACTCTCATTAACCCACTGTTTGTTGTTCATGTTTCGTTATTGTTTTCATCTTTTGCACCACCTATAATTGCATAGCATTTCTTTTGATTATATGTGCTTTGTTTGCTTTTCTATTAGATTATTTATGTTTTGTTTTCTTTATTTGGGTTGTTGGTTTATAGTTAGGGGTTGGGGAGTAGGCTTAGTGAGTAGGATTTGATTTTGGATTAGGAATTAGGGATTAGGGATTAGGAGTTAGGACTTTAGAGATTAGGGATTAGGGATTAGAGATTACGGATTAGGGGTTAGGGGTTCGGGATTTGGGTTTATTGTTGTTTTGCTTCTTTTGCTCCTCCTCCTCATCATTCTTATCCTATTTTTTTTCTTTTATTGTTTCTGATATGTTTTGGATTTTCATTTATGTGCGTAACTAATCTAATGTGTATTGTGATTTCAGTTGTTGGTGGAATAGACGAGATAAGCTTGCAAGCGGAGTTTAGGAGCGAAAAGCTAAGTATATATCCATTTTTGCAAATTTGATTGCCTTTCTTTTATGTGTAAATGTGTTTTACACATGACTATTTGTACATCTTCTTGTGTTTCTTATTTGTTATGATCATTTTTTCTATTATTTTTAATTTCATACACTCTCATTAACCCACTGTTTGTTGTTCATGTTTCGTTATTGTTTTCATCTTTTGCACCACCTATAATTGCATAGCATTTCTTTGATTATATGGCTTTGTTTGCTTTTCTATTAGATTATTTATGTTTTGTTTTCTTTATTTGGGTTGTTGGTTTATAGTTAGGGGTTGGGGAGTAGAGCTTAGAGAGTAGGATTTGGGATTTTGGATTAGGAATTAGGGATTAGGGATTAGGAGTTAGGACTTTAGAGATTAGGGATTAGGGATTAGAGATTACGGATTAGGGGTTAGGGTTAGGGGTTAGGGGTTCGGGATTTGTTTATTGTTGTTTTGCTTCTTTTGCTCCTCCTCCTCATCATTCTTATCCTATTTTTTTTCTTTTATTGTTTCTGATATGTTTTGGATTTTCATTTTTATGTGCGTAACTAATCTAATGTGTATTGTGATTTCAGTTGTTGGTGGAATAGACGAGATAAGCTTGCAAGCGGAGTTTAGGAGCGAAAAGCTAAGTATATATCCATTTTGAAAATTTGATTGCCTTTCTTTTATGTGTAAAATGTGTTTTACACATGACTATTTGTACATCTTCTTGTGTTTCTTATTTGTTATGATCATTTTTTCTATTATTTTTAATTTCATACACTCTCATTAACCCACTGTTTGTTGTTCATGTTTCGTTATTGTTTTCATCTTTTGCACCACCTATAATTGCATAGCATTTCTTTGATTATATGTGCTTTGTTTGCTTTTCTATTAGATTATTTATGTTTTGTTTTCTTTATTTGGGGTTGTTGGTTTATAGTTAGGGGTTGGGAATTAGGGTTTAGGGAGTAGGATTTGGAGGATTAGGGATTAGGGATTAGGAGTTAGGACTTTAGAGAGATTAGGGATTAGGGGTTTGGGATTCGGGATTTGGGTTTATTGTTGTTTTGCTTCTCCTCCTCATCATTCTTATCCTATTTTTTTTCTTTTATTGTTTCTGATATGTTTTGGATTTTCATTTTTATGTGCGTAACTAATCTAATGTGTATTGTGATTTCAGTTGTTAGTGGAATGGACGAGATAAGCTTGCAAGCGGAGTTTAGGAGCGAAAAGCTAAGTATATCCATTTGTGCAAATTTGATAGCTTTCTTTTATTGTAAAATGTGTTTTACACATGACAATTTGTACATCATCTTGTGTTTCTTATTTGTTATGATCATTTTTTCTATTATTTTTAATTTCATACATTCTATTAAACCACTATTTGTTTTCATGTTTCGTTATTGTTTTTATCTTTTGCACACCTATAATTGCATAGCATTTCTTTGATTATATGTGGTTTGTTTGTTTGCTTTTCTATTAGATTAATTATGTTTTGTTTTCTTTATTTGGGTTGTTGGTTTATAGTTAGGGGTGGGGATTAGGGCTTAGTGAGTAGGATTTGGGATTTTGATTAGGAATTAGGGATTAGGGATTAGGAGTTAGGACTTTAGAGATTAGGGATTAGGGATTAGAGATTACGGATTAGGGGTTAGGGGTTAGGGGTTCGGGATTTGGGTTTATTGTTGTTTTGCTTCTTTTGCTCCTCCTCCTCATCATTCTTATCCTATTTTTTTTCTTTTATTGTTTCTGATATGTTTTGGATTTTCATTTTTATGTGCGTAACTAATCTAATGTGTATTGTGATTTCAGTTGTTGGTGGAATAGACGAGATAAGCTTGCAAGCGGAGTTTAGGAGCGAAAAGCTAAGTATATATCCATTTTTGCAAATTTGATTGCCTTTCTTTTATGTGTAAAATGTGTTTTACACATGACTATTTGTACATCTTCTTGTGTTTCTTATTTGTTATGATCATTTTTTCTATTATTTTTAATTTCATACACTCTCATTAACCCACTGTTTGTTGTTCATGTTTCGTTATTGTTTTCATCTTTTGCACCACCTATAATTGCATAGCATTTCTTTGATTATATGTGCTTTGTTTGCTTTTCTATTAGATTATTTATGTTTTGTTTTCTTTATTTGGGTTGTTGGTTTATAGTTAGGGGTTGGGGAGTAGGGCTTAGAGAGTAGGATTTGGGATTTTGGATTAGGAATTAGGGATTAGGGATTAGGAGTTAGGACTTTAGAGATTAGGGATTAGGATTAGAGATTACGGATTAGGGGTTAGGGGTTAGGGGTTAGGGGTTCGGGATTTGGTTTATTGTTGTTTTGCTTCTTTTGCTCCTCCTCCTCATCATTCTTATCCTATTTTTTTTCTTTTATTGTTTCTGATATGTTTTGGATTTTCATTTTTATGTGCGTAACTAATCTAATGTGTATTGTGATTTCAGTTGTTGGTGGAATAGACGAGATAAGCTTGCAAGCGGAGTTTAGGAGCGAAAAGCTAAGTATATATCCATTTTTGCAAATTTGATTGCCTTTCTTTTATGTGTAAAATGTGTTTTACACATGACTATTTGTACATCTTCTTGTGTTTCTTATTTGTTATGATCATTTTTTCTATTATTTTTAATTTCATACACTCTCATTAACCCACTGTTTGTTGTTCATGTTTCGTTATTGTTTTCATCTTTTGCACCACCTATAATTGCATAGCATTTCTTTGATTATATGTGCTTTGTTTGCTTTTCTATTAGATTATTATGTTGTTTTCTTTTTTGGGTTGTTGGTTTATAGTTAGGGGTTGGGGACTAGAGCTTAGGGAGTAGGATTTGGATTAGGATTAGGGATTAGGGATTAGGGATTAGGACTTTAGGGATTAGGGATTAGGATTAGGGATTAGGGAGGGGTTAGGGGTTCGGGATTTGGGTTTATTGTTGTTTTGCTTCTTTTGCTCCTCCTCCTCATCATTCTTATCCTATTTTTTTCTTTTATTGTTTCTGATATGTTTTGGATTTTCATTTTTATGTGCGTAACTAATCTAATGTGTATTGTGATTTCAGTTGTTGGTGGAATAGACGAGATAAGCTTGCAAGCGGAGTTTAGGAGCGAAAAGCTAAGTATATCCATTTTTGCAAATTTGATTGCCTTTCTTTTATGTGTAAAATGTGTTTTACACATGACTATTTGTACATCTTCTTGTGTTTCTTATTTGTTATGATCATTTTTTCTATTATTTTTAATTTCATACACTCTCATTAAACCACTGTTTGTTTTCATTTTCGTTATTGTTTTCATCTTTGCACCACCTATAATTGCATAGCATTTCTTTGATTATATGTGCTTTGTTTGCTTTTCTATTAGATTATTTATGTTTTGTTTCCTTTATTTGGGTTGTTGGTTTAGTAGTTAGTAGGATTAGGAATTAGGGGATTAGTTAGATTAGGATTTAGGGGATTAGGGGATTAGGGGTTAGGGATTCGGGATTTGGGTTTATTGTTGTTTTGCTTCTCCTCCTCCTCATCATTCTTATCCTATTTTTTTCTTTTATTGTTTCTGATATGTTTTGGATTTTCATTTTTATGTGCGTAACTAATCTAATGTGTATTGTGATTTCAGTTGTTGGTGGAATAGACGAGATAAGCTTGCAAGCGGAGTTTAGGAGCGAAAAGCTAAGTATATATCCATTTTTGCAAATTTGATTGCCTTTCTTTTATGTGTAAAATGTGTTTTACACATGACTATTTGTACATCTTCTTGTGTTTCTTATTTGTTATGATCATTTTTTCTATTATTTTTAATTTCATACACTCTCATTAACCCACTGTTTGTTGTTCATGTTTCGTTATTGTTTTCATCTTTTGCACCACCTATAATTGCATAGCATTTCTTTGATTATATGTGCTTTGTTTGCTTTTCTATTAGATTATTTATGTTTTGTTTTCTTTATTTGGGTTGTTGGTTTATAGTTAGGGGTTGGGGAGTAGGGCTTAGAGAGTAGGATTTGGGATTTGGATTAGGAATTAGGGATTAGGGATTAGGAGTTAGGACTTTAGAGATTAGGGATTAGGGATTAGAGATTACGGATTAGGGGTTCGGGATTTGGGTTTATTGTTGTTTTGCTTCTTTTGCTCCTCCTCCTCATCATTCTTATCCTATTTTTTTCTTTTTATTGTTTCTGATATGTTTTGGATTTTCATTTTTATGTGCGTAACTAATCTAATGTGTATTGTGATTTCAGTTGTTGGTGGAATGGACGAGATAAGCTTGCAAGCGGAGTTTAGGAGCGAAAAGATAAGTATATCCATTTTTGCAAATTTGATTGCCTTTCTTTTACTGTGAAATGTGTTTTACACATGACTATTTGTACATCTTCTTGTGTTTCTTATTTGTTATGATCATTGTTTCTATTATTTTCAATTCCGGGCATTCTTATTAACACTTTTTGCTTTTCATTTTTCGTTATTGTTTTATGTTTTGCACCACCTATAATTGCATAACATTTCTTTGATTATATGTGTTTTGTTTGCTTTTCTATTAGATTATTTATGTTTTGTTTCTTTATTTGGGTTGTTGGTTTATAGTTAGGGGTTGGGAATTAGGGGTTAGTGATTAGGATTAGGGATTAGGGATTTAGGGATTAGGGGTTAGGGGTTCGGGATTTGGGTTTATTGTTGTTTTGCTTGCTCCTCCTCCTCATCATTCTTATCCTATTTTTTTTCTTTTATTGTTTCTGATATGTTTTGGATTTTCATTTTTATGTGCGTAACTAATCTAATGTGTATTGTGATTTCAGTTGTTGGTGGAATAGACGAGATAAGCTTGCAAGCGGAGTTTAGGAGCGAAAAGCTAAGTATATATCCATTTTTGCAAATTTGATTGCCTTTCTTTTATGTGTAAAATGTGTTTTACACATGACTATTTGTACATCTTCTTGTGTTTCTTATTTGTTATGATCATTTTTTCTATTATTTTTAATTTCATACACTCTCATTAACCCACTGTTTGTTGTTCATGTTTCGTTATTGTTTTCATCTTTTGCACCACCTATAATTGCATAGCATTTCTTTGATTATATGTGCTTTGTTTGCTTTTCTATTAGATTATTTATGTTTTGTTTTCTTTATTTGGGTTGTTGGTTTATAGTTAGGGGTTGGGGAGTAGGGCTTAGAGAGTAGGATTTGGGATTTTGGATTAGGAATTAGGGATTAGGGATTAGGAGTTAGGACTTTAGAGATTAGGGATTAGGGATTAGAGATTACGGATTAGGGTTAGGGGTTAGGGGTTAGGGGTTCGGGATTTGGATTTATTGTTGTTTTGCTTCTTTTGCTCCTCCTCCTCATCATTCTTATCCTATTTTTTTTCTTTTATTGTTTCTGATATGTTTTGGATTTTCATTTTTATGTGCGTAACTAATCTAATGTGTATTGTGATTTCAGTTGTTGGTGGAATAGACGAGATAAGCTTGCAAGCGGAGTTTAGGAGCGAAAAGCTAAGTATATATCCATTTTTGCAAATTTGATTGCCTTTCTTTTATGTGTAAAATGTGTTTTACACATGACTATTTGTACATCTTCTTGTGTTTCTTATTTGTTATGATCATTTTTTCTATTATTTTTAATTTCATACACTCTCATTAACCCACTGTTTGTTGTTCATGTTTCGTTATTGTTTTCATCTTTTGCACCACCTATAATTGCATAGCATTTCTTTGATTATATGTGCTTTGTTTGCTTTTCTATTAGTTTGATTATGTTGTTTTCTTTTTTGGGTTGTTGGTTTATAGTTAGGGGTGGGGGACTAGAGCATAGGGAGTAGGATTTCGGATTAGAGATTAGGGATTAAGGATTAGGGATTAGGACTTTGGGGATTAGGGACTAGGAATTAGGGATTAGGGGTTAGGGGTTAGGGGTTCGGGATTTGGGTTTATTGTTGTTTTACTTCTTTTGCTCCTCCTCCTCATCATTTTTATCCTATTTTTTTCTTTTATTGTTTCTTATATGTTTTGGATTTTCATTTTTATGTGCGTAACTAATCTAATGTGTATTGTGATTTCAGTTGTTAGTGGAATGGACGAGATAAGCTTGCAAGCGGAGTTTAGAAGCGAAAAGATAAGTATATCCATTTATGCAAATTTGATTGCCTTTCTTTTACATGTGAAATGTGTTTTACACATGACTATTTGTACATCTTCTTGTGTTTCTTACTTGTTATGATCATTGTTTCTATTATTTTCAATTCCGGCCATTCTTATTAAACCACTTTTTGCTTTTCATTTTCGTTATTGTTTTAATGTTTTGCATTACCTATAATTGCATAACATTTCTTTGATTATATGTGTTTTGTTTGCTTTTCTATTAGATTATTTATGTTTTGTTTCCTTTATTTGGGTTGTTGGTTTATAGTTAGTGGTTGGGAATTAGGGGCTTAGTGAATAGGATTTGGGATTAGGGATTAGGGGTTAGGGATTCGGGATTTGGGATTATTGTTGTTTTGTTTTGCTCCTCCTCCTCATCATTCTTATCCTATTTTTTTTCTTTTATTGTTTCTGATATGTTTTGGATTTTCATTTTTATGTGCGTAACTAATCTAATGTGTATTGTGATTTCAGTTGTTGGTGGAATAGACGAGATAAGCTTGCAAGCGGAGTTTAGGAGCGAAAAGCTAAGTATATATCCATTTTTGCAAATTTGATTGCCTTTCTTTTATGTGTAAAATGTGTTTTACACATGACTATTTGTACATCTTCTTGTGTTTCTTATTTGTTATGATCATTTTTTCTATTATTTTTAATTTCAGACACTCTCATTAACCCACTGTTTGTTGTTCATGTTTCGTTATTGTTTTCATCTTTTGCACCACCTATAATTGCATAGCATTTCTTTGATTATCTATGCTTTGTTTGCTTTTCTATTAGTTTGATTATGTTGTTTTCTTTTTTTGGGTTGTTGGTTTATAGTTAGGGGTGGGGGACTAGAGCATAGGGAGTAGGATTTCGGATTAGAGATTAGGGATTAAGGATTAGGGATTAGGACTTTGGGGATTAGGGACTAGGAATTAGGGATTAGGGGTTAGGGGTTCGGGATTTGGGTTTATTGTTGTTTTACTTCTTTTGCTCCTCCTCCTCATCATTTTTATCCTATTTTTTTCTTTTATTGTTTCTTATATGTTTTGGATTTTCATTTTTATGTGCGTAACTAATTTAATGTGTATTGTGATTTCAGTTGTTAGTGGAATGGACGAGATAAGCTTTCAAGCGGAGTTTAGGAGCGAAAAGATAAGTATATCTATTGTTTTCATGTTTTGCACCACCTATAATTGCATAGCATTTCTTTGATTATATGTGCTTTATTTGTTTTTCTATTAGATAAATTATGTTTTATTTCATTTGTTTGGCTTGTCGGTTTATAGTTAGGGGTTGGAAATTAGGACTTCTGGAGTAAGAATTTGAAATTAGGGATATGGAATTAGGGATTTGGAATTAGGGATTTGGAATTAGGGATTAGAGATTAGGGATTAGGGATTAGGGGTTAAAGGTTAGGGATTTGGTTTGATTGTTTTTTTGCTCCGCCTCCTCATCATTCTTATCCTATTTTTTTCTTTTTCTTATGTTTTGGATTTTTATTTTTATATGCGTAACTAATCTAATGTGTACTTTGATTTCAGTTGTTAGTGGCATGGACGAGATAAGGTTGAAAGCGGAGTTGTGGTGCGAAAAGATAAGTCTATCTATTTGTGCAAATTTGATTGGCTATCTTTTACATGTGGAATTTGTTTTACACATGACTATTTTTGTATTTTCTTGTGTTTCTTACTTGTTATGTTCATTGTTTCTATTATTTTCAATTCCGGTCACTCTCATTAACCCACTCTTTACTTTTTATTTTTCGTTATTGTTTTCATGTTTTGCAGTACCTATAATTGCATATCATTTCTTTGATTATCTGTGGTTTGTTTTCTTTTCTATTAGATTAATTATGTTTTATTTCGTTTTTTCGAATTTTTGGTTTATAGTTAGGGGTTAGGGATTAGAGCTTATAGTGAGTAGAATTTGGGATTAGGGATTACAGATTGTGTATTAGGGATTAGAAATTAGGGATTATGGATTACGGATTAGGTGTTAGGGGTTAGGGATTTGGGTTTATTGTTGTTTTGCTTCTTTTGCTCCACCTCCTCATCATTCTTTTCCTATTTTTTCTTTTATTGCTTTTGTTATGTTTTGAATTTTCATTTTTATGTGCATAACTAATCTAATGTGTATTTTGATTTCAGTTGTAAGTGGAATGGACGAGATAAACTTGAAAGCGGAATTTAGGGGCGAAAAGATAAGTATATCTATTTGTGCAAATTTAATTGGCTTTCTTTTACATATGAAATGTGTTTTACACATGACTATTTCTACATCTTCTTGTGTTTCTTAGTTGTTATGATCATTGTTTCTATTATTTTCAATTCCCAACACTCTCATTATCTCACTATTTGCATTTCATTGTTCGTTATTGTTTTCATGTTTTACACAACCTATAATTGCAAAGGATTTCTTTGATTATATGTGCTTTGTTTGTTTTTTTATTAGATTAATTATGTTTTGTTTCCTTTTTTTAGCATGTCGGTTTATAGTTAGAGGTTGAGAATTAGGGCTTAGGGAGTAGGGGTTTGAGATTAGGGATTAGCGATTAGGGATTAGGAATTACGGATTAGGGGTTAGGAAATTGGGTTTATTGTTCTGTTGCTTCTTTTGCTCCACCTCCTTATCATTTTTCTCCTATTTTTTAATTTTATCGTTTTTGTTATGTTTTGAATTTTCATTTTTATGTGCGTAACTAATCTAATGTGTACTTTGATTACAGTTGTTAATGGAATGGACGAGATAAGGTTGAAAGCGGAGTTTAGGAGCGAAAAGATAAGTATAACTATTTGTACAAATTTGATTGGCTTTCTTTTACATATGAAATGTGTTTTACACATGACTATTTGTACATCTTCTTGTGTTTCTTAGTTGTTATGATCATTGTTTCTACTATTTTCAATTCCCAACACTCTCATTATCCCTCTGTTTGTTTTTCATTCTTCGTTATTGTTTTAATGTTTACACAACCTATAATTGCATAGCATTTGTTTGATTGTATGTGCTTTGGTTGCTTATCTATTAGATTAATTATGTTTTATTTCCTTTTTTTGGATTGTCGGTTTATAGTTCGGGTTGGGGATTAGGGCTATAGAGATTAGGGATTAGGGGTTAGGAATTTGGGTTTATTGTTCTTTTGTTTCTTTTGCCCCACCTCCCCATCATTCTTATCCTCTTTTTTGTTTTAGTGTTTTTGTTATGTTTTGGATTTTCATTTTTATGTGCTTAACTAATCTTGAGACTGTGTGGATGCTTCAATGGCCTTTCTCTTATCCATGCACTTATCAGAGGTGTCCCTATGCTCATTTTTTGGGCATTATGGAAAGGAAGGTGTAGGAGGAGGTTTGAGGGATTGAGATTAAATGCTTTGAAATGGCAATCTTATATGATCAAACCAAAGAAAGAGGAAGGTAGAGCTGGTACAGATATGTTGCAAGACCTTAGGATTTATCCCCCTTTTTCGGTCACCACTAAAGTGAAATGTATGAATTGGGAACCTCCTGCAATTAACAAGGTAAAATTAAACTTTGATGGGACTTCCAAGCAAAATGGCCTTTCTAGTGGTGGGATGATTTTAAGGGATTCTAAGGGGCATGTTTTGTTAGCCGCTGCTGCAGCTTATGGGATTGGCTCTAATATGAAAGCAGAATGTCTGGCCTTATTGGATGCTCTAAAAATGATTATGCATCATGGTTTGGGTACTTCTCAGCTTGTTTTGGAATCTGACTCTCAAGTATTGGTTAACGTGGCGCTGGGGGTGGTTGAGGTTCCATGGCGTTTATCTATTTATATGGAGCAAATTTTAGATATTCTTGAGAAGATGAATTACCATATTAGGCATGTGTAAAGGGAAGCAAATAGAGTTGCAGACTTCCTGGCTTCTTATGCAGTGCAGGCTGGTAGGTATTCTGATTTTTCTGATAATGGTACTCTGCCTAGTACTGGCAGATTACTTCTACAACAATACCAAGGAATGATAGCTTCTGCTAGACTAAACAAGGTTTTGATAAGTGAGCATAGGCAGGGGATTGGTTGACACTGGGCTTGGGGTCTTTGTGCACCTGCTGCTTGGTTTCTGGGCAGTGTTGTGTCTGGTTTGGCTCAGGCTCAGTTAGGGTGTTGAGGCCTTGGTGATGTGCTGCTGTATTTATGGCGTTGGAGCAGGGTTCCCTACTGATTTAGGTAAGGTCCCATCTGGGGCTATCTTCTGGCTGTTAATCCTGTTGTAGGATTAAAGCCAACTTATGTTGGTCTTCCTTTTCTTCATCACTCATCATCTCTTTATGTGAGGTGCTGGATGGTTGCTGATGTGATATTTTTACTTGGGCATGGTGCTGGGCTTTGATGCAGGGTCATTTTTCATTTTGCTGATTTTTCTCTCTGCTGTGGGTCTTGTGCTCTGTTCATGCGACTGTTCACGTGTATGGCGTTTCTCTGCTGCTATTGCTTTCTGTCCAGCTGGTCCTCTTCTGTTTGGATCCTGTTCAGCTGGTCTGCTGGGGAGTGATGGTGGCCTTTCTGGTCCATTGGCATTCATTGATGGTTGCTGCTGGATCAGTCCAGCTTTTCTCCTTGGTTGCTGTTTTTTGATGGCCACTCTCTCCCCAATACTATGTCTTTGAGGTTATTCACATGGTTTCAGCTGGATGCATTATTCAAGTGCCTCTCAGATGGTTCTCTCTCGGCTGCTTTTATGGCATACTGTCCCATACATCTTGAGCTGTTTTTCAGCTTTTTCTGCGCCTTCAGCTGGATTGCTCCCCAATTTGCTGCTGTTTGCCACTGTTCACGTGACTGTGCACGTGAACAGTCAGGTTGCTGTCCCAGGTTTTTTTGGTTCTCTGCGGGCTCTTTAAAGGTTCCTCAGCTGGTTTTCCTCGGGTCCCTTTCACTTTCGCCTCTCAGCTGGTCCTCTCATGCTGCTGGTTTGATGGTTCTCATTGCAGTCAGTTGGAGCCTTTATTCTCAGCTGGTCTTTACGGGACTCCACCTGTTCTCCCTGGTTCTTTTCAGCTGGTCTTCCTCCAGTTAGCTTACTATTTTTAGCTTTATGGTCTGGCTGCTTTGATGCCTGTTAGTCTTTCAATGTTAGGGGCAGTTTGGCTCTGTTCAGCTGGTCTCCAGCTGGATTCCCAGCTGGATTTAATGTTTTTCAGCTGGTCTTCAGCTGCTCATTTTGCTATTTTATTTTGAAGGTTTAAAGCCAACTTTGGCTTCCATGTTCTGTTTAATGCTCTGCTTTTTGCTTCTTGTAATCTTGGTTCTTATCTATAAAATTTTCTCTTTATTTAAAAAAAAAAGGGGGGGGGGGGGTTAGGGATTAGGTCTTAGGGAGTAGGGATTAGGGCTTAGGGTGTAGGGATTAGGTATTAGGGATTAAGGATTAGGGCTTTGGGAGTACGGATTAGGGGTTAGGGGTTAGGGATTTGGGTTTTTTGTTCTTTTGTTCCACCTTCTCATCACTCTTATCTAATTTTTTTCTTTTATTGTTGTTTGTTATCTTTGAATTTTCATTTTTATGTGCGTAACTAATCTAATTTGTGCTTTGATATCAGTTGTTAGTGGAATGGACGAGATAAGCTTGAAAGCGGAGTTTAGGAATGAAAAGATAAGTATATCTATTTGTCCAAATTCTATTGGCTTTCTTTTACATGTAAAATGTGCTTTACACTTGACTATTTCTACTTCTTCTTGTGTTTCTTACTTGTTATGATCTTTGTTTCTATTATTTTCAATCCCCCACACTCTCATTATTCCACTATTTACTTTTTATTTTTCGTTGTTGTTTTCGTGTTTTATACAACCTATAATTGAATAACATTTCTTTGATTACATGTGTTTTGTTTGCTTTTCTATTAGATTATTTATGTTTTATTTCTTTTGTTATTGTCTTTCTATTGAAATTGTTAAATGTTGGAAACAAAATTTAATTACTTGGAGAGGGAGCAAGTGGTTAAATCATATGGTGAAAAATTAGGAGTTTGTAGCGTGTTAAAAATACTAATAGAATATAGAATTTAAATAGGGTTTAGGGCTTTTGTGATGAGAAATATCTTCTTGTTCATGTTGGTTTTTTTCCTTTGCTTTTTGTGTTTTACCAGCAAACTGAAACAGTGAATATAGGAATATATGATCATTCAGTTCCCAAAGCCCATCCTGTGAAGGGTAATTTTTGCCTTGGCTTGATGAAAATTTTGAATATAGTGCTTAGTAACTGGTCAAGTGTCGTATCTTGTTTGTATTTAATGAAATTATATTGGTTTCTGTCTTCTGCTTGGTGTCTGTTGTTGGGTGTGCTATTACTTCCTTAACTCTTACCTTGCAGAGTAGGCGGCAAATGGCTACATGACACAACATTCATTTAGCGGCTCCATAGATAGTGCAAACATCACTGATGATGGTATGTATCAATAACTCTTGGTTGTTCAGTCTTGCATATGCCTGCATATCATTTTTTTCATGATGAGTGATTTAATCCAAGTTTTGGACAACAGCGTAAAAGCAAGCTAATCAACGATTTTCTATGACCCCTTACATAACACCCCGTCTCACTCCAATGGGAACTCCAAAAATAATTTCCACGAGTGTGTCCCCCAGAAGGTATTCGGCTGCTGGATCTCCTCAGAAAAGTTCTGCTACCACTTCTCCAAGAAAAAATCAATATGAAGGACGGGGTGCACTGTCTTCATGGTACCCGTCAAGCCAGCAGTCATCAGCCGCAAACTCTCCTCCACATGGACACCCAATGCCAGGTTTGGAAAGCCTATTGCAATTTCCAATTCGACTTCTGGCATTAACACTGTTCACGGGAGCAGTCCCATGAGCAGTCACGTGAGCAGTGCCCTTCAACCCAGAACCAACTGCATTCAATGGAGAAACTCTTAAAACAAACCTCAGAGAGCAGCTGAAAACAAAGGCCAGCTGAAAGCAGGCTGTTCACGTGAACAGTGTGCACTCCTGCCCATAGTAGCAAATGAAAAACCGGATACTCCCCACAACTGCAATAATAAGAGACCAAGAACCCCACATGAATCCATAATGCCCAGCAAGGCCACAGGGTCCCATCTGAGGTAGGCCAAGCAATGAGGATCCCAGCTAGAAAATACCCCAGCAGACAAAAAAGCATGATCATAATAAAAAAATAGCAAATTTTTTCCTAGGCGTTTTAATGCCTTGTTGATCCTGCCTCTGAATAAATTTAGCTTGAAGAGGGATTTTCAAATCTTGTGTGTGGTCCGTTGAAGCACTTTCCAGAACAACGAGATTAGCTAAACAATCAGCCAAAGAATTCGCTTCCCTGTACACGTGAGCCAGACAGAAATTCATGCCCTCCAACAATCCCATAATTTCATCACAGATCCCCCAAAACTTCGAGGCCCTCATGTGTCCTTTCATTATCATTTGGACCATAACCGCCGAGTCAGTTTCAATATGGAGGCCATAGTCTAACAGACCATAACTTCTAAACAACAATAGGTCATCCTTCAGGGCACATAGCTCAGCCTCCATGTTGGAACAAACCCCATAGAAAAATGATGCAGCCAAAACTAAGTGCCCCCATTCATTCCTTACCACAGCGCCACCCCCAGCTCTACCAGGATTGCACTTTGATGCCCCTTCAACATTAAGCTTTAACTGACCAGGGGGAGGAGGAGACCAGTTAATCCAAATCACCTTCGGTTTCAACTCATACCTTACCTCAACCTTTATAGCCTGCAAAAACTCCGTGCCCATAATGCCCTCTGCCGCTTTGGGTCTAATACCATGAGCCTGCAGTCTAAGAGCTGAACAAACCTCCAAGAACAGAGCATGGGCATTTAAAGAGATATCTTCATAAATTCTTTTACATCTCTCCCTCCACAATTTCCAAAATATCAACAAAGGAGCACCACCAAGTAGGCTGTGATACACAGACTGCTTTTTAAAAATCCTTGTCAACCTCATCATTCGCACCATAGGAGTTTCAGATGTAAAAATTTGGAAACCACCACATACAGCTAGTTTTCTCCACACTTCGTTTGCAAATGGGCATTGAATAAAGAGATGGTTAACCGATTCCACATCCTGATAACAGAGGGAACACCTACTAGCCAATTCCACTCCAATCTTTTGGAAGTTCGAATCCAAAACCACTGCATGGTGGTGAATTTTCCAACCCAGCAGCATAGCGCTAGGAAAAACAGATTGTTTCCAAATCATGGAGTCCACAGCGTCAGGGTACTTCGACTCCCTTATCGATTGCCAAGCAGATTTGACAGTGAACTTGCCACAATCAGATAAGTTCCAAACCAAGCGGTCGTCTCTATTACATAAAGTGAGGCCAGTGTTTTGAATCTCCTGTTTGAGCGGATCAGGCAAGTCAAAGCCCAATTTATGCCACTGCCATGCCCCACCAACCCAAATATCAGTTAGACTTGGGAAAGACAAAGGAAGCCCCTCTATTCTGTTTAACAAGGGGCCAGTACCAACCCAGTTAGTGCACCAAAAATTCACTGACCTACCATTACCAACCAGCACCTAGGAGTTACACACAACAGAAAAGAAGAAAGGCTGAAGCATACGAAAAATTCATGCTTTCCCCGTGCTAGGACATCTCAGCATGTGCTTTCCCCTTAGGAACTTTGCCCTAAACATGTTCTCCCACAGGGAATCGCCCTTTAAAATTCCCCACACCTGCTTCCATCTAAAAGCCATTTGGAGATCCTCAAGTTTCCTAATTCCAAGTCCCCCCTCATCCTTCGGTCTTGAGATATCAGCCCAAGAGACCCATTGCCTTTTCTTCTCTCCCATCTTACCAGACCACAAAAAGAGGCGATCAAGGACCTCAGCTTGAAGAGAATACCTTCGGGGAGGTTGAGACAAGGGAGCAAGTGCACAGGGATGGCATTTAAAACCGACTTAATCAGCACAATTCTTCCCATACTAGAAAGGAGACCAGCATACCATCCTTCCATTTTGGCCTTGAATTTTAAAACCACATCCTCAAAGTCACGCAAACGATACCTTCCTTTTATCATTGGGCAACCCAAATAGACTAAGGGACACTTTTTAATAGGGATTTGTGCTATCCTAGACAATGCCCTTTGCCTGCCCAGAGGGATCTTAGAGGAGCAAAAAAGAGTGCTCTTTTCCTTGCTTATTTTCTGTCCAGACCCGCCCTCATATCTAGCCAAGAAAATCATCAAATGCTCCATGGATAACTTGTTACCTCTAAGGAATAACAGAGTGTCGTCGGCAAAGAGCAAGTGAGAAACCAACAGGCCACCCCTACCTGCGTGAAAGCCTTTAACCCTACCTTCCCCATATAATTGGGCCAGTCCCCTGCTTAAGACTTCCTCCGCCAAGATAAAGAGAGCAAGGGCTATCGGGTCGCCTTGTCTCAACCCTCTAGAAGATGGAAAATAGCCAAAGCATTTCCCATTGAGGCAAATAGAAAAAAATTGGTTCTGCAGGCAGTTGCCAATGATAGAGACAAATGAGCTTGAGAAACCAAAACACTCGAGAGTTCTTTTTAGAAAATTCCACTCCATGCGGTCATACGCCTTCATCATGTCCAATTTAACAATCACGTTACCGGCTTCAACTTTCCTGTCAAGCTCTCCAACCATCAGCTGGGCCAGTGAAATACAGTCACCAATCCCTCTCCCTTCAACAAAACCATGCTGTGCATTTGAGATCAAAGAGGGGAGGAGGGCCGCGAGTCTGTTTGAAAGAATCTTAGTAAAAACTTTGTACAGGAAGTTGCAGAGACTTATAGGCCTAAATTCTGAAAACGAACTAGGCTTGGTCACTTTCGGAATTAAGACAAGGAGAGTAGAGTTAACAGACCTAGGAACCACTACTCCACCCAAGAAAAAATTGACAGCTTCTAATAAGTCACTTTTAATGATGTCCCATGCCACTTGGAAGAATTTTCCAGAAAAGCCATCTGCGCCAGGGGCACTCTCCATAGACATGGAGAATACAACCTGTCTCAGCTCTTAAACCCTAAACCCTAAACCTTTTTTTTTTTTTTTTTTTGAACAGAAAAATATATTGAATGAACAAAAATTACAAGAAGCAAAGAAGCCAGGCTATGACAAAAAAGAGAAGCCAGGCAGGACAAAAAATAGTGGAAAAGAAGGCAGGCAAAGTCCAGCTGAGGGTCCAGCTAAACCTAGACAAAGGCAGCTGGAAAGTCAGCTGGAAACCAGCTAAAAAGGGAATCACACCAGCTGCAATAAAGCTGGAACCCAGAAGAGCAAAGGAGCTCCAGTCCAGGACAGGCAGCATCAAAGAACAGGGGCAGCAAAACAGCAGGCAGCAGAAGCAAAACCAGCTGGGCACAGACAGACACACCCCCAGCACAGCACATAGACAGATCAACAGGAACCAGGCCAGTAGAAGGCAGCAACCACAAAGAGGCAACATACCAACCCATGCCATTGAACACAGGGGAGGAGTCAGGACAAACAGGAACAGCCCAGGCAGACCAGAAACACACAGGTGCCCAACCAAAAACAGCAATGGACAACAATGAGACACCTCATAAAACCAAAACAAGGTCCAGGAAAAACCCAGATCAACAAAACCCAATACCCCAGACATCCAGTGCACCAACCTGACCATCAGACCTGCCTAGAACATCAGGCATTAAGTGCATACAAGAACATCCTTCTTAACCAACCCCTTGCCTATGCTCACAAATAGTTACCTTTTTCAATCTAATATTAGGTATCATGCTTTGATCCTGTTTAAGAAGTAATCTGCCAGCAGTAGGCAGCACCCCATTGGCAGAAAAATCAGAATAAATACCAGACTGCACTGCATAGTTAGCCAGAAAATCCGCAATCCTATTTGCCTCTCTATACACATGCCTAATCTGGAAATGCATTTGCCCAAGCATATCTAAAATTTGTTTCATGTAACCTGAAAGTCTCCATGGAGTGACAGCAACCCCCATTATCATATTGACTAACACTTGAGAGTCAAATTCCAAAACAATATGGTAATCATTCAAACCATTGTGCATTATCATTTTCAAGCCATCCAGCATTGCCAGGCATTCAGCTCTCATACTAGTACCAGTCCCATAAAATGCAGCAGCTGCTAAGACAATATGCCCCTTGGAGTCTCTCAAATCCATCCCTCCCCCAGATAACCCATTACCTTTTGAAGCTCCATCAACATTTAATTTCATCATAGTCATAGCTGGAGGTTCCCATGTAATCCATTTCACCTTAGTGATGATAGAAAAGGGTGGTGCAATCCGGAGGTCCTGCAGCATGTCTTTACCATATCTACCTTCCTCTTTCTTAGGCTTAATCATAAAGGCCTGCCATTTCAGTGCATTGACCACCTGGATGAAGACTGCATGGCTGTTTAAATTCAAACCCTCAAATTTTCTCCTACATCTTTCTTTCCATAATGCCCAGAAAATGAGCATAGAAACACCTCTGACAAGAGCATGGCTAAGTGAGAGTCCTTTAAAACACCTACACATTCTCAAAAATCTGCAAATAGGAGGTTCACCAGGTATAAGATCAAAACCCATAACAGCAGCAAATTTCCTCCAAACAGCATGAGCAAAGGGGCAGAGAACAAAAATGTGAATATCAGTCTCCTCATCCATCCCACATAGACTGCATTTGCTAATTAAATACACCCCAATACTTCTTACTCTCTCATCAGTTGTCAAAGCCTTGTTATAAATTTTCCAAGTACAAAGCTGGGCACTAGGGGGCACTTTCTGATTCCAAATCTTTTGTGCAATGACATTGTGTACCCTGGTCCTCCTAATCTGATTCCATGCAGATTTGGTAGTGAAGTTCCCAGAATTAGTACACTCCCACACTCTTTTATCAGCTTTCTCTGGCACCAAAGCACCAGAACTTCTAATCTCCTCTTGCAAATGAGGTGTCAGCCATTCCTCAATGCTTTCAAAATGCCAGCCACCATCATACCATAAATCTTTGACCTTGGGAAAGAAAGAGGGAGGACCTTCAATTTTGTACAGCAAAGGTCCATTCTCCATCCATGAATCACACCAGAAGTCAGTACACTGACCATTCCCCAGCAAAACCTTAGAGTTTGTCACCACAAAATCAAACCATGGTTTCAAAATGTTGAAACTCATACCTGTACCACTGTTACTGCATCTCAGCAAATGCCTTCCCTTAAGATATTTTTCTTTAAAGACCTTTGCCCATAGTGACTACCCATTAAGGATACCCCAAACCTGCTTAACTCTAAATGCATCTTGAATTTCCCCAAAACATCTAATACCTAAACCACCTTCACATTTAGGCTTAGAGATATTATCTAAAGATACCCAATGTCTTCTTCTAGCATCAAGCTTACTAGACCAGATAAAACCAGCTATAAAGGAATTCAGCTCCTTTAAAATTCCTTTTGGGACGTTCAAACAAGCCAGCATATGGATTGGAATAGCACTTAAGACAAATTGCACAAGAATAATCCTTCCCATTCCAGAGAGCATCGTGGCATACCAACCTTCAATTCTACATCTGAAAGTCTTCAAAATCTCCTCAAAGTAGCTAAGTTTCACTCTTCCTCTGATAATGGGGCATCCCAAATAAGAGAAGGGACAACTTATAGGAATCCCCATTAAAGATGATAAGACATACCTCCTTGCCCCTGAGATTCTTTTAGAGCAATACATGGCAGTTTTAGATTTATTCACTTTTTGACCAGAACAAGATTCATACATACCAATGAACTTCAAAGTATTGCGCACAGATTTTTTAGTACCCCTCATAAAGAGCAAAGTGTCATCAGCAAAGGGAAGGTGACTAACCACAGTGGTGCCTCTACCAATATGATAATGGGAAACTAACTTTTGTTGATAAACCCACCTTAACCCTCTGCTAAGAACCTCCTGTGCCAGAATGAATAAAGAAGGAGAAAGGGGGTCTCCTTGTCTTAGACCTCTTGAGTTGGAGAAGTAGCCATATCTTTGCCCATTTAAACAGATAGAAAAGTGCTGAGTCTTCAAGCAATTGAGAATAATCTGAGTAAACATATTGGAGAAACCAAAGTGCTTCAACACTTGCAATAAAAAGTCCCACTCAAGCCTATCATAGGCTTTCATCATATCCAATTTCATAACCAAGTTGCCCCCCTCCACTTTCCTGTCCAAGTCACCTACCAATAATTGCCCCAGTGCCCACACAGTCCCCTATCCCTCTTCCTTGAACAAAACCATGCTGTTCCTCAGAGATTAGGGAAGGTAGCATAGAAGAAAGCCTTGTAGTGAGAAGCTTAGTGAAAATCTTATAAAGGAAATTACACAGACTAATAGGTCTAAAATCACAGAAAGAAACAGGTGCATCCTTCTTTGGGATTAAAACCAACAAAGTAGAGTTGACAGGTTTAGGCATATCTCCGCCTTTCAAGAGAAAATTCACGGCTAACCATACATCACTCTTAATAGTTTCCCAAGCAAATTGAAAGAATTTACCTGAGAGGCCGTCAGGACTAGGAGCACTCTCAATGGCCATAGAGAAAACTACATCTTTTATTTCTTCCATAGAAGCCTCAGTAATCAATTTCTGATTATCCTCATGACTCACCAGATTGGGAATCACATCAAAAATCAGAGAAGAATTCCTCAGCAACCTCAGCAATATTCTGATCACCTTGAACCCAAGTACCCTCCTTATTCTGAATTCTAGAAACTTTGTTCCTCGTCTTCTTACTTTTAGATAAGGCATGATAAAACTTGGTATTTCTTTCCCCTTCTAAGGCCCATTTGAGATTGGATTTTTGCTTCCAATAAATTTCCTCCCTCCTGAGCCAATTATCCCGATCACTTTTAAATCTGTCAAGCTCTAAGGATTTAGCAGCACTGTAATTCTGATCCAATTCCATTTCAACAGTCTTGATTTTCTGTTCTTGGGCTTCAATGTTATCAAATAGATCTCCAAAGACTTCCTTATTCCACAACTTAATATGGGCTTTTAAGTATTTCAACTTGATAAACAAATTTGCCATAGGATTGTCAGAGTAAAAACCACCCCATTTCTCCTTAATAAGAGCTCTAAAACCCTCATGATCACACCACATATCTTGGAATCTAAAGTATGAGACTCTTCTTTGATTTGGACTGTCTTTGATGTTGAGAAACAAAGGGCTATGATCAGATGCACCTCTGGCCCAATGAACAACCTCCATGCTGTCAAACCTCATATTCCAGCTCACATTAACCAAAGCTCTATCAATTCTTTGCATCATTCTAACGTGGCCCTGCCTGTTGTCAAACCATGTGTATTTGTTCCCACTAAAACCAGCATCCATCAGGCCTCTCTGGTCTATGAAGTTCCCAAAATCCTCCATAGATGCCATAGAAGGAGGAGCGCCTCCTTTTCTTTCCTCTGAGCATAAAATAGAATTGAAATCCCCAACCACTAACCAAGGAGTGTTGGCAGGGATATTAATCTCCAGTAAGTGTTCCCAAAGTGCTCTTTTGATAGTTTGATTACAACTAGCATACACCACAAAACCCAGAATACAGCATTCTTCATAAAAGTTATCTCCACAGTCAAAACCTGTTCATGAGCAAACAACACCCTTACATTTATTCTATCATCCCACAGTAGCCAAATATTCCTCTTTGCTAGAGGGTTGAATGAGAAATGGTTCAACCCTATACTGCTACCAAAGAGATTGAGCTTAGTAACCAACAGCTTAGGTTCTTGTATAGCCACGAAACAAATATCATGAATTCTAATAAGTTTCTTTAGCCTCCTCCTTTTGGCAGCTTTTTCTGCTCCCCTCATATTCCACGAAAAAATATTTATCATGAGGATATAGAATGGTACCCCCCACTGGAATTTACTCCATTGGATTCATCTTCTATGTTGAAGAGCTATCAATAGCTTCGGAGTCTTCTGATGTGATTTTCTGGCTCTTAGAGCTCGCCTGATTTGAAAAGTACCCTTTATCTGGTGGAGCTCTCTCACTAATCAATCCCATCTGATCATCAAATATACCTCCACATTCTCCCCTTGTACAATAATCATGTTCCAGTAAGAAGGAAGAGTTTAAAGAGGGGGCATAGAGAGCATAACACTCTCCTAGATGTTCTTTAGGAGCCTCATTCCCCTCCAAATCATTCGTATCTTCACTAGAAATAAAAACCCCACCAATCTTCTCGAAATTAGCATCCTCCACTCCAATATTATTATCAACTGCATTAACAATAGCAACAGGAGAGGAAAGAAAGCATTCCTCCAAACTATTCCCCTCATCACTAGGGGTTGACAAGTGTTTCTGAGCCACTCTCCATATCATCCTTTTCTTTATTTGATCCAGTAGTATCTGGTATAGATTCTGTCCCCTGAGCCTCTTTAGAATTCCCAACCTCATCATTCTACCCTTCCAAATCATGATGATCACCTCTATCAAGTGCTGGTGTATAGCAGTCTGTCTCCTGATTTTCTCCTCTGTCATTCACCTTTTGCTTGTTCAAATTGGTAGAGGTTTTTGCAACTTCCTGTTCCTTCTGGGTATGTTCTTCCCTCTCAATATTATGATTCACCTCTACAGGATCTGTGGTTTCATTCAAGATATCAAATCTATTTCCAATCACTGGGCCTTAAATCCCTGTTTTTTGTCTGTATTCCTTTCTAGGCTTTTCCTTCTGTACATCAACAGCAATTGCTTTCCCTTTCCTGTTCTTCCATCCATTTCCAAGGGGCAAGGCCATTATATTGATCAGGCTTCTGTTCAGAAGTAACCACCACCTCTTCCTTCTTCTTTTTACGGCATAAAGAATCATCGTGACCCTGCTTGAGGCAAGCAGGGCAATATTTGAATTCCTTCTCATATACTATCTTCTGCCACCTAGCACTCATACCTCCCATATCAAGCCAGAAACGTTTGGGATTGCTAACCAGAAGATTCATCTCCACACAGGCCCTAGCTACCCCAGGCCTAGAAAGATTCAAAGTGGCATTGTCAATAACCAAGATTCTACCAATGGGGCTTAATATGTCTCTTAAGCTCTCTCTGTTAAAAAGATGGATAGGTAGGCCAGGTAGAGAGATCCAAACAGGAACCAATGGGGGTTCAATTCTGGGAACCATTTGAAAAATCTAAATAGAAAGCCTTCAATGTAGGTGGTGTCCTTTAGCCAAACTTTAACATAATCTTCGTAGAGAGAAAACCGAATGAGTATATGCCTGGGATCCAAAACTCCTACGGTAAAATCCCCTTTTAATAGCCACCTTGAATTTATGAATTCCTTCACCACTCCCAGTGAAGGCTTACCATAGACACACTTGCCTATCAGGGAGAGAGAAAAACCTTTAGAAAGCTCCTGAGTTTTGTCTGGTGACTAGTACATGCCTGGTTCCCCTTTGTTGAAGACCACTCTTTTAGCAGGCTTTGAGGCATTCGCAGACATAAAGGAACCAAAGGTGATGCTGGTAGGGGAACTCTGGGCTCCTTGGTCATTCTGGGCATTCAATACAGGAACTGGAGGATGGTTTCCTTGTTCAGCCAAAGGAAAATGTGATTGTAGCAGAATACGGTCAGCCGAAGGGTCTTTAGGAGACGACTAGATATGGAGGTTCAACGATGATCGGGGATTCGCATTGACCCCATGAGTGATCTGAATATTTGTAAGGGCATTAGGAGTGTGGATCCCTAACTCAGGCGAAGGGATGTGGTTGTTCGGAGGAAAGGATGATGCTGGTGGGAGCTGAGCAGTCAGTTGGTGATGACGAACTTGAGGGAAGGGAGGCATAGGGTTGGTGTTATTGTAACGCAAAGGATCCATAAAGAAAACAGATTCGCCGATGCAGCTGGACTATTTTGGAGAATGTCGTCGTTCGACGGTTTTGTGAATAGTGACGCGAAGTTCTTGGTAATGTCTGGTGGTTTGGGTGGGAGATTCAAAGAATTCTTTGTGGATGTGGTGGGAATACAAGGAAAATCAGGAGGCTTTGGTGGAATTTGGTTCAAAAGATGGGTTGAATCCATAATAAATGCACAGATCTACCGAAAAAAAAAGCCAAAGCAAAGAGTAAAGGTAGTGAGAAGTGAGAGCTTCTCTCACTAGAAATAAAAATTGCCTCCTAAACCCTTAAACCCGAAACCCTAAACCCTAAACCCTTGAGTTAGAGGAATAGTATATCTAATTGGTTGCAATTGTATAGCAAGTAACATAAAGAAGAAAGTTGGTCCCTTCTACAAGATTCCTCCTGAACTAGATTCCAGTACGAATTCAAAAGCAAGTATTCAAATTTATGTGTTTCTTTAGAACACAATCCATGATAAGCTTCCCAAAAAGAACAGTTGCCGTATAACAAATGATATACCAGAACTACAATTAAAAGGAGTTATACTAAACTGTTAATCTTACTGAGAGTAATGTTAACTTTGTTAATTGATATGGTCCAATAGTATTTACTTTTGTAAGCATTGCAACTGTTTTATTAGGGTCATGTTTGTAGACACACACATTCACATACACAACACCATACTCACAGCGCACACAGTCGAACACACAACACACACTCACATTTGGGTATTTTGATTATTTTTTGTGTTTTCATAATTTGGGTTTTTTTTTTTGCATAATGTGAATGTTTTCGATAATTTGAGCAAAAAAAGGGTGATTTGGAAATTTGGGTGTTTGATACTCTAACTGTGAATCTGATACAGTGATTTGTCTTCTTTATCTGATTAATATAACATGGTGTTTGCCCTCTCTATGTTTTTTGCTCTGATTGTGCTTTGTTGTGTTCCATGAATTTTCAAATTTCATTTAAATTGATCATTCAATTTTATTGGATGTTTAAAAACTTCATTTCTATAACTGTCTGTTTGTTCTCATTATTCTTATCGCATATTGTAGTGGAGTTTATTAGATCAAATCAACTAACATTGACCAATATGTAGACATTAAGGCTTTATAAAAAGTTCACCGTTATTCTTCAAGTTATCCCTTTTTTGTTATTTTTTTTTCTGCTGTGTGAATTGGATGCAACTTTAATGGTAGATACTGCTTGCTTTGTTTAATTGTATAATGTCTTCTTATATGTACATGTTGAGGTTAGTGTTGGTTGTTATTGTGCTGGAACTAAAGCTTTGAGACATTTCTATGGGGGAATCACTCTAAGACTCGCAAGAATGGAGACATTAGGATTGTATATTTTTAACCTAAGCAATTTTTTTTTGCTGGTAAAGGATGGTGAGTTCATTATCCAACATTCGTACTCATCTCTCTGATCTCATCTCCCTTTTCTCTCTCATCTCCATGATTTTCTGCTTTTCTTTGTTATTTCTTTTCTCTACAACACAACACACCTCTTCCTCCACACCCACACAAATAGTACGCACACACACACACACACACACAACACACAACCCGACTCACATAAAGCACACAACACAGCATACCCACACCATTCCCTTATTTTCTCTCCATTGCACCCCATTCTCTTCTTGCATCCACATGACGCCGCCATCGACCTCTCTCTCTCACCCTAAAATCCCCTCCCTCAACTAGCGACCCACACCGAAATGAACGGCCACGCCCCCACACCACCAATGACGCCACATGTGACCAATGATAGCAATTCCAATTTATTGTAAGCTTCAAAAGTTGAGTTTTTTTTTTTAGTTTTAAAGTCGTTGAGGTTTTTGTGTTGAATTATTGTTTCCTTTCAGTTTCTTGACTTTGATAATAAATGAGAATGTTAATCCATGTAGGTGATCGAAGAATTGATCAATGACGTTTACTGAAGGTTGCTTTGCTACATCTTAGGCTACCCATCGCTCTCTGACTTATGTATAATACACATACTGCATCTCATTTAGTTTTTAGTTCTTCCATTTACAATGCCTTTATATTCCTTTTTATATATGCATTTGCTTCTGAATGTTGGATTTTCAGTTTGTTTGTGAGATGTTTTTCTATTAGACTTGAGGTTGTTGATATGATAGTTCTTATTCGTTTAGATGAATGTGTTTCTAATGATGCATTTTTAGGGCCGATGGAGTGAGTTGTTTACAACCATTGTCTGCTCTGTTATTGGTAGATACAACCTATAGTCCAATGAGGATTGAGGATGATGCATTGCCGCTGCACTTAGTTCAATTTTCTTGCCAGTTGGGATTTTTAAGTGAATAAAATTATCTATTGGTGTATTTTTTGGTGAATTGAATGCTCTGTAACATTACCATGAAGGGCTTTCTAAGGTTGGTTTTCCTTACTACTTTGTTGTTTAAAGCTTTCAACAAATTTAGTTATGTATCGAAGTTATGGAAGGTTTTGTATCCATTTCAAGATGGCAGGTTTGATAGAAAATTGATTAGCCAATATGTTTTCTTTTATTTTTTATTGTTTGTACACAATTTTTATTTTTTCTTTTGCAATTTTTCTAATGTTTTTTAATTTAATTGGTTTCTCTTTCTGTGTGAAAAAAAAAAGTTTCTCAAACCCCTATAATGAAATCCGGAAGTTGTGGTATATCTTTAATTCTTTATTTTTTCTTTTGACGGTAATTGAGCATTAATTTATTGAAACCCAACTTTATTTACCTTTTTAACCCACAAAGGTTTAATAATTTTTTTAAATGTACGAATGCACACATCTACTAATTTTTTTAGGAGATTTTTGTTTATGATCTATTTTTAATGGGTTGGACTTGATAGGAAATATGATGCGATTTAAATTTAAATTTATGCTAATATTCTTTGGAGTTTGATTTGGGTGTATTAGTCTGTATTTGGATTTGAAATTATGCAATTTTTTTTGGGGCCTGGGGGATGGAAGGGGGATTATGAAAATAGGTTAAGGGACATGTTGTGCATACCATTCATTACTTCAAGTTTAGGCCTTGGTTTTGCTGAGGAAACCATGAGCCACCAGTTTTGTTCTCCTTGCTTACATGAGAGCAGTTGACTTTATGTTACCTGTTTGGTTTTGGTTTTGATTTGTTTTTTAGTGTCTCTGCATGATTGTTTGGACGGGTTGATATTGAAATGAGAATGAATTTTGAAGATAGAATTGAATCGTGATTGTGAACTATAATGATCGTTATGTATGATTGTGAGCTGTGAATTTTTTGGATCTTTGGTTGGACCTGCCTGTACAACATGTGTCTGTGGCCTTTGTTATTATGAACTGTTATTTTGGTTTGGATTGTGCAGTGACTAAAATATAATGTTGTCTTTGAGTTAGTTAGATTAATTTATTCTTTGAAATTGGTTATGTAATGGTTTGTGCTGGACAATAATACGTACAATGAGATATATAAGTTCTGTACACAGGTTGAGATTTTTAGGCTCCTATCTGTAGAAGAAATTTTGCTGAAATATTTTGAAAAAATAACGAGATAGATTGATTTTAATTTCTTCAATTAAAGTAAATAAATGAAAATTTATTTTTAATGGATGGATTTTTTTAAGTTGCAAAGTGCCTTTAGGCACGGCTTATTATTAGTTTTATATATAAACGAGCTTAATTTTGCTAATTTGAGTAGAATCCTATCCGAGCCATCTTGTCTCACTTTGTTTTTTTTTTTTCCTTGCAAAGCAACGCAGTGCAAGCTATAAATAGTCAAATGGCTTAAAATGGGCAGTAACCAACAAAGTCTACAAGTCAAGCTTTTCTTTTTCAGCAATGGCTTCCATTCCTCAATACTTCTCCAATGAGTTCTATGCTTTCCCTAATCCAATGCCCGGCGGAAACAACAGGGGAGGTATTGCAATGTGGAGTGGAGAATGCTTACTGCCCTTTTCCGATAATGGGATACTTAATGTGGTGCCACCAAAACCTCATGACATCGTTCCATCCATTTCAATGTCATCGTTCCCTGAGCGTCTCGGAATTTCTGATATGGTTGTACCGTCATTGACGGAGCGTAATGTCAATATGGGTTCATATGGCATCACGGGACCTCATGGTTTTGAGTGTAGATACCAACACGAGGTATGTGATCAACTGTTGTTTCTTTTTCAGTGAGGTTACATGTTCATGGCACTGTGTGTTTCCTTTCATCGTAGTCAAGACAAATACTAAGACATGCATGATACAGATTTACATTAGTGCAATGCTACATAGGCTTAAAATATTAATTTAATTTGTTGACTTAATGGACTGTAGAAAAAAAAAAAAAAAAATCTTTCAAATAACTGAATTGCATTCAAAGAGAAATGTAAAAGTCAAATTCAAATTGAAGTTTTTAAATTGTAATGAAATTTAACTGTTGAAGACCTAATTAATTTTGTTATCAAAACTGGACGAGTTTCAACGATTATGGTTCGATTATTCTTTTCAATTTGATGGTTGTCTTAATTGTGAAGAAATCTTGACTCCATCCCTGGAATGCAAATGGGCCTAGGGAGCATTAGCATTTTTAAATTCTTAGATTGAATAAATATGTCCGGCTATAAACTGTAAACCCCAACACTCTTTATCTTTATATAGCAAGTAATTATTTTGAAATGCTAATATAGGGGATGAGGTATGCATGAACCCTATAGATTTCAATAGTATGAATAAATACTAGGGACGCAAATTAATGGTGAAATTTAATTTTTGGAGGTGTTTAAGGTTGAAAAGGATAACTAAGTAAAAATATAAATTTTTTTAGGTCAAAATAATATTATCATTGAATCTGGGAGATCCAAAAAACTTGGAATAGCCTTTTAGCACATATAGCGGTTCAGAGGAATAAAATAGTAATTTTCGTGTTTCGAGTGTAAATTTATTTTAGTTTTGAAAATTGTGGTGGGAATAATTATTCTTTGGAATGGTTATTTATGGTGGGATTGGCTTTACTCTTGCACTTAATTATTGTTAATGTATAAATTTGAGACTTTTGAAAATGTCATGTTTTCTTTCAAAATTTACGTATGCTATTTGTGAAATGAAACCGACCATTTTCTACGTTTTTCAAACCTTGTTAGAGTGTGAGGATTTTTCTACAGTGCTTAGTGCTCACCCCCTACTAATAATTTTTTTTTTTTTAGATTTCATGCTAGAGGAAGATCTCGGCGTTGATGAGGCGGAAAATTGGGAGGTTCCATCTGAGGGGAACCTAGATCCCGAGGTGCACATCTAGAGATATTGTTTATTTTTGTGCTAGACTAGGAAATTTATTTACAATCATGTATAGTCTAGTATTTTGTTTATTCTGCTTCTAAGTTTGAATGTAATTCTTTTGGAATGTAAATGTCATAATTTGGCCTATTCTTTTGGGATGATATGGTGGATATTACATGTGATGAATGAAATTTTATTATTTGATGGGTAAATGGACCCAGTGTGGTCAATATTTATTCATATATGGACCCGGTGCGGTCAATGTAGTATAATTGCACATGTTTGTTTTTGGTAGAGTTTTCCGTACAAAGGAGATTCTGCCCGAATTTTGTTACATTAAGGACCCCCGATTTTTGGGGTGTTACATAAACAAATCCTGTAGGATGAAAAATGATGAAACAGTTAGTCTTTATGAAAGAAGTTTATCAGTGGAAGGCAATTGGCTTAGGGATATGCATAACAGAAGAGAGATTTTTGCAATATAAAAGAAAAGATCAAATATGTTAAGTATTTGTTTTTTTTCTCCCTTCTTCTTGGCATCCCATAATGCATAGCGGGGGTCTGGAGAAGTAAGTGGTTAATATATTAAACCAATACCAAATTTTTATCCTTTGATACGTGGATCGACAAAAGAGAATAGATTTATTATAGGAATTTTAAATTAGTTATGGTTTCCAATGTACGACAAGCGCCACCATTGAAGGATCAGTGAAGAAAAAATCAGGTAACAGTAACACAAACACATCATAATTTGGTTTGTTATGCAGCTATGAGTTTTGACTTAGATCCATGCCAAGTACTCCATCTAAGTTTCAAAATAACGATCTCATACCTAAAAAGGAAGTTCAAGTCGAGCATGCATCAGTGATGGCATATGAAGCACATATACATAATACAGGCATGAGCAGATATGAACTGATCTTCATTCAATTTAACCTATTTATAGTGCAATAGATGATATAATATGTACTAAACAATCTAAATTAATAACAACATTAACTCCATAATTTAGGCTTGTCAC
The DNA here is from genome assembly GCA_963454935.2 of Ilex paraguariensis. Lineage (NCBI taxonomy): Eukaryota > Viridiplantae > Streptophyta > Magnoliopsida > Aquifoliales > Aquifoliaceae > Ilex > Ilex paraguariensis. The sequence goes on from CAUOFW020002695.1 coordinate 32,521, forward strand.
TTGACAGGTCATCCAAAATACCAAATAAATACCAATCCATCTAAATTGGTCTCTTGCTTTGACTTCCTAAATATGCCCGATCTTAAAGAAGTTTGTAGCGACATGTTTTAAGAGTGGCTTGTGCAATAAAATATTGACTAGTTCATCCATTTAGAGGTAAAGATCATCGACGCCATACAACGCAAGCAAGTTCTGGTGTACTTGCCCTTGAATGCCCACTTGCATTGTAACAATGGGGTCTAAAATTACCCCACGAATTGGGCACCCCATAAGGTATGCCGCAAAGATATATAAGAGAATATCAATAGGACACAGGTCAGAATAAGGGTTATATGCCCTTGAGCTGAGTTGCAAGTGTATAATCGATGCTTGACAAAATGGATGTTTCTAAATTTCTTCTGTAAACGAAAGAAACAGTGAGAAAGTGCAAACTGTCCAGATCTCCTGTTTGAAAACCCGAGAGTGGTCCCTAACTTGTGATCATAGAATATCAATTTGTAGACCTATTATTACAATATTATTCATGGGTATAGAAATTAAAGATCTAATTTTGCCAATTTATAATTCTATTGGTAAAGAAAGTTGCAGATATTTAAAGAAACAGTGCTCACCAATAAGATGGCATGCTTCATGCACAAGAATTTGATGTTTATATGGAGGCCAGTAACTTGAGATTTGAGCCAAACATGATCCACCAAGGAATATTGAGTCTATCATGGCTAATCCCAATGTGGCTGCTAGGTTTTGCCTGATATCTATTCCTTGATTAAGCAAAAATGTAAAACTCGGGAAAAATTTAAAAAAAAAAAAATTTGAAAAAAGAGCAAAATGGTAATTTGTCATTATAATGCGGGTTTAAAATCTATATTTTTCTAGAGCTCAGATGATCCAACAAAGCTCAACGTTGGATTTGTATCGCAAAATCGAGCTATCTTGTTAATTTTCGTCGAATTTTGACATAGTCAAATTTTACACGTTTTACGAGACAATTGAGTGACGAATAACCTTTCAAAGGTACCCAAAAACGAAATTTATAAAATTTTCATATAATTGAATAAAATTTTTAAAAAAAATAAATTGAACTTAATCGGAGGTATAATAAATCGTTTCGAGACGAAAAACGGATTCGGAAGTCGGAATTATGCGGTGCAATTTGGACCACACATTAAGGGAGTATAAATAGAGGCAAATAACTAAAAAATCAGATATTTTCTCACTCATTTTGAGTCTTGTTTGGTTGACCATAGAAAGGAAAGAAAAGAGAAGAAAAACTTCAAGTTCTTCAAGCTTTCTACCTCGGATCCACTTGGACCAAGAGCTGAAGTTCATCTCCTCGACGAGGGCTACGCATACGTACCAAAAAGAGTGGGTTTCACCATGAATCCAAGAGGAGACTTTGGAAAAAATCAAAGAACTTTGAGGTAGGGTTCTTCTTACCTTGGTTTTATTCCTCTTATTTGGGGCTGTTTTAGGGGCCGAAACTATGGACTGTTTTGGGGATGAAATGAAAGACCATTTTTGGGTTAAAATATGGATTGCTATGTGGTTGTATTTTGGACTGAATTTGGGACTGTTTTATAGCTGAAATATGGACTGTTATATGGCGTGATATCAAGTTACTCGGTATCCAAGGGTATTCCGCGGGTTGATGGGTAATCAACGGACCCCTGAATTTTGGAGTATCATAGATTGGTATCAGAGCATAAGTATACGATTTACCTAGGGCTTGATGGGCATGAGTTTAGACCATTGCATTCATTGTGCATTTCATGTTATGTGCTATGTGTTATGTGAATTGTATACATGGTAAAAGGCATATGGAAAAGAGAAACACTAGGATTAGAAAACATAACCTTGGGTTCGGAAAAAGAAATTAACGGTATAGTTCTATGTGTAAATGTCTACTAGTAGGTGGCACATGTACTACTAGTGAAACAAGGAGGAAAATCTTCAAGTTTAAATATTTGATCCCTAACTTGGGATATTAAGTAATTGATCTATTGCTATCTTATGTGTGTGTAGTGTGTAGATGGCAACTAAATAATCTATTGCTATCTTATGTGTGTGTAGATGGCAACTAGAGGAAGTGGATGTCGGGGTGGACGGAACAACCAACCACTACCACCGACCTTTGACCAACAAGCCTTCATGGAGGCTATTGGTGCGGCGGCGGCTACCATTGCACAAGCTAGTGCTACGGCCGCTACTATTACACAGACAGGTGCAAGTGGGAGTCAAGGAGGTTCAAGTCACCTCTAGAAATTCAAGGCACACAATCCTCCGATCTTTTTGGGAGGGGCGGATCCTATGGTGGCTGATCATTGGTTCCAACAAATGGACAAGATCTTGAGGGCTATGAAGATTACCACCGATGCCACGAAGATAACGCTAGGTACTTTTCAGCTAAAGGGAGAATCCCAGGTGTGGTGGGATTGGGTCAAGGACTCAAGGAATTTGGAGACCATGACTTGGGCAGAGTTCAAGGAGCTCTTTATGAGCAAATATTTCCCCGCACCTGCTAGACATGCAAAGGCCTGGGAGTTCCTAGACCTCAAACAATGAACGATGTCAGTGATGGAATACGTGGCTAAGTTCACGGAATTTGCACGTTTCGCTGATGATTATGTGGCCAAAGTGAGGAAGTTCGAAGATGGCTTGAAGTTGTCCATTCGAGGCAAGATTGTGGGTCTTCTTCTACAAGACTTGGACTTAATGGTCGCCACAGTAATGGCCATTGAAAGAGAGGTGGATGATGCACGGAACATCCGGGAGGCGGGTGTGAAAGATAAGAAGAAGGAAGGTCAATCCTCTTCTTCTAGTGTAGGGAAGAAAGCAGAAGACTTCTGCTCCGCAGGGGCATCAAGGGCAGGGTCGCGACTATCAAGGCCAAGGTCAATCTTCCCAAGGCGAGAGAAACTTTAGGACTACGTATCAGGCAGGTCAAAAGACTTGCTATCATTGTTATCAGCCGGGCAACGTGAGGAAAGATTGTCCCCAGCGACAGGGATCCCAGTCCCAGTCTTCAGTGGGGTACTCACAGATGCACTATATTCCTCCCTACCCTACCATGGGCCAGGGGAGCCATTATCAGTACCAGGGCACTGCACAAGGCCCCACTACTTCACGTGCGGGGACTCCGCAAGCAGGCCAAATGGGCTAGGGCATGGGTCAAGGCTGAGGACAGGGCTCACAAGCCAGTACTTCGGGGACCCAGGGGCGTGTCTACGCCATGATACCACAGGCTGAGCCGGCAGATTCGTCGGTGATACAGGGTATATTTCTACTCTCTCGCTTATGGGTTAGAGTATTGTTTGATTCTGGTGCATCACATTCTTTTATTGATGCATCTTGTGTGAAAGACTTGGGCTTAGAGGTTGAGACCTTGGAAGAGCCATTGCATGTAAGTTCTCCCCTAGGAGCTAGGGTGAGAGTTGATCAGATATGCCGGGATTGTGAGCTAGAGATTTCGGGGATTCTACTCACTGTAGACCTTAAAGTTATGGACATATCAGAGTTTGATGTTATCCTTGGTATGGACTGGTTGACGGCACACCGTGCTGTTATTGATTGTGATCGTAAAAGGGCCACTGTTTTTACTCTGGAGGGGGTTTGTTTCAAGTTCCAGGGGAAAAAGCATGATGTTTTACCCTAAGCAGTGTACGATTCTCGATGGCACGGGCAGTTGATGAGTTGGCTTACGAGCCTTACTTTGGAGGATGAGGTGAGACAGGAGTTGGGTCTACCTTGGGTGATTTGTGAATATGAGGATATTTTTTCAGATGAACTATCGGAATTACCTCCACATAGGGATGTAGACTTCACCATTGAGTTACATTCTTGTACATCGCCCATTTCTATGACTCCACATAGGATGGCGCCTGTTGAGTTGCAAGAACTCAAGGTCCAATTGCACGACTTGTTGGACAGGGGTTTTATTAGGCCGAGCACCTCACCTTGGGATGCTCCAGTATTGTTTGCCAAGAAGAAGGACAAGACCTTTCAATTGTGTATAGATTATCGGTAGTTAAATCGGGTTACTATCAAGAATAGGTACCCTTTGCCGAGGATTGATGACTTGTTTGATCAGCTGAGAGAGCGCGAGTCTACTCCAAGATAGATCTTCGCACCGATTACCATCAGTTAAGAGTTAGGGAGGAAGATATCCCTAAGACGGAGTTCAGAACGCGATATGGGCATTTTGAGTTCACAGTCATGCCGTTCAGATTTTGAGTTCACAGGCATTCCAGGAGTTGAAGAGGAGGCTGACATCAGCTCCTATTCTGATAGTTTCGGAAAGGGGACAGAGGTACACAGTGTATTGTGATGCCTCGAAGGACGGACTCGGTTGTGTGTTGATGCAGTCCAGGAGGGTGGTGGCTTATGGTTCTCAGTAGTTAAAGAATCACGAGCAGAATTACCCCACGCACGACATGGAGTTGGCGGCCATTGTCTTTGCTTTGAAGGCTTGGCGCCACTATTTATACGGTGAACAATTTGAGGTGTTTTCGGATCACAAAAGTCTGAAGTACATCTTTACACAGCGGGACCTCAATATGAGGCAACACAGGTGGATGGAGTTTTTGGAGGATTATGACTTCATTTTGCATTACCATCTTGGTAAGGCAAATGTGGTGGCTGATGCACTCAGCCGGAAGTCATGGGGAGTCGTGGCTAGTGTGACTTCCCGGGAGCGGCAGATGCTCGAGACTGTGGGACAGTTCGGGCTGCGTTACATGGGGCAGACTTAGGGTACTTTGGGGAGTTTAGTGGCTACACCTTCCCTACTGAGCAAAGTGATTGAGTCCCGGGGACAGGATGCAGAGTTATCATTCATCAGGGACCGAGCACGATTAGGTACAGGTGACGAAGGCTAGGCCATTCACTCGGATGGTAGTCTTCAGTTTAGGGGAAGGATTGTGGTTCCCCAATCTGCGGAACTCAGAGAGGAGATTCTTAGAGAGTTCCATTGTTCCTGTTTTGCGGTGCATCTAGGTGGCACGAAGATGTATCATGATCTTTGTCGCCAGTATTATTGGAGTGGGATGAAGAGAGACGTTGAGAATTGTGTTAGTCGATGTCTCACGTGTCAGCAGGTGAAAGCCGAACACCAGAGACCAGCAGGGTTACTCCAGCCTTTGGAGGTAGCTGAGTGGAAGTGGGAGCATGTCACGATGGATTTTGTGACTCACTTACCACGGACATCGCGGGGGTCATGATGCGATATGGGTGATAGTGGACCGGCTTACGAAGTCGGCACACTTTTTGGCAGTGCGAATGACCTTCACATTGGAGGAATTCTGCAGGTTATACATACGGGAGATTGTTCAGTTGCATGGGGTACCCGTATCTATAGTATCGGATCGGGATCCCAGGTTTACAGCTCATTTTTGGGAGAGTTTTTAGCAAGTCATAGGAACACGGTTGATGATGAGCACTGTTTTTCATCCCCAGACAGACGGTTAGTCAGAGAAGACCATCCACACTTTGGAGAACATGCTACGGGCATATGTCCTAGATCTCAAGGGTAGTTGGGAAGAGCACTTACCCTTAGTGGAGTTTGCCCACAACAACAGTTATCAGATGAACATACATATAGCACCATATGAGGCACTATATGGGAGGCCTTGTCGATATCTGGTTTGTTGGACAGAGGTGGGAGAGAGACTCTCTACGGGTTCGGATTTGGTTAGGGACACCTCTGAGAATGTGGACTTGATACGGAAGCGTCTCCTCACGGCTCAGAGCCGACAGAAGAGCTATGCCGACAAACGGTGGCGACCTCTAGAGTTTGAGGTGGGAGATCACGTCTTCTTGAAGGTGATGCCTAAGAGATGAATGGTCCGGTTTGGTAAGCAGGGAAAGCTATCGTCGAGGTATATTGGGCCCTTTGAGGTACTCGAGAGGGTGGGTGCAGTGGCTTACCGATTGGCGTTACCGCCAAACCTATCAGGTGTTCATGTTGTATTCCATGTCTCTATGCTCCGGAAATACACCCCGGACCCGACTCATGTGGTGGATTGGGGAGAGCTTGTTGTTGATGCTGATGGGACCTTCGAGGAAGGACCGGTGCGCATCATGAATAGTTGGAAACAGGTTTTACGAGGCAAGACCGTGCGGCTAGTGAAAGTGTTGTGGCAGCACCAGGGACTAGAGGAAGTGACATGGGAGCGCGAAGACACCATCCATACCAATTATCCCTTCTTATTTGATGACGGAAGTACATTCTTATAGTCACTTAGCATTATTTGACTACTGCATATGCATGTGATTGTATGTGCATGTGTATGTGAATTTTGAGAACAAAATTCTTTTAAGAAGGGAATAATGTAAAACTCGAAAAAAATTAAATTTTTTTTTTGGGAAAAAGGGTAAAATGGTAATTTGTCACTATAATGCGGGTTTAAAATTTATATTTTTCTAGAGCTCAGATGATGCAATAGAGCTTACCGTTGGATTCGTTTCGCGAAATTGAGTTGCCCTGTCAATTTTCGTCGAATTCCGAGATAGTCAAATTTTGCACATTTTACAAGACAATTGGGTGACGAATGACCTTTCAAAGGTCCCCAAAAATGAAATTTATAAAATTTCCTTATAATTGAATAAAATTTTAAATAAAATTAATTTGAACTTAATCCGAAATATAATGAATCGTTTCGAGACGAAAAATGGATCCGGAAGTCAAAATTATGCGGTGCAATTTGGACCACATATTAAGGGGGTATAAATAGGGGCAAATATCTGAAAAATCAGATATTTTCTCACCCATTTTTGAGTCTTGTTTGGCCGGCCATAGAAAGGAAAGAAAAGAGAAGAAAAACTTCAAGTTCTTCAAGCTTTTTACCTCGGATCTTTGAAGTTCCGTCGCTCGGATCAACTCGGATCAAGAGCTAAAGTTCATCTCCTCGACGAGGGCTACGCGTACGTACCAAAAATAGTGGGTTTCACCAAAGATCCAAGATGAGACTTTGGAGAAAATCAAAACTTTGAAGTTGTTTTGGTATTATAGAAGTTCTCTACACTTCTATTGAGGTAGGGTTCTTCTTACCTTGGTTTTATTCGGCTCCTTTGGGGCTGTTTTAGGGTCGTTTTAGGGGTTGAAACTATGGACTGTTTTGGGGTTGAAATGATGGACCATTTTTGGGTTAAAATATGGACTGCTATGTGGTTGTATTTTGGACTGAAATTGGGACTGTTTTATGGCCTATTTTGTGGCTGAAATATGGATTGTTATATGACGTGATATCGAGTTACTCAATATCCAAGGGTATTCCGAGGGTTGATAGGTAATCAACGGACCCCTGAATTTTGGGGTGCCACAAAAAATGACACCCTAGCAAGTAAACCAACCAAAAACGACCGTAGAGCTTCCAGAAAGACCCCACTTCTATGGTGAAAGTTTAGAAACTGGGCCACAGAAAAGCAATGAAGAAGAAGAAGCAGAACTTAGACGTTTTAATCTCGGTGGAGTTGTGACAAAAAACTACAAAGTTATGAATAATAAACACAATATGGTAGGCATGTGAATCATTTCAACTGTAATTTATCAATTTTTTGAAGAAACTATAGATGGGTAGTGCACCTTCCAGACTAGTTGACGACTTCAAAACAGTTGGTGTAACATCTCTTGGTTCCTCCAGAACTGCAAAAAGTATATAATCATTATAAACAAGTGACAGACTGCTTACTGTATCAAAGAAGTTTTTATGCTTCAGTGAGGAGATATGATTAATAAAATTGGTCCCTCCATATAATGTTAAATTTCATGCTTCAATGTCATATAATGATGGGGTGATTAGAAAAATCATTTACTTGGATTAACAAGATTTGCATATCATCAAAATATATCTTTTGCTTGACATCTTGTAGAGAAACTAACTGACAAACAACTAGAAATTTGAATGTAACCGGTGAGAACTTATATAATAAAAATGATAGAGCACAAGAAGTCTGAAAAAATTTTACCGCTTGGGATTGGCTTTGGATAAAGGCTAAAGCAAAGAATATTTTCTCTTTCGAAAAGATTACTTGATGAAATGGTTCCATAGTCTTAAGAACAAGACTACGGTACCGGAACCTATAAATTTTACAATTTTTATGGGCCAAGTTATAACTTTTATCATAACTTGCTATCAATCCTAATTTATAATATAAAATAGGTTAGGTTTCAATAAGTCTATGTAAGTGTCTCACATAGATTCATCCAATGGCCACCAACATATCTTTCAAAATCATTTCCATTGCACCCCTAGTATTTTTAAAATTGATCTCACATTACTACAAAAGTTATAAAAAAAACCAACAAAATTTGTAATTGTGGTGAGTGATGGCGGTTGTTTTCGGCGAAAGGGTTCGGCTTCTGCATGTGGGTGTGTTGGGAATGGTAACGGACTAGAGAGGGTGAAGCCAATTAGGTGTGGAATGACCTTGGTTGAGACAATTGGGGTGCTGAAATTTGTGAGGTACAAAGGTGAAAAACCAAGGAACATAGCCATGGGAGCTATGTAAAACAAAACTTTGCACCATTATTAGATTTAAAAAGCTTGAATAAACAACAAGACAAGAAGATCAAAAGATTGAGCTCCGATTATTTGGAAAAAATAGGATTTTATTTTACTTTACTTCAAATGGAATATTAAATTTTATACATTATTAAAAGTGAGCTTTTTGTAAGTTTTTATATCCGTGTCAATAAATTAGTTTTTGACAAAAAAATAATTAATATATTACAATACTTTTAATACATTGAAAGTGTAATGTGAAAAATTAAATTTTTAAATGGATAAAATAAAAAATTTAAAACTTTTAAGGTGCAACCCTATTATTGAAAATTATTAATTTGACTTAATTAATGGGTAAATTATACTAATAGTCCTTGAGGTTTACCATTTGTTGAAATTTAGTCCTTAAAGTTTTAGTTTTATAAATTTATCCCTAAAGTTCACACATTGGACTGATATAGTCCTTTGCCCTAACTGGCGTCTAAATCAATAATAGAAAATCATCACATGCTATGCATGCGACTATAGTTAAGGATAATTTTGTCATTGTCCAACAATCTCTATAGCCAAACACTCTTATTACACTTAAGAACAACACTAGACATTAACTCAAACATCCTCCTTCTTCTTCCTCACTTTATTTTTCTATTTCCCTCGACACAGGCAACACACATGATAAGTCAAATACACACAACATCTCCCCCTTTCTATCTCTCTAATTTTTTTTCTTTATGCACAACATCTTGCTAAAAAACAAAACCAGCAACACCCCATTCCAAAAAAAACCCAACACTTATCTCTCTCTCAAAATTTTCTTTATGCACAACATTCCCCTTCCCCGAAAAAAATAAAAAAAAGGCCTATCCAAAAAAACACACATCACCTATCTCTCTCTGAATTTTTTCTTTACGCACAACATCCTCCCTCCCAAAAACACCCCCTTCAAAAAAAAAACCCAACACCTCTCTCTTTCTCCGTGAACAACTATTTCTCCAATTAATATCTCGACCACCAAACCACCATCACACCATCATTAAATCTATAAGGACATCTTCATTCCTTACTCAAAATCAAATTCAAACTTAAATTTGAATAAAAAAATGTACAAAAATTATCTCAAATCTTTTGACTCGAACTTATATTAAATGAGGGAAAACTTTTTTTTTACCCAAATTGAAGAAATATCAAATCTTTTACTCAAAATTTTGAGCCAAAATAGACATTCTATAACATCTGTGTTTTGTCAACTTCCGGACCTTCTAAGCCATAGAAACTCATTCTCTGTTGTCTGCAAACTAATATAATTGTTTGATGTTGCTTCTTCAATTAGGTTACCCGATCCGACCCGAGAATGGATTTGCTTCCTTTCCAACCAGTGTTAGTTGAAATGTCACCCTTACATTAAACATTTAGTAGTTAGGTTTAGCTTTGGAGTACTCTGGTTAACATTCCAATTAAACAAATTTTTTTCTCAAAAGGATTGTTTACGTTGAGTGCTAGTGCTAGGAAAGGGAAAGGAAGATCCAAGCTCCACCTGCATGTGCGAGTGCAACTGAGAAAAGAGCCAAGCTCTGGCATAAGGTCACAAAATTACATCTAGACTCCTTTAAGTACGTCTTTTAATCATTTAAACCCCTGATATTTAAAATATTATACATAAATCTCTTAAAGTTTGTACGCTTATAATACTTAAACTCTTGCCATCAATGTGCGTTAGTATATATGTTAATAAATTATATCTAGACCCCTTAAATTTTATAAGTATATAACCCTTAGACTTCACAAATTTAAAATATTACATTTAGACCACTTATTGGTTATAGAATTAACAAAATTTATTAAGCGACCAAATTACTCCAATTAAAGATAAAAGATATTGTGTTCAGTACGGTTTGACCCCTTATTTGATTTTTTAATTTTATTCCAATGGATAGTATAATTGTATACTAATTAAAAAATTTTAAAGAAAAAATTGGGTTTTGATTTTTGATTTTATTTCAATAAATGATATAATAGAATATGAATTTTGGTTATAAAATTTTAAATATTTGATATTCTATCTCTAATTAGAGTATTTTTTTATCTAAGTAGAATATTTTAAACTTGAGAGATTTAAATATATACTTAAAAATTTTGGCGGGTATGAGTATAATTTATTAATCGATAGACTAACGAACATTTTATGGCAGGAGTCTTAAGTGTTACACGTATACTAATCTTAAGTGATCTATATATAATATTTAAAATATCAGGGGTCTAAGTGATTAAATGACAAATTTCAAGGGGTCTCAATATAGCCCCTATACTTTGAGGCGGCAGTGAAATACCCCTCTACTTTTAAAAATTATAAAACAAGAATATCATAATTTAATAAATAAATTAAATAAAAAATAAAATTTCATGCACAAATATGTGAAAATTTATTATATTTTGAACTATATTTTGTCTGAAAATGACAATTATAATTTATAAGGTTAATTGCAAAATCAACTCTTGTACTTAAGCACGGAAGTAAATGACTCGACTTAACTTTAAACTTTTGTACTAAAATTCCTTGAACTTATGACCAAATTGTAAAAGTGGATGTCTATCACATAACTCGTAAAAATACCAAAATACTATTACTATTTTATTCAATGTTCATATAAATGTCATCACTTAATCTAAACACCATCTCTACTTCTCCCTCTCCCATTTGGGTATCTTTTTTTTCTCTCCTTCCCTTCTCCCATACCCAAGTCTCTTTCTTTCCTTTCTCTTTGAATTTTTTTCTACTCTTTCCGTCCAATTCTTTTTTTTTTTTTTTGAAAAGCTTTCTCCTCCTTTTTATTCCTTCTATATTTATTAATGTGCTTCCTTCATGACTCACTACTCAACTTCCAAGTTGTGTACACATAACCACGCATAACCCATATGTATCTCTATTTAGCTACTACCTCCACCTTCTTAGTTTTGTTTTTTGTTTATAATTCATAATAAAAATCAACACCCTTGAAAATTCCACCCTTTATATATTTAATTGTTTTCAAGAGAGTCTCTTTTTATATAAGTTTATATTTATTTATTGGATGGGGGCATTACTCTCGCTCTCTCCCCTTTCCCCTCTCATCTCATGGTAACCGACAATGATGCTTATACATAGCAAGAGTTTCTCAACAGTGAAGACCAAACAACAAAACACGATCATTTGAATAAGACCAATATTCTATATACATGTATTTCTAAAATTTGGAAGGTTTTCAAATAGGGATACTTTTTGGAGTAATATACGTGTTGCCAACAAGCACCAATGTTTGCGATACAAGACATATGCTGATTACTTAAAGGAGTTGAAGTGAAAATTCTCACATCGTGACCCATGACAAAAATTCTTCCTATCAAATTTGCTAATCCCAAAGCTAAAATATTCACTGAAATACCATACACAAACAAATCAATGACCAATATACATACAAACCTTTGGGACTCAAAGTTAACTGGTAGTTGATAAAACAGTATACGCTCAACAAACTTGTAACACGAAAGACAAAAGCAGTCATTTTTTGGTAACTCCTATGTAACCATTTTTTGGTAATCCATGAGCTCACCTGCAGCAATTATGGGTTCAAACTCCACAAGACGCCCTACTCTGTTCACTTCTATTACCCAATCAATGAAACCCAAAACAACCAAGGATGAGCAATTTAAGATCATAATGATAAACTACATCCAATTAAAATAAAAGATCATTCTAAGGTTCAACCTCCATTAATTTTTTTTGTTGTGTCTGTGGACAAAGCTCTAGAGGTTACATAGGAGTTATATCTACATCTTCAAATATTTGCATTGCAGCAGAATTTGGAGAAAACCCCACGATTTTCTGTTGAGCAAAAAATTGTCTTTTTCAATTACCCTTATACAGATGTTGTCACATCTATACCCAATGCTACTTGAAATTGACATAGAAAAAGGGAGGATGAAAGAAGGAGGAGAAAAGAAAGAGTTAGTAGACGAAGAAAAAGAATGAGAAAGAGGAGGAGAAGAAGAAAGAA
>CAUOFW020002696.1:0-45046 GCA_963454935.2 Ilex paraguariensis
CCCCAGGTCATATCCTGATTTGATGTAAGCCCTTCATAAGGTAAATATTTCAAAATATTTTTGCACCACCCAACATATCAAGTATATCATCAACAATAGATATGAGAAAACTGTACTTAATAGTGATTTTGTTATGGAGCGACTATCAATGCATATTCTCCAATTACCATACTTCTTTGGTGTAAGAAGGACTGGACTGCACAAAGACTCATACTCTCTCTAATATGTTCCTTCCCAAGAAACTTTGACACCTTCTTATGCAACTCCTCATGTTCTAATGAGGTCTATGCAATGTTGGATATCTCTAAGTCGCACTAGTCCATTAGGAAGTTCCTCAAGAAGAATGTCCTCAAATTCATTAAGCAATGGTTAAACTTCCTTAGGAGTTTCATACTCGTTGTTGACCTCTTAAACTACTAGGAAACAAACAACTTGAGACTCTTTTAATTCTGTTTCAATTGATTTTCATTAAGGATCATGAAAGATTTATGTTGGACTTTATTTTAAGTTAATGGTTGGTCAACCTGCTTTCAAGGCAATCTTGCATCATTTTTTAGGACACAATAATAACTTAAGACTACCCATTTTGAAGGTATAGGTATTATTTTCCCCATCATTCAAAGTCTTCATGTCAAATTGCCAAGGTAATCCAACCAAAATGTGACACACCTACAAAGGAACCACACCACACTAAACTTCGTCCCTATAATTCTTCCCAATAGAGAATTTCACTAGACAACAATGTGTGACTGGGACTTCACCACCTTCCTTTGTATGGTTTAGCAAGCTTCTTAATCAACCATTTATGGGGAAACAAAGTTTTCGATGCTTCCACTATTAATGACAACAAAACATAACTTAACTTCACTGGTGCCAGTAGTGTGAAAGAGACTTTGTCTCAACCATGTATTAGTCAATGGGACTTTAGAAGCCAACATAACACAAAGAATCACAAGAAATTGACCATCTACATTACCCTCTACTTCCTCAATGCCAATATTTAGTTCTTCCTCACCACTTGATTCCTCAAGGTTAGGCTTATTCTCAGGATGGTGTTTATTTGACTCTTGCTCTATTAAATTTGACTGAGGAACAAATTTTCTCCTTGGACAAGTTGAGGATATATGCCCTAGTTGACTACTTAAAACAATTATATGAAGAGGGTTTTGCACCTAGGATGCCTTTACCTTTAGGTGCTTGAGGATGATTTGGTTGGTTTGACCTAGAGGATGGCACATTTGGGGCATCAATGGGTACACTCCTAGCTTGAGTCCTCCAAAAAATCATTTCACCATGTCCTAGATCCATCCTACAAGTTGCTAACCATTTAAGTTAAATCTGTATTTTAAGTGCACGAAGGTATGCATCATCTACCTTGACCAAGTTATGTAGCACAACTTGGTCCTAAATAGGAAGTCATAGTCCCACCAAATAATGGGCTACACTTTGCTACTCATCCTATCCTAAGTCATTTTAAGCTTGAAGCATGTAGACCTCCTTCTTAGTGTATTCAACCACAGTTTTGTTATTTTGGCGGTAGTTAGATGGGAGAAACTTTCCCTCAAGTTTCTTTTTCATGCAATGCCATGATCTAATCTTCCCTTTACCCTTGTCCACTCTACTATATTGGAGTTTTTTCCACCAAACAAGAGCATGCCCCTTAAGTTTTAGACTAACAAACTTGACTTTCTTATCATCGGGCATCTCTTTCCACGTAAATAATTGATCTACCTTATTTGTAAAATCCAGTAAATTTAAACTTTTGTAAATAAGGGCAAAATGATAATTTTGTCACTATAGTACGGGTTGAAAACTTAAAATTTTCAAGATCTCGGATGACGAAACGGACCTCACCATTGGATTCATTTCGCGAAACCCAGTTACCACGTCAAATTCATCGAATTTTGAGATTGTTAGATTTTTTACGTTTTACAAGGCGGTCGGTCGAGTCTTGAGTGACCCAAAAATGGGATTTTCAATAAAATTTTGAAAGTTGGAAAATAATTTAAGGTAAATTAAAATAAAATTAATTTAAATTTAAATCGGGATAAAATTTAATCATTTCAGAATGAAAACGGACCCGAAAATAAAAGGGTTGTGTGGCGCGTTGTGGGCCAAGCATTCTAAGAGTATAAATAGGGAGAAAATCAGATTTTCCCCCATTTCTTCAGCCGGCCATTAACGTTGAGAGAAAGAGAGGGAAAGTGAGGAAAAAAACTCTACCTTCTCTCTACGATCTACAAGGATACGGTGCTCAAATTCACTCGGGACAAGAACAAAAGTCGATCTCCTCGTCGAGGGCTACACGACCACACCAAAAATGAGGAATTTTACCAAAGTTTCAAAACCAAGCTTGGTGGAATCAAGGACTTGGGGCGAGAATTTGAGTCTTGAGGGCTTCTACCAAGTGGGTTTACGCTTCAAGAGGTAGGGTTTCTTCTTACTTGGATTTATTTTACAACCTAGTGTTATATGTAATGGGTAGATGGATAGCTATACATATCACTTGTCTATGGTTGTGAAATTGATAGAATTGGGTGATTGGTGAATTGGGTATGTGAATTTGACCTAAATTAAGAAAAATTCCTAGATTGGAATTGGTGAGTTGCAATTATTGTGAAATTCTATGGAAAATGGGTGTTATGTGGGCATACTATATGTTTTATATCATGCTTGTGAATGAGGTGAAAATTCTTGTGTGATAACATGAATTATTGCTTTGATGGTGTTTGCGAAATGCCTATGTATGAATCAAGTTGTTATGACGTAATGATGCATAACATGCTTAGAAAAAATGTGTTGGAAAGAAATGCTAATATATTCTCATTGAGATATTGACATTGTGATGACATGTGGTTTTTAAAATTTCTCATATGACATTCATTACATGTGGGCATGATATTGGAATGGCAATGATGCATTACATTGCATATACATATAAACATTGCAATTTATGGGTGTGGGTGCATGGTTGGCATCAAACACCACGTAGGTGGATGATGGGTGGGCTCAAAAAAGTTGGATTGAATGTCCGACTAAGTCGCACAATAACATGAAAAAGACTTGGGTCGGGGTAGCAAGAAGGGTTAGACTATCCCTCGGGTGAGAGATCCGGTATTTGGATGCACTTCCGTTGGTATAAGAGCTCATAAAGTGTATCGGTGTACGCAGAACCGTTGGTGAAAGTCCATGAATTTCGTGTCTGTTGGGTGACTGTCGATGTAATTCCATAAATACCCACCCCAAGAAAGACCCGGAGATTTTAGTTAGCTATTGGGTGTGTAACACAAATGGCGGGGGCTTGGAGAGCCCAATTTTGATACTCACTGCATAGCATGGGGTGAAGGTAGATAGCCGGAGCTAGAAAAGCTCGATGTTAATACACATTGACATGGCATGTGTTGAGGAGCCGGGAAGGGCTCACCCTATACGGGAACACACTTCAAGTGCGGGGTTCGTACCGATGGAGGACTCACATTCGGGGCCTTAAAGATGAAGAAAAGTCGATTTGTGGCTTTTGGAAACAAGTTTTGTAAAAACTTTTGTTTAAAACCCTTTAGGCATGTAAATGTATGGAATGGGTTGTATTAGATGTTGTATATATTAGATTATATGTGAAAAACATGATTTAATATGTTTTGGATGAAAAATGTAGGTTTTGGAATGGGTTAAAATTGACAACAGGTGAATTGGGAAAAACTGGACAAAGTATACTGGTACTGCGTACCGGTATAGTCTGTCCAGAAGGAAAAGCGTACCGGTACTGTCTGTCCAGAAGACAAGCCGTACCGATACACAGTACCGGTACTGTCTCCTAAAATCTAAAATTTTTAAATTATTTTTCCATACTTTTGGGCTTTGTTTTCCTTGGTTCCAATGATACAAATGGACATTAAATAAGGTATATTGGACCTTGGTCGGATTAAATGATTAAAGGAGTGTGAGTTAAAATTTTAGGTAATGGAATAATAACAGTGTGATGTCGAATCAAGCGACACTCACGGGCAATTCTGCGGGTTGACGGGTGGTCAATGAGTTAAATAATGACTCTCGGTTTTAGGGGTGTTACATTATCAACCCAATTGAAGAACTCCTTAGGTTGTAGACGACCTTCAAACTCATCTACATCAATCTTGAGGCCATGGTCCCAATTGTTGTCACGTTTAAGAGGCCTATCATCTATTCTATGACCTCTATTTTCTAGATTATGAGCAACTTCTTCAACATCAATCCCCTAGTCACTTTCATCAACTACCCCTCTAGGTTCCTTATCAACTTTAACTTAGCTTTAGGAAAGGGCATTTACTTGTCAAGTAGTAACAAGGTGGTGAAGCTTCTCAAGTTGAGCTTGCATTCCATTAGTTGACTCTTGTTGACATAGGAAACCCAGTTCCCAAGTCTAGGGAAGGTTTTGGTTATTTTACATGGTAATTTGATAAGCTAGAAACGAAAATACACCACCCTAAAGGACTCTAGAACTTGATAACTTAAAAATAACAGCAAGCTAAGATTCAAGACGACTTGGACTGCGACTAAAACCAGCCAAAAGAGACCAGAAAATTGTTGAAATACACAGTTTCAGAAAGATGAAGAAGATGAAGACAGAGAACTTTCATTGCTGATTTATTTTTCATTACAACTTAC
This sequence comes from Ilex paraguariensis, assembly GCA_963454935.2. Taxonomy (NCBI): domain Eukaryota; kingdom Viridiplantae; phylum Streptophyta; class Magnoliopsida; order Aquifoliales; family Aquifoliaceae; genus Ilex; species Ilex paraguariensis. The sequence goes on from CAUOFW020002696.1 coordinate 4,645, forward strand.
TCTATACATAATGTTGTATTTATACACAATTCTTAGACTAACAAACTGTCAACTCTGTTACAGATCTTGCTAAGCTAGACAGGAGTTAGTTACAACAGTTTCACATGTGTTGATCAGCTGGATTTGGTTGAGCAGTTGTAGTGTGCTGAGGTTCATTGTAACTAATAGTGAGGAAGCTCAATTGGTTAATACACCCCCTCAAACTTATGGGGGGGAACAACCATAAGTTTGTCTCTGAGCATCAAAAAACCTAGCTATGGGAAGACTTTTGGTGAAAATATCAGCTAGTTGTTCCTTGGTAGAAATATAATGGACTGCAAGAGATTTCTGAGCTACCCTCTCACGAATAAAGTGAAAATCAATCCCTATGTGTTTGGTTCTGGCATGGAACATTGGATTTGAGGCAAGAGCCAAAGCGGAAATATTGTCACACCAAAGCTTGGGAGGAGAGGAAGGTTGAATATGAAGACTCTGTAGCAATTTCTATACCCAAATAACCTCAGTTATAGTATGAGCAAGTGCTCTAAATTCTGCCTCTGTGGATGATCTGGAGATAGTCTACTGCTTCTTAGTGGACCAGTGAATAGGATTATCACCCAGATACAAAAGAAAACCTGTTGTAGATCTGCGATCATTAGGATCTTCTGCCCAATCAGCGTCAAAAAATGTTGAAAGACTAAGAGAACTAGATTGATAGAGAAGACCAAAGGTACCTTTTCCTTTAAGATACCTGAGAATACGTTTGACTGCCACAAAATGAATGTCTAGAGGCTGATTCATGTATTGACAGACATGATTAATAGCATAAGTGATATCTGGTCTAGTGAATGTAAGATACTGTAAGGAGCCCACTAGACTTCTATACAATGAGGGATCTGGAAGAAGAACACCAACAGTCTTTGCTAAGTCTAGAGGAGGCTGTAGAAGGTGTTTTGCAAGGCTTACAATCAACCATCTTGGCTTTGTGAAGCAAATCAGTAACATATTTCTACTAAGTAAGAAAAAGTCCTATAGAGGTGGACTAAACTTGTATTCCAAGAAAGTAATGAAGAGGACCTAAGTCTTTCATCTCAAAAGATTTATTAAGATTGGACTTAAGAGTTTGAATGTATGTAAAATCATTACCAGTGATGATAATATCATCCACATAAAGAAGTAAGATGGTGAGAGAACCTAAAATAGATCTAATGAATAAAGATGGATCAGCTGGAGAAGCATGAAAAGAATAAGTGTGAAGATGAGTAGTGAATTTCTCAAACCAAGCTATAGGAGCCTGTTTGAAACCATAAAGAGATTTGTGAAGTTTGCAAACATAATGAGGAGTAAGAGGATCAAGGAAACCTGGGGGCTAGGCCATATAGACATCTTTATGAAGAGAACCATGTAAAAAGGCATTCTTGACATCCAACTAGTGGATAGGCCAATTAAAATTTGTAGAAAGAGCAAGAATGAGTTTGACAATGGCATGTTTCACCACAGGACTAAAATTTTCACTGTAATCAATGCCAGGTTCTTGATGAAAGCCTTTAGCAACAAGTCTTGCTTTGTAGCTAAAGATTAAACCATCATAATTTTTGTTTAATGCGATAGACCCATTTACAACCAATAAGATTCTGATGAGGAGATGGTGGAACCAAGGACCAGGTACCTTGCTGCTGCAGTGCAAAAAACTCTTCGGACATTGCCTATCTCCATTCAAGAGACTTGGATGCTGAGGTAAAGGAGGTAGGTTCAGCCAAAGTTGTAGTAGCTGAGTAGACCTTTGGTTTGAAAATACCAGACTTGGATCTTGTTGTCATATGATGAGTAGAAGGAATTATTGCTAATGGAGGTAAAACTGGAGGTATAGAAACTGAAGACTCTATGAGTATAGGACTCTTTGATGTAGTAGGTGATACGACATTAGAAAGAGAAGATGGTGGAATTGAACTTTAAGACTGAGAGGATTGTAGGACTGAAGATAAATGATTAAGAAGAAAAGGAGACACATCATACTGAACAGGGGAAGGATGAGTAGAAGGATGTGGTCCCAACACTAAAGTTGGAGATGAGGATGTGTCATTAGAAGAAGAAGGCAACTAGTGATCAAGATTAGGAGGAGTAAATTGTGGAAAGTGAACAGAATCAGAAAAGGGAAACAATGTTTCATCAAATATTACATATCTGGAGATAAAGATCTTGTTGGATTTAGGATCATAGCAAAGGTAACCTTTGTAATCAAAAGGATAACCTAAGAAAATACATTGGGTTGTTTCAGGTTGAAGTTTATGTTTGTTATAAGGTTTGAGAAGAGGATAACATGCACATTGATTAACCCTAATTAAGGCATAATTTAATAGGTAAATTGTGTTAGTTGAATAAAGTTAAACTAGTCAAAATAAATCAAATTAGAATTAGTGTGTGAATAAAGGATAATGCATTAATTGTTGTTCTTTTCAGGATTTTGTGCGTCAAAGCTACAAACTACTGGGGAGCCAATTGTATTAAAGCTACAAACTACTGGGGTGCCAATTATCAAAGCTCAAAACAAAGGAGGATCAAAGAATTCAAGGCCACCTAACAAGATTTTCAAGTCCACCTAACAAGATTCAAAGTCACCTAACAAGATTTTCAAGTCCACCTAACAAGACTCTTCAAGTCCACCTAACAAGATTCAAAGTCACCTAACAAGACTTTCACCCTCCCTTGTTGCCTATAAATACCACCCCTTAGGACTTGTAAAGCATTCATCTTTTGGTAGTGAAAAACCCTCCAAAAGTATTATTGTTTTCCTTATTGCTTATAGCTTTCTTTTATTGTATTCTTGCTTCCTTTTAATTTATTACTTTCTTTTACTTTAAGTATTGCTTTCTTTTATTGTGTTATTGCTTTTCTTTACTTCCATTGCTTGAGCTGCCTTCTTCCCTTAGAGGAGTGAAACTCTTCCACTTTTCTAGAGCTTTACCAAAGCCGTGAAGGGTGGAACGTGATTCACTCATTCTTTGTCAAAGATCGGCTCATTGTGTAAAATGTGTTACCTTGTAACTCCTCTACTTTGAGGGATGAGCATCACTCACTTTTCTAGTTTTAACAAAGCTATGAAGAGTGAGTAGTTTCTCATCCAATCTTTAGTAAGAGGTGGTTATCCGGAAGTTAAATTTATGCAATTCGTTTATGCTTAGTTTTAGTCTTTATTTTTTTTTATAATGTCTTCTCATCATATTGTTGTCTTTATTTTAAGCATGAATAGCTAAATCTCTTAGTTGGCAAAACCAAGAGGAACCTCCACTTGGGTATAACATTTCAACTCATTCTCCTCCCCTCTTTTCAGAGTTCAATGGTTCGGTTTGACTGGGTTGAGGGTGGATAACTTGGTGAGTCTTTGATATTCCGTAGGCCTAGTCACGGTTTATGCTTAAATACTCACCAATCTTACCCCTAGCTTCCCACGAATCAATCGTTCATTCATGCTCTATTGGAGGAGGGTTTTGAGTTGAGACGGTATTCCTATTGGAGTGACCTCTTGGATTTGCCAACATTTGTTTCTCATTTTACTAGCATCAAAACAACTTCACCAAACAACTTCCAACAATCAAAGATTTTACACTTTCTTTCTCCCAAAATCACCTTCCCCTCGGTTTACTTCCTTCCCTGTGGAAACGACCTTGGAATACCACCAAGTAAAACACGATCCATGAAAGTATCCTTGCGCTTGGGGAGCACTTTTGTTCACACATACTCACATTTGAAATCTCATTCATCCACCATTCCGTTGCCCTTTCTTTTGACATCATCCCTAGGAGAGTGACACTCCTCTTTATTCATATACTATACATGCTAAAAGGTGATATTTATAGGTTAGGAAACAACAAGGAAATTTGTCAAGCATTTTTGGCACCGTTGCCGGGGAAGGCAAGTGTCAAACCAAGAAGGTGATTTTCGGACGACGGAGGTAAGTCCCCTGATCTTTATCATGGGCTGAGGTACGTTGTTCCGTGTACATAATCTTGTTTGTGTATAACTTTGTTTGTATATATTTTGTTTTATGTGGAGGCGGAACGACCGAAACCGACTTGTTAGACAAAACTTGGCCCCTACCATGAATATTGACCAAGAACAACCCGAGGATGCGGGTGACAATTTTGACAATATAGGTGCAAATCCAAATATCCAAAGGGGTAGGGGACCACAAGAACCCCAAATACCCAATCCGAGAATGAATTTTCCCCTCCCGTGAATGAGGGGAATAATTTTCAAATGAATCCCCTGGTGAGGTCAATGAGGGATTTCCTACAACCAACACGAAGCACCACACCATCATGCATCCTCCTTCCGGTCCAAGCTCATCTTTTCATAGTTAAGCCAGGGATGTTGCAACTAATTACCACATTCAACGGATTTGAAACTCAGAGCCCCTATTCACACATAAGGGATTTTGAGGAAATGGTTGCAACTTTCCTCCCCAATCATGGGATGGAAGAGATAGCTAGAATGAAATTATTTCCCTTTTCCCTGAAAGACAAGGCAAAAACGTGGCTTATTTCCTTAAGGCCTCGAACCATCACATCGTGGAGCCAAATAATTTCTGAGTTTTTGAACAAATTCTTTCCGGTGCATAAAACCACTACCCTAAAAAAGCAAATTCAAAACTTTTCGGAAAAGCCCAATGAGCAATTCTATCAATGTTGGGAGAGGTACAAGGAATTGCTACAATCCCTTCCACATCATGGCTTTGAACCATGGCAATTGGTGAGTTTCTTTTATGAAGGAATCACACCGAGCCATCGACAGTTCATTGACATGATGTGTAATGGGGAGTTTTTGAACAAAGACCCTGATGAGGCCTTAGATTACTTTGATACATTGGCACAAAATGCACAATCATGGGATATTACAGATCCCACCGATGTACCAAGGTCTTCTCCTCAAAAGACTGGCCAAACTCAAGGGGGAGGGATTTATGATTTGAGAGACCGGGAAGACTTGTTTTCAAAAATTGCTAAATTGTCAAGGAAAGTTGAGAGTCTTGAAGTCAATAAGAGACACGAGGTGTCTAATGTGTCACGAACCGAGGAGGGTTGTTCAATTTACGAATGTATGGAGCATTCCCTATCGGATTGCCCAAACATTCCGACCCTTAAAGAAGCGTACCATGAACAAGTCCATGCATTCAACCAAATGAGGCAATCATTTTCTCCCAATTCAAATACTTACAATCCGGGTTGGAGTAATCACCCAAATTTTAGTTGGAGAAATGAAAACCCCATTCCTCATGGTTCAAGTGCATATGCATCTCCCATGCCTCCCAAGCAAAACCAATACCATGGCCAAGGGCAAGCATCTAGCTCTCAATACCCCCGGACCAATCCACAAGGGTATTTGTCAAACCCACCACCACAAAATTTTTCACCAAATCCACCTCCACAAAGTTTTTCTCAAGGACCGTCCAATCCATCCACATACCAACCTCCTCACAAAAGGAATTTGGAGGATATGGTTCATTCCTTTATTCAAAGCCAAACCGCCATCAATAACCAAAATGCCACAGCCATCAATGATGTAAGAGCCCAACTCACAAAGTTGACAAACTCCATAGGGGCATCTCAACAAGAAAAGGGGAAGTTCCCCGCTCAACCACAAGAGAACCCTAGGGGTCAACACCTTGTTGAGTCATCGGAACCTTTGAAAGAGAGTTGCGAGCAACTCAAAGCTGTCACCACCCTCCGCAGTGGCAAAGAAATTGACAAAACTATTTTGCCAACGGTCTCACCCAAGACCACATTGCCAAAAGAAAAAGATCTCTTGGGTGACGCCGACAAGAGTGAGGTGCGTGAAGAGAAAGAAAGAGAGGTTGTTGAGAAAGGAAAATTAATTGATGATTGTGTGTTTATTCCTCCCATGCCTGCCCCTTTCCCAAGTCGTTTGAAGCCACCTGTCAAGGTGGCTAATTATGCTGATATTTTGGAAATGTTTAAGCAGGTGAAGATTAACATTCCACTCCTCGACGCCATCAAGCAAATTCCATCATGTGCTAAGATTTTGAAGGACTTATGCACGGTGAAGAGAAAACTGAATGTCCACAAGAAAGCATTCCTCACCGAGCAAGTGAGCTCAATTTTGAGGACTAACACTCCTCCCAAATTCAAAGACCCCGGTTGTCCAACCATAGCCATCACCATTGGAAATTTTCGAGTGGAGCAAGCACTCCTCGATTTGGGGGCAAGTGTGAATCTTCTTCCCTACTCGGTGTACCAACAACTGCAGCTAGAGGAGTTGAAGCCCACCTCAATCACACTTCAATTGGCGGATCGTAGTATCCGTACACCAAGGGGAGTAGTTGAGGATGTCTTAGTTCAAATTGATAAATTTTACTTCCTTGTCGATTTCATTGTGCTTGATACACATCCTGTTGCAAACCTTAGCTCCCAAATTCCCGTAATACTTGGAAGACCTTTCCTTGCTACATCTAATGCCGTGATAAATTGCAGGAACGGTCTAATGAAGTTGGCATTTGGGAATATGACAATGGAGCACAATGTATTCAACTTGGCAAAGCAACCGGGTGATGATGAGGAAGTAAGTGAGGTCAATAGAATCGACACTTTGGTTGAGGAGCACTTGGAGCTGGAGGGGATATTAAAATTTAAGGAAGAAGGAATTGTGGATCTTGAGAATTATGATGAGCAAGAGGAGGTAGAAGATTTGAAAGGGATGGAAAGGTGGATCCCTACATTCGAAGAGTTACCCCATCGAGAAAAGAAAATTTTTCCGTCGGATGAACAAAAGCCCAACTTGGAGTTGAAGCCCTTGCCCACCCATTTGAAGTACGCCTATCTTGGGGAAGGTGAAACATTTCCGGTGGTCATTAGCTCTACATTAAACATGGAACAAGAAAAAGAACTCTTGGAGGTGTTGAGAAAACATAAAGGAGCAATTGGGTGGACCATTGCGGATATCAAGGGGATAAGCCCTCTCATTTGCACCCACCGCATATATCTTGAGGAGGATTCCAAACCTTCTCGACAACCACAAAGGCGGTTGAATCCCATCATGAAGGAGGTGGTAAGGGATGAGGTTCTGAAACTACTTGATGTGGGGATCATTTTTCCAATTGCCGATAGTAAGTGGGTTAGCCCCACGCAAGTAGTACCTAAGAAATTCGGAGTTACGGTGGTTGAGAATGATGAGAATGAGCTTATTCCTACAAGAGTAATCACCGGATGGAGGGTGTGCATTGATTACCGAAAGTTGAACGCTTGCACAAGGAAAGACCACTTCCATTGCCATTCCTCGATCAAGTTCTAGAACGAGTAGCGGGGCATCTATTCTACTATTTTTTAGATGGATACTCCGGCTACAATCAGATTGAGATTGCTTTGGAGGATCAAGAGAAGACCACTTTCACATGCCCCTATGGTACCTTTGCCTACCACCGCATGCCATTTGGACTGTGCAATGCTCCGAGGACTTTCCAACGCTGTATGATGGGAATTTTCAGTGACATGGTGGAAAAGATAGTGGAGGTCTTTATGGATGACTTTTCGGTGTTTGGGGATTCATTCGAGGGATGTTTGGCAAACTTGGAGAAAGTTCTAACAAGATGTGAGGAGAAGAATCTAGTCTTGAATTGGGAAAAGTGTCATTTTATGGTGACAGAAGGAATTGTGCTTGGCCATATAGTTTCGGCAAGGGGTATTGAAGTCGATAAATCCAAGGTGGAGGCCATCTCCAACCTCCCTACGCCAAGAGCCATCAAAGGCATCCGGTCATTTTTGGGCCATGCAGGTTTTTATCGTCGATTCATAAAGAATTTCAGTGCATTGGCCCGACCCTTGACCAACCTGCTGTCTAAGGAGGTCCCATTTGAGTGGTCGGATGATTGTGAGGCATCCTTTAAAAAACTTAAAAGCATGCTAGTCACACCTCCGATCATGCGACCACCCAATTAGGATCTACCTTTTGAGCTCATGTGCGACGCCAGTGATTACGCAGTCGGCGCAGTGCTCAGTCAAAGGGAGGAAAATAGACCATATGTGATACACTATGCTAGCAAAACACTTAATGAGGCTCAGATGAATTACACTACCACCGAAAAAGAATTGCTAGCAGTAGTGTTTGCCTTAGATAAATTTCGTGCTTACATCATTGGTTCGCCTATTGTTGTCTTTACTGATCACTCTGCTTTAAAGTATTTGTTGTCTAAGCAAGATGCAAAATCGAGACTCATTAGGTGGATACTCCTCCTACAAGAATTCGACTTGACGATCAAGGACAAGAAAGGAGTTGAGAACGTGGTGGCGGATCATTTATCCCGGCTTGTGGTGCAAGAGGCCGATGAGCACATTCCTATCCCTGACTTTTTTCCTGATGAGCATTTGCTGTCAATTCACTCTGTATGTCCTTGGTATGCTGATATATGTAACTATCTTGCAACAGGACAGACACCACCGCAATGGAGCCCAGAAGATCGAAGACGATTTATGGCAGATGTGAAGTACTTCTACTTCGACAACCCGTATTTGTTCAAGTATTGCCCCGACCAAATCATGAGGAGATGCGTACCTGAAAATGAACAGCGGGACGTCCTTGCATTTTGTCATTCACAAGCTTGCGGTGGACATTTCTCAGCGAAAAAGACTTCGGCCAAAATTCTTCAATCAGGTTTTTACTGGCCCTCTCTTATCAAAGATTGTGTTTCATTTTGTAAGGGATGCGACAAATGCCAACGGTTGGGTAGTGTGACCCAAAGAAACATGATGCCCCTTTCACCAATACTTGTCATAGAAATATTCGACTGTTGGGGCATCGACTTCATGGGTCCTTTTCCTATGTCATTTGGTTATTTGTACATCCTCCTGGCAGTGGACTATGTGTCCAAATGGGTGGAGGCTATCCCGACCAAGACTAATGACCACCGGGTCGTAGTCAAGTTTCTCAAGGAGAACATCTTTTCGAGGTTTGGGATGCCTCGTTCAATAATAAGTGATGGTGGATCACATTTCTGTAATAGGCCATTTGCATCTCTAATGTTCAAATATGGCGTCACTCACAAAGTATCCACTGCCTATCACCCACAAACAAATGGCCAAGCCGAGCTAGCCAATAGGGAGATCAAGAACATTCTAGAAAAAACGGTTAACCCAAACAGGAAGGATTGGTCCGATAGATTGACCGATGCCCTCTGGGCATACCGCACTGCCTTTAAAACTATTTTGGGCATGTCTCCTTACCGGCTTGTCTATGGAAAGGCTTGCCACCTGCCAGTCGAAATGGAACACAAGGCCTATTGGGCCATCAAGACTTTAAATTTTAATTTGAGAATGGCCGGTGATCATAGGAAGTTAGAGCTGAATGAGTTGGAAGAGATTCGACGAGATGCGTATGAGAGCTCCAAAATCTCAAAAGAAAGGGCCAAAATCTTTCATGATAACTCCATTGTGAGGAAATCATTTGAGCCCGGGCAAAAAGTACTCTTATACAATTCTCGCCTCTCCATTTTCCAAGGCAAACTCCGATCCCGTTGGGATGGCCCCTATCTTGTCAAGGTGGCCTACCCCAACGGAGCTGTGGATGTTCAAAACCCCGAAAATGGCCAGACATTCAAGGTCAATGGCCAAAGACTTAAGCCATTTTTTGGGGGCTTTGAAGAACAAGTGGTGGAGGAGAATTTGATGGATCCGGTATACCCGGAAGTTGTGAAGGAATAATTAGTTTTTCTTTTTTCTGCTTTTTAATGTACAGGTTTTTATTTACTTACTTTATTTTTTTTTATTCCATGTTAATTATGTTCTTTTGTCGTATAGTTTTATTTTTCTTAGTCGCAGATATTGGTGTTTTTGTCAAAGCTCAAGTGCGAGGTGTTCTCTAACCTTTTATCTTTTTACTGTCCATCATTGAATATCATATTTGTTTTATAACACTGTATGAATCAAGTTGGGGGGGTGAGGTTGCACTATTTGCATATTACACCAATGTTTGTGGGAATATTCTGCGCGAATATTCGCGTCTGCCGACACTAAAAAAAAAAAGGGTGGGAATATTCCGCACGGATATGCGGCTGGCGACACTCAAAAAAATAAAAAAAATAAATAAATAAAAAATAAAAAATAATGGGATGCCTTTATAAGGTTTTCAATTTTTTTTTCTCCCATCCACCGGTGATTGGTCTCCCCTTCTTCTTCCCTTCTCTTTTCTTCTTCTTCTTCTTCTTCGTCGTTCTCTCTATTCTCTGTAAAAACAAACCACCCCTGCAAATCCATGACCATATACGCCGATGACCCAGTCCTTTGTTTAATAATTTGCCTTATATGTTTGTATTTGTTCATGGGTGCTCTTTTTCTGCTCACACTTAGGGTGAGGGGTTTTCAGCCTAACCCAAATCTCCCTCGAGTGGGTTAATTGTTGTGTTTTGTTCGTTGGTTTCGGCAGCTAAACAGATCTTTACACCCACCACTTTTTTTTTCCTCTTTCTTCGTCTTCTTCTTCTTCTTAATTCTATTGTGCTATTCTCTATAACACGACCCAACTCCCAAAAATCTCATGACCATATTCCCCGAAGACCCAGTCGTTTGTCTCATGCTCGGCATTTGTTTACTCTATTTGTTCATGGCTCTTCTTCTTCTGTCTGCATTTAAAATCAAGGGTTTTCATCCTAGCGAAAACCCAGATCTGCATAGAGAAGATTAATTTGTGTATTTTCTTTGTAGATTTCGACAGTTGAATAGATCTCTACCCTACAACTTGATCTCCAAACTCTACACACTGGTAAATTCGAAACATTGGGGACAATGTTCGATTTAGGTTGGGGGGTGTGATCTACGATTCTAGTTTGTTATAGTTTCGTATTTAAAAAAAAAAGATTGTTCTAGATTGCGTACTTTTACAGTATTTTTGCTTATATTTCATGATTACATCAAATGCAGCGTCAATCGTCTTTGTGACTGGCAGACGTTAAAGAACCAGATAGTGAGTCTTAAAAAGCATAGAAAGCATGGATGTTAAAATTTTTTGGTTTAGTTTGGGAGTCTTGCGCACATTTTCATCTGATGTGCATGCTGTGATCATGAGAAAAGCAAGAGTAGTAAGAAAAATTGAAATCCGAGAAGCACAAGCAAAATCATTGTGTGGCAGAAGTACTTTTGCTAAACGTCGTCGTGTCAAACGGTTGGGTGCTTGTAAACAATGTGGCAGGTGTTTTCACATTAAAAAATACAATCAGTGTTCTGAACCAATTTCGGGTCGTGCAACCGATCGATTAAACTGGATAGTGTATGGGCAGAGTAAGGATTTTCCTGAGACGCCATCTTATACCAGTCCGGGACTTACACGTTATGTGCGACAAGAAGTGGGAAAAGTCACTAATAATGACATAGACACAAGCGACGACTCGGATTAAATTTTAACTAATAATGACAAAGCTGTGGAAAAATGTGTTTTGGGGATGAAGGTTAATGGTCCGAAATTTTTTTTTTGTAAATATTTATTTATGTACAAAGTCTTTTTGTTGAAATAAAAATGTGGGTCGAGTAAGGATTGTCCTAAAATGCCAACTTGTCGCGTGGGTAAGGACCTATCCTAAGACACCATAGTTTTCCAAGTTCAATATGTGCATTTAGTCTTTTTGTAAATTTTCATGGATAAATGTGTATGTAAATAGTTTTGATTTTTATTCGAGTAAAAAAAAAAAACCGCATTTCCTTGAAAAATGGTATTTTCTCTATGCTTAAATGTCAAATGTACATTGGTATTTGTTAATCTTAAGGTACAGAATGACCAGACTCAAAAATAGAATTATAATATAACTGACATTCTTTGGAAACCTGACATAACCAGTGGAGATAACGAAGAATACCATGGTAAGTTTTGAGCCTTACGATGCTTTCTGAGAGACAATCAACATTTACTCAAGTAAGCTCTTTCACTTTCAATTGTTGAATAATCTCATTAAACTTGTTTTGATTAAATGCAACTAAAGTAATCTATTGACATATCCTACAGGGAACCTTTGCATGCGACACAGGCACATACTTGAGAAAGGATTTTAGGCCATCTTTGAGTTGATTTTGAACCTTAGTCATTGCTTCTACAAAATTATATCCCTAGTTAGCCATGTTTGAGCCTTCAATGAATGATATTTTTTTTTCTCGAAAAACCCATATGATAACCGAGGCAAAAAAAAAAAATTACACTTAACATACCTTGCTATCTAATTTTTTCTTGCACCCTCTTATAAATCGGTATGACATAGAAAGTCAAGAAAAACAAAAAAGAAGATGGTGGCTACTGTTCAATGAAGAATCGAAAAAAAAAAATGAAAGAAAGAAATATCATTTCTAGGCAAAAGACTGAAAAGCAAGAAAGAGGTGTGCTACATTAAAAAAGGGGATAGCTTTTGAATACCATTGACATCATTTCATTAGCCACTAACCTCTGGCCACATTACAACCTATAAAAAGTCCTAATTGATCTCAAGTCTAATGCATGTGTGTGTTGTCGACCGAAAACTGGGATATGTTAAATAGTATTTCTTTAATTGCATTGATATTCTTCCATGAGATTATGCCAAGAACATGATTAGCCTACTTTCTTAAGACTTTCACTCCCTTTCTAACTGTGCATGTGATTCTTCGATTGACCATCCTCTGATCACATGCCCTTTGAGAGACAAGTCATTATAATCGGAGTGAATTTTTTTGCTGAGAGCATTCTAAGAGAGATTTGAGAAATCAAAGCTATCCATGGAAGGTGATAAAGTATAATGTTTGTTATATAACAATTCTTGCTACTAGAATGATCATTCCTACTACACAAGGAATTCCAAATACCAATGTAACAAGTATTTATTTTTGTATAGAGTACGTACCATTGACAGAAAAGTGTTCGGGAAACAATTCAAAAATTAAGAGATGTGTGCCTCAATGATTCTGTTGCTAACTCATTTTGACAAGAAATCTTACATATACACATCTTTTAATTGGAGTTTGTAGGTAGCTTCACTGGAAACCTTCACGAGACAAAACTCGTCCACTAGGGATCACCTAGGGGTTTAACGGCTTATTGCATATGCTAAATGCAATCGTGTTATCTACGAAAGTGATTTTATTTTGTTATGTTGTTTATTACTAGGGACTAGTAATATTTAGGTTGGGGGTGTGATTAACTCTAATTAAGGCATAATTTAATAGGTAAATTGTGTTAGTTGAATAAAGTTAAACTAGTCAAAATAAATCAAATTAGAATTAGTGTGTGAATAAAGGATAATACATTAATTGTTGTTCTTTTCAGGATTTTGTACGTCAAAGCTACAAACTACTGGGGAGCCAATTGCATTAAAGCTACAAACTACTGGGGTGCCAATTATCAAAGCTCAAAACAAAGGAGGATCAAAGAATTCAAGGCCACCTAACAAGATTTTCAAGTCCACCTAACAAGATTCAAAGTCACCTAACAAGATTTTCAAGTCCACCTAACAAGACTCTTCAAGTCCACCTAACAAGATTCAAGGCCACCTAACAAGACTTTCACCCTCCCTTGTTACCTATAAATACCACCCCTTAGGACTTGTAAAGCATTCATCTTTTGGTAGTGGAAAACCCTCCAAAAGTATTATTGCTTTCCTTATTGCTTATAGCTTTCTTTAAGTATTGCTTTCTTTTATTGTATTCTTGCTTCCTTTTAATTTATTGCTTTCTTTTATTGTGTTATTGCTTTCTTTTACTTCCATTGCTTGAGCTTCCTTCTTCCCTTAGAGAAGTGAAACTCTTCCACTTTTCTAGAGCTTTACCAAAGCCGTGAAGGGTGGAACGTGATTCACTCATTCTTTGTCGAAGATCGGCTCATTGTGTAAAATGTGTTACCTTGTAACTCCTCTACTTTGAGGGATGAGCATCACTCACTTTTTTAGTTTTAACAAAGCTATGAAGAGTGAGTAGTTTCTCATCCAAACTTTAGTAAGAGGTGGTTATCCGGAAGTTAAATTTTTGCAATTCGTTTATGCTTAGTTTTAGTCTTTATTTTTTTTTATAATGTCTTCTCATCATATTGTTGTCTTTATTTTAAGCATGAATAGCTAAATCTCTTAGTTGGCAAAACCAAGAGGAACCTCCACTTGGGTATAACATTTCAACTCATTCTCCTCCCCTCTTTTCAGAGTTCAATGGTTCGGTTTGACTGGGTTGAGGGTGGATAACTTGGTGAGTCTTTGATATTCCGTAGGCCTAGTCACGGTTTATGCTTAGATACTCACCAATCTTACCCCTAGCTTCCCACGAATCAATCGTTCATTCATGCTCTATTGGAGGAGGGTTTTGAGTTGAGACGGTATTCCTATTGGAGTGACCTCTTGGATTTGCCAACATTTGTTTCTCATTTTACTAGCATCAAAACAACTTCACCAAACAACTTCCAACAATCAAAGATTTTACACTTTCTTTCTCCCAAAATCACCTTCCCCTCGGTTTACTTCCTTCCCCGTGGAAACGACCTTGGAATACCACCAAGTAAAACACGATCCGTGAAAGTCTCCTTGTGCTTGGGGAGCACTTTTGTTCACACATACTCACATTTGAAATCTCATTCATCCACCATTCCATTGCCCTTTCTTTTGACATCATCCCTAGGAGAGTGACACTCCCCTTTATTCATATACTATACATGCTAAAAGGTGATGTTTATAGGTTAGGAAACAACAAAGAAATTTGTCAAGCACACATCCAAAGATTTTAAGAGTTGAATAATATGGTTTGGTGTGATAGAGAAGTTCAAAAGGTGACTTGGATTTTGTAGTTTGACTAGGCATTCTGTTGATGAGATAAGTGGTTGCAGCAAATGCATGAAACCAGAAGGATGGAGGCAAAGATTCTTTAGACAAGAGAGACAAAGCAGTTTCAGTAATATGCCTGTGCTTCCTCTCAGCAATGCCATTTTGCTGAGGGGTGTGAGGACAGGATTTTATATGATGAACACCATACTGACTTAGATAGTGCTGAAGCTAATGACCAATATATTCACCACCACCATCAGAGTGAAACACTTTCAATTTATGAGAAAATTGATTCTCAACATAAGGCTTGAACTTGGCAAAGACAACAAAGGCATCAGATTTATTTACTAATGGAAAAATCCATGTAAATCGGGTACAATCATCAATAAATGAGATGTAATATCTAAAACCATGAAGTGAAACTTGAGGTGCAGGCCCCCAAATATCACTGTGTACAATCTGTAAAGGAGACATAGAAAAAGACTTAGAAAGAGAAAAAGGAAGCTTAGACATCTTCCCATATAGACAGTGCTCACAAATACATGAAGTAGATTTAGCAGAAGAAGTAGGTAGATTCAGCTGAGAAAGAATCTTTTGCTGAACAGAAGTAGATGGATGCCCAAGGCGATCATGCCAAGACTGATCAGTGATCCTTGTACCAAGATATGCAGTAAGAGAGGAGTTAAAATTGGTGAGAGCATTGATGGGATACAAGTCATTGCTATTCTGACCTTTGTAGAGGACTTGCCCTATGGCTTTGTTCTAAATGACAAACGAAGTAGCATCAAATATGAATTGACAATTATTATCAAGACATAGTTTTTTGACAGAGATGAGATTTGTAGCAATTGAAGGTTCTCGAAGGACTTTGTTAAGTTTGAAACAGTGAGAAGGAGTTTGAAGAAGAGATAGACCTGTATGAGTGATAGGTAACTCATGTCCATTTCCAATAGACACTTTGTCTTCACCAAAATAAGGAGAGGCAAGAGACAGATCTGCAAGGCTTGAAGTGACATGATAGGAAGCACCAATATCAATAAGCCAAAAAATTGGACTCTATTGACCAGATGTAGCAGCCATAGCAGTGTAGGGTGAAAATTCAGGTGTACAGTCATTGGGATTGAACTGTTGATTAGAAGAATAGTCTGAGGTAGCAGTCATAGCACTGAATTAAGCTGAGGATTGATGATTTTGGCCCTGATAAGCAGTATTCATGCGATGATAACAAATTGCAACATTATGACCAATTTTGTTACAAATCTGACAAGTGACTGGTGGAGATTTGTTCTGGTTGTATTGATTTGAGTTAGACCTCTGCTAATGTGTGTTGAATCTATTATTGTAACCATTCTGATTTCTACCTCCTCTGTTACCATTACAAACTCTATTTCCTCTTCCTTGGCTTGAGTAGTTTCTACCATTGTTGTTATAAAAGGGCTGTCTGATTTGTGGTGCTATCATGGCAGTAGGATTGAAATAACTCACTTGTGACTTTGAGTTGGCTTTGATGGATAGCTCTTTAGCCTTAAGAAGAGAGTGCAGATCTTCCAAAGAAAGTGGTTGTGATCTGGTTCGAATTGCAGTTCGGAAGGCACTGTACTCAGCTGGCAATCCATTCAAGGTGTATATAAGCAGATCTTCATCTTCTACCAGAACTAAAACTGCTGCAAGCTTATCTCGAGACTCCTTTATTTTCTGCAAATACTTATCTATGGATTTTGTTCCTTTCGTAATTGTTTGCAAAACAGTCTTAAGTTGTAAAATATTTGCTCGAGATAAAAAGAAAACCTTTTTTCCAAAGCTAGCCAAACTTCTCGGGAAGTTGTGTATCCTATAACATGTGTAATAGCTGACTATAAAAAGAGTAGCATTTATTAGTGTCATTAGTGCTTGATCTTAGACAATCCACTGCTGATATTGTGGATTGATTTCGATAGTAGCTGTACCATTTCCATCAGAAAGAAATTGCACTGGACATGGATTTGATCCATCAAGAAAATTGAAAAGAGAATGAGCACGTAACAGTGCAGAGATTTGAAATCTCCATGACACATAATTTGTAGAATCCAGACGAAGAGATATCAGGTTACAAATGTTTGACAAAAGGTAGATAGGAGACTAAGATGAGACTGTGTTTATAGTAGTTGAAGATGAAGAAGAAAAGGATGAAGGAGAAGTACCTACTGAATTTGTTGCCATTGATACAGATGTTTGTCTGATTTACAGCTCTAATACCATGTTGAAATACATAGTTTCAGAAAGATGAAGATAGAGAACTTTCATTGCTGATTTATTTTTCATTACAACTTACTCTATACATGATGTTGTATTTATACACAATTTTTAGACTAACAAACTTTCAACTCTGTTACAGATCTTGCTGAGCTGGACAGGAGTTAGTTACAACAGTTTCACATGTGTTGATCAGCTGGATTTGGTTGAGCTGCTGCAGTGTGCTGAGGTTCATTGTAATTAACAGTGAGGAAGCTCAATTGATTAATAAAAATACCAAATTTGACACTTGGATTTGACTTTCAGTAGTTTAGGACGATGAATGATGTGTCCCAGCCTAAAAATGACTCTTATAGATGTAGAATAGTGAACAAAATATGTCCATGGAAGTGAAAAACATGTAACAATTGGATTACTAACCGTAGGATAACTAATGGTGCTCTAAAATAGTAGCTTTATTCTTTCAAGAATTTTACCAAACAATGAGAATGTACAAAAATTGCTAGAAATTTTCATGAGACAACTACTACAACCAAATACCTCATACCACTTAATGCAGGCGTAGGGTTAGAACAAAAGTAGGAGAAATTCTTGGAGATAATGTACTATCAAACAACTAGCAATATCACACACAAACACAGTAACAAACAAAGCTATCAAAAGTAACCAATATTTATAATAATATAGTAGTGAGTTCACAGGTCATTTTTAGTGAGTCACAACTCTAAAGACTCAAGATATGGCTAGGACAACACTGTGGACAATAATAAGAAAGTGTGGAAACTTAGGGTTCAGATTGTCTTCCACTTCAATTTTCAGTTATTGATGGTCTAGATTGATTTTCAGACTTAAGCAGAAGAAAGCATCCTACTTGTAATATTGAATTCTATAAAAATACTAATTATTGTCTATATCGAAAGACATTATATCCTGAAAATTAACATTATTTGTATGTAGTACTTGACATAAATTTATTGCACTTGTTTTCTACCAAAACTTGGCAAATCGAGCAAGTATCATCATATTAAAAGAATCAAGATAACTTTAATAGAATTCAAAAAAACAATTATTTTGTGACTAAATTACAAATGGATCAAAGAAATTTAAATATTTTTGAAAACCTAATTTTTATAAGGAAATCTATGTCAAACCTTCAAGTGTTACAAATAGACTCCCTCCTCTATTTATTCCGAAAAATTTATACTGTTAGATGAAAGAATCTAGATATCCTTTCCTTAGCTGCTAAGATTTTAGCCCCCTAAAATTTCTCCTTGCATCATGTACCAGCTGGAGTATTTGGAGGAATATAATCAAGAAAAATAGTGGGCGGGAAAATAAAATTTTATAAGAGAATTTCAACCATTGGATCAAAGTAAGACAAATTCAGATAAATCTGGAATGCAAAAAACTCAACATAAGTTTATGTCTTTAGAGATTTTAAATGTCTTGTCTCTTATTAAATAGATTGGATTCTTTTTCAAATTCATTCTTTTTGCAGAATATTGTTGACATTCCATAACAATTTCTTTTTTAAATAGAAGTTTTTTAAAATTAAAATTAATAAATCCTACGTAACATCCAAGTTTGTATAAGGAAGATTAAGTCACTTAATTATACTATTAGTTAAAAAAAATATGTTAGAAAAACTTAATACAAAGCAAAATAAGAAATTTTCATCTCAAAAGGCAAAAAAAAATAATAATAAGAATTGTAAGATAATTTTCAAAAAATAAAAGACCATTTTCATATCTATCGCTTTAAATCTCGAACTATATCGCGTAGGGGTGCAACTTGGACGGACCAACTCAAATTCAACCTAAACTCAACTCGAGAAAAACATCACATGAGTTAAGATTTTTAAGACTTGGATTGGGCCTGGCCAAAAAAATTATTAACCTAAATTGAATTTGGGCAGTGCCCTGATTGAGGCATCGGGTTTCCAAGTTCAACCTGAATATATAAATTGGACTCACCCTGAATTCTAAATCGGGCTCAACCCAAATTCCAAATTTAGGTCAACCCTAATATATAAAGTAGGTTCAACCCGAAAATATTTAAAAATAAATATATAAATCAATATAGTAGTATAATTTAAAAGTTAATACGATAGGGATCAATCTTCTGGTTCAGTCTTAATGTTAAACATTTGGTTATTATGTCTTTATGTTAAACATTAATTTTTTTGCTTTAAATACTATGGCATTTATGTTAAACATTTGATTGAAGTTGTTGAACGTTATTTTAGGTAAATACTATGTGGTATGTACCAGGTTTAGAACAACAAACTGATTTCGGACTTAAATGAACTCAACTCGAATTATGTAACATGAACCCAACTCGCACTCTAACCCAGAATTTACCCAAATTCAACCCAAGTCTGTTCGACTTAAACTTGAATAATACTCGAGTTGGGTATCTCTAATTGAGGTTGAGTTAAGATTAAGATTAAGGTTAAAAATTATATAACTAGAGTTAGACTAGGGTTAACCCCTCAACCCACCCGAGTTGCACCCCTAATTGAGCCGTCCCTGAAAAGAAGGGCCATATTATTGCCTTCACCATCATATTTAACCATTTCTTTGAACTTCATTCGTTCCCTGTATAATGTAGGGAGCAGCGATCTTGCGACATTTTGTGAAAATGGTTATAGATACTGCCCATAAAATTACCTAGCTTAAGGATTTTGAAATCAATGATTGGTGAGATAGAAAAGGCAAAATAAAAAAATATGCCAATGGAAAATAGACGACAGGTAGTTAATTTAGATAGCAAGGTATACTGCAATAAAGAAAAATCAAACACATCTCCATTTCCAGACCCTGCAGACGCTGCAATGGCAGAAGCCTCATTCTCGGCCACCTTTTTTTATCAATCAGCACAAAATGGATAACATGAAGTTGTCCACTAATTTCATTACAAAGTTAAGGCAGTATGATATGATCTAGTGGGAAACACAACAGAAGTTACAGAACACAGAAATGACAACTATGATTCTACCAATATACACAACTGTAATACAAATCTATACAATGAAAAATTCTTGCCTATTGATCATTGTAACACCAAAGCACAAGCATTGACTACAAGAGAAATGAACAGGTATTTAAAAAATAAATCTTCCTAGTTTGAACAATATGGACCAGCACTATGTATACCTTCTATAAACACATCAAGCCAAACACACGAGCAAACAAACAGCAGCAGAAAACACTGACAGCTGGACCAAACAAAATATCACACACTGAGTAAAGATATCAAACTTCTTCATTCCTAGGAGGGTTCACTTTCTCTTTCTTTCATATCATTTAGCTTTAACATCACCCTTGGTTTCAGAAGAAGACATTTTCGAGTTTGGGGATTTTCCGATGATAGCTTTCTTTGCCTTCACGAGTGATTGCTTCACCTTTGCCATGATGTTGTTTGATTGCTTTTGAGTGGCCTTCGTTGAAGCCACTTCTGTGGGAGGGTCCTGGGATATTTTCATGTCATGTCCATCCCTGGTGCGTTCAGGAATTGACACTTCTCGCGTTGTCTCATCGGCTTCTTTTTCCTTCTCTAGCTTTGTTTCACCACTTTGTACAGAATCCTCTCCTTTCACTTCCACCTCCGGCTTCTGGGGCTCCTCTACTTGTTCTTTGGTGGGAATTTTTGCGACTTCATCTGCCTTTTCTTCAAGCTGATCTTGATCTTTCTTGGTTTTGACTGAGGGAACATTCTCATTATTTATGTTTTCTTTCCCATTTTCAGCAACAAGTTCAATATCTCTGCGAGAATTTTCTCCCTCCAATGAGTTCTCCGTAGCTTCAGTGACAGGAATGGAGCTGGTCACATCCTCCACTTCTTTTGCTTCAGGTTGAGTCAATTCCCCAGTTGGAACATTTTTCTCTCCATTCTCTTCAGTTATTACATTCTTAGCTTCATTATCTGTTTCAAACTTTCCCTCCACAACTTCCTCTTCTGCCTGTTCTTCAACCACAGCAGCTTCTCCACCCAATTCCTTCTCTTTGTCCTTCAAACTGCCCTTCTCGGGAACATGAGTGGGTCCTCCTTTTACATTAACTTGAGCTTCCTGAATGACCAAAGGAACTGGAGTTAAAGTTTCGGTCACAAGAGTTTGTTCTTTAGTAATCTGTTCCTCCTTCAACTTTGTATCGTCAACTTCATCTTTCGCTATCTGAACCTCCACACTTTCCTTTGCCTTAATTACTACAGATTCTTCCTCAAGTTTTTCAGCAACTTCAGATGGTTGTTTTGATTCCTCTTCTATTTTAGGAATTGGTTCGGGACGTTCTTGTTTAGACTCTGCTTCTGAATTTTCTACGTCTTCTACTGCAACAGCTTCTGATTCTTCGACAGTTAAAACTTCTACTTGCTCCCCTTTTTTCCTGACAGCCTCAACTGATGATTCAGGAACATCAACTATATTTGGCATCTCCTCTGGCTTTTCCTCAGCAGACTTTATGATGGATTCCACTTCTTGTTTCTCAACAGTATCAATCACTGGTTTCTTCTCTGGCTTGCACGTAATGTTGTCAGCAACTGGTTCTGAAACATCAAGGATGCTTGGTTCAGGAATACAGTCTTTGGCCAATTTTGACATCTCTTCAACAGGACACTCCACATCAGGGGTCTCATCTATCTTCTTTAACTCATCAATAACAGAAGGGTCAATTCCCTCATCCTCGATCTTTTCTTCTGATGCAACCAAAGTGACTGGTGGACTTGGAGAGTCCTCAGCTTTGGGCTTGCCTTCCGCATCAGTCTTTCTTACATCATCCATTACAGAAGGTTCAACAGGAAACTCCACATCAGGGGTCTCATCAATCTTCTTTAACTCATCAATAACAGCAGGCTCAATTCCCTTGTCCTCGATCTTTTCTTCTGATGCAACCAAAGTGACTGGTGGACTTGGAGAGTCCTCAGCTTTGGGCTTTCCTTCCTCATCAGTCTTTCTTACATCATCCATTACAGAAGGTTCAACAGGAAACTCCACATCAGGGGTCTCATCAATCATCTTTAAGTCATCAATAACAAAAGGCTCAATTCCCTTGTCCTCGATCTTTTCTTCTGATGCAACCAAAGTAACTGGTGGACTTGGAGAATCCCCAGCTTTGGGCTTTTCTTCCTCATCAGTCTTTCTTTCATCATCTATTACAGAAGGTTCAACAGGAAACTCCACATCAGTGGTCTCATCAATCTTCTTTAACTCATCAATAACAGAAGGCTCAATTCCCTTATCCTCGATCTTTTCTTCTGATGCAACCAAGGTGACTGGTGGACTTGGAGAATCCTCAGCTTTGGGCTTTCCTTCCTCATCAGTCTTTCTTTCATCATCCATTACAGAAAGTTCAACAGGAAACTCCACATCAGTGGTCTCATCAATCTTCTTTAACTCATCAATAACAGAAGGCTCAATTCCCTTATCCTCGATCTTTTCTTCTGATGCAACCAAGGTGACTGGTGGATTTGGAGAGTCCTCAGCTTTGGGCTTTCCTTCCTCATCAGTCTTTCTTACATCATCCATTGCAGAAGGTTCAACAAGAAACTCCACGTCAGGGGTCTCATCAATCTTCTTTAACTCATCAATAACAGAAGGCTCAATTCCCTTATCCTTATTCTTTTCTTCTGATGCAACCCAAGTGACTGGTGGACTTGGAGAGTCCTCAGCTTTGGGATTTCCTTCCTCATCAATCTTTCTTACATCATCCATTACAGAAGGTTCAACTTGTTTATCCTCGATCTTTTCTTCTGGTTCCAAACTGACTGCTGGACTTGGTGAGTCCCCAGCTTTTGGATTTTCTGCCACATCAATCTTCTTTCCATCTTCAGTTACCAGAAGCTCGGCTGGCTTATTCTCAATCTTTTTTTCTGATTCAGCCACCAAAGGCACTGCTGGACTCGGACTTTCCTCTGCTTTCGGTTTTTCTTCCTCCCCACTTTGTTTAGGAGGAGAAACACTCTCTTTTTCAATGGTTTTTACCTCTTCATGCACTTCCTTCTCTACTGTCTGCAGCAAATGCGACATTGATTAGTATCAATAAACAAAGGAAGAAGATGTAAAAAAGAAAAAAATACCCATCTATTGAACAGTCACCATCACTCCAAAATCAAAGATTGAAAGAAATGAGAAAAAAAATATTCATGAACTGTAAAGAAATGTAGTAGGAAAAACTGAAAGTGAAAATGCAAATAAAACTTTAAGGCATTATCATCTTAACCACAGCCAATCATAATATCTATTCTTTTTTGAGCTCTTGTGGCACCTCAACTTTTTCCTCGCATATAACATGTAAAGCAGGACTATAGATTATAGAGGAAACACAAACAGGTAACAACAACATAAAAATAACTTCCGAAAAAAACAGCATAAAAAGGTAGTTGAAACGAGTTGTTGGAGGCAAACGAAGATTGCGAATGAGCATTCCCTGGGAAAGTTATCATATAGATCTTTCTTCTTCTGACTGGTTTGAGGGATTTTCATCTGGAACTGAATGATCAAAAGTCATAATACACGTTCTAGTGTCATCTGTTGTTCTTAATCACTATAGATTGCTATCACACCATCTTTATGAGGAGATTTCCCAATCTTCTGTTCGAAAAATGTGCACAATTACGGACCAGATAGTACTCCCGCTGAATACATCATCTCCCAACTGAAAATTAACCGAACCATAATTCTGGAATCTCAACTACAAGATTGCCACCATTCTATTTATGTCTGATTTTAGGTGGATACCAGAATATATCATTTTTTTGTCTAGAATGCAAAAGAAAACTTGAATCCAAACTTAGTATATCTTATCCACTACCGATAATTTTTGTTCTTTTCTTTTAGTGAACAAAATCTCAAAGTTCCTTCAACTCCACAGAATTACCTGATTATTCTACCTAGTGGAGACAAAAAAACAGATATTTTCTAATAAGAAAACTTCAAGGGAGGGGGAGAAGATATTCAATAAATTCAACAAATAAATCCAAATTCGACAATTTCCTAAGTGTGTATTGCTCAAAAGTCCAGAATCATGAGTTAGTTATCCATTAATTTCCGCAGATTATTGCAAAGATAAATTATGAACGAAGTGGGTCTTGCTCAACAAATCCATAATCATAGCTCCAAAGTATTTTACTTCTGGTGAAAAGTGAACAAATAAACTAAATCATACGTGGGTCTAGCTCCAGAACATCTACCATAGCATGAACTCAAAAAATTTCAAATCATACCTAGTTACTAACATAAAAACTAATAAAAACCAAGAAAACACAGGAACACAAAGCATACCTCAAGGGTTGTAGAATGATCTGACACAGCAGTCTCACTAGCCATGAATGGATTCAAGAAAAGAAAGGCCCTTCTAAATTGGTCACAGATCCAATAAACAAATATAGATGAAAGAGGATTTCAATGGAATGATTGAAACACAAAAAGGAAAAGCTCAAAGGAAACTGGAAAAAAAAAAAAAAGTAGAACCACACCTCGAGAAAAAGGGAAAAAAAAACAGTGTAACTGACGAAAATCACATGGATGATGATCTGTCTGAATTGAGTGGGAACACTTTAACGAACTGTCAAAACAAAAGAAATAATGAAAAAAATTCAAGCTTTGGAAAATCATAAAGGAATTAAATTCTTCATTTTTGATTGGTGTTGTCATGGAAAAGTGACAAGCTTTTAATATGGAGACAATTTGCTAGCGGCCTAATTTTATTTGGACATAGTTGTCTGATTGTGGGTTTTGGACAGCCCCACACTGAAACAAAGTGTTTTGTACAACACCCTTTTTGGGTGGTTTTTTTTTTTTTTTTGGCAGGTTCTTTTTTTTTTTTTTGGGTGGTTTAGTAGTCGAACACTTTATCACTCGACATCAGCCATGTGATTTTCATCAGTCACACTCTTTTTTTTTCCCTTTTTCTCGAGGTGTGGTTCTACTTTCATTTTTTTTTTCCAGTTTTCTTTGAGCTTTTCCTTTTTGTGTTTTCAATCATTCCATTGAAATCCTCTTTCATCTATATTCGTTTATTGGATCTGTGAACATTTTAGAAAGCATGTTCTGTCTGAATTGAGTGGGAACACTTAAACCAACTGTCAAAACATAAGAAATAAAAAAAAAAAAAAAAAATCAAGCGCATGAATTGGAAAATCATAAAGGGATTAAACTCTTTCCAGGCAAACCAGTTGCAAACAATTGTTTATAGGCAGTCAATCAAAATTGAGGACACGGACATAAATCAATGTTAAAAATTCATAATAAATTTGAATAACTCCTCAATTTTGATTGGTGTTGTCTTGAAAAAGTGACAAGCTTTTAATATGTGAATCATTTGCTAAGGGCCTATTTTTATTCGTACATAGTTGCTGATTCGTGGGTTTTGGATAGGCCCACATTGAAACAGAGTGTTTTTCTCACCGATTACTCCTACTGTACAACATTGTTTTGGGTGGTTTAATGGTTGATGATTCTCTCAAATAATTTAGAGGTCTCAAGTTTAATATTTTTCATGCACTTTAAGGGACAATCATCCTTGTTTTCAAGAGACATGTTCTAAACTCATTCGGATTACCGTGGTCAGTATTCAAACTTTAAAGAATAATTGGCGCAAACTTAAACACCCTAAAGCAAAAAAAAAAATTTATTTCTCTTTTACAGTAGTTTTAATGTGTGTCCAAATTTATTGTAATTTTTTAAATTATTTTTTTAATGTAAAAAGATAGGGGTAAATTACCCTTTAACCCCCTAAACTATAGACTTGATTTTATTTTGTCCCTTAAACTACTAAAGTTTTTACATTACCCCCTCAACTCTGATTATTTCACACTGCCCTAATTACAAACATATGTTATCCTTTTAGATGAAAGTTGTTAACGTATTGGAGCAAATGAAAAAAAATTATGTGGCTCATGGACAAAATAAAATAACTTTTTATTAAATATGTAACAATCGTTAATAATTGAGGCAATGTAAAATGAATCACATAGTGAAGGAGCAATGTTAAAAACATAACAGTTGAAGGGGTCAACATATAATTTACTCGGGATATTTGTAGAATAGATTTTTAATTAAAAAAAAAGTATGATTTAAAGTCATGCTTTAAACTGGTGTAAATGGACAGTAAAATTGTACAATATTTACCCTACATCCAAAAAAAGAGTGAGAAAACTGTTATTTTGCGTTTTTTTTTCTTTAAAAAAAATTGTTATTTTGCCAATAAGGCTCAATAGGAGATTGTATCTGAGAATGAGCATCTGCTAAATCACTAGAATAAATCATACCAAGTAGTATATGAGAATTGACAGTTTATAATCACTCCAACAAACCGATACCAAGTCATCTTTGATAATTGACAGTTTCTTAATCACGTAGATAAACCCACTTTGCTCGAGCGGGGTGTAATTGAGCTGCATGTATAACAGAAAATAAATTGGATTCTGGGCCAAACGTGCAAGTGGTTTGATTTGAATGTATCAAAAGTGTGCAAAACGGCGGCTACTGGGTAAGAATGGGAAAGAATATGTAGTCTACGGTAAGCGTTTGACACAGGAGTATGCAAATGCATGCACCAATTGTTTTATTTGATTTTATTTTGGTATTACGGTCAAAAGTCTCCAAATCAATTTATGCGCACCTCGATTAATTGTTCATCGATTCGATCAAAGACGGATCATCCACCATGGGCGGAGAGGCGCTTGTTCAAGCTTCACAAATCATGCTTTCAAACTTGCCGTAGTTGACCAAGGGAGCAAGGGCCCACTCTCAATTTTATTTTAAAAAAATATTACTTATATATATATTCTATCATTTTTGTTCTATCAGTTAGTACAGTCTCATACCTAAATAATTATGAATTTTTAAATGCATTTTGGACACTTTATAAATACATTTATATAAATTTTTGACATGTTGCATTCATTTTTAAGCTATAGAGATTATGACAACTAAGTTGTATAATTGAGTGAGTAATTTGGCTGATTATATAAAGAAAGACAATAATATTGTTTATGTAGTTAGCTTCATTTGTTGTGAAATATTGTAAT
The DNA here is from genome assembly GCA_963454935.2 of Ilex paraguariensis. Classification (NCBI taxonomy): domain Eukaryota; kingdom Viridiplantae; phylum Streptophyta; class Magnoliopsida; order Aquifoliales; family Aquifoliaceae; genus Ilex; species Ilex paraguariensis. Next base: position 31,646 of record CAUOFW020002696.1, read on the forward strand.
TAGCCCTATTTTTGTTTTTGTTTTTTTTGTAAAAGATATATACTTTTGACCCTTTTGTATTTTTTTTTTTTTTTTTGTAAAATGGATGTGGATTAATATTAAACTAGAACATGTATAGTTCTAGGATAATATATCCCCAACATGTCAGCATGTAGTTGTTCCTTAATACAAACACGAGGAAAATTAAAGATAACTAAAGTAGATTGTTCAGATGTCTCGTTCTTCGTCAATTGATCCGCGTAGTGGGTTCGTCTCCCTCATTTGATGCTGGATCTGGGATTTCTGTAGCTGGCTCAGTAGCCACCTCGATGAAGGCAAGGATTTCCTCTTCTGTTATTTGGATTACAGACACTTGAACTTCCTGTGAGCCCCACACAGCAATCAGATTCCTCCAATGAAGTCGACCGGGTCCGCTCGGAATGCATCCATTTAGAAGGAAGAACTGATTGCTTGAATTGTGTTGCCACCAATTCATGTTTCTAAGATGATTAAGATTTTTGAATGATGCATTTAGATGAGTTTAGCAAAAGTTGACCAGAATTCTAGGTGTTTTGCACCCCTGCAATTCCATTGTATGTCTTTCATTTCATTCATTTATGAGTTTAATTTTCTAATTGAGGAGAACCAGTAGATCTGAACTGGCAGAGTCAGTAGTCGCCTCTGACCATTCTGGACCCAGCTTCATCCATTCCTCTCAGGTCCAGCAGGGGCTGATTGTCCGTTGGTGTTCCATCATTCAAATTTCCAGCCTCCACACAGATAACACGGTGCCGCAAGCTCTTTGAAGTCCCCTTGGAATGAACACCAAGAGGGTTTTGTTTACATGGCTTGAAGTCTTGTTTTCTATTGGTCTGGTTTGTGGTTCTTTCCATTCTATCAATACTTGAGCTCTGTGGCTATTCGCTTGTTGATCTCCAAAGGATGTAGGATCCTTGCTATGTTCTGTATTTACCGTTATATTCCCCCCGGTGTCCAGCGTTGCATGTGATTCGTTTGGGTCACTCCCTTGCAAAGCTCAGCTAGTCCCCGTTGCGGTCTGTCAAATCCTCCCACGCCCAGTATATCTCGTTGTCAGACCAGCCCCAGAGATGGTTTGGTTCCCAGATCATGGTTCTCAAGGCTTCGGCGTCTATTGGGATCATCAACTTGCAGATCTTCCATATCCATGGATGGCTGTCCATGGGTTCAGTGGTATGGGGAGACTCTGCATATTGCCCGGGGAGAACATTTTTGGTAAAGGGCGTTTCTAAAGTTTGTGTATTTGGAGAGCCTTCACGAATTTCAACTTCCATATCCATTTCTACGGCTTCGTTGAAATATGAAAGGACTAGAGCCTTATGAATTTGGAGACTCGGAGAGTGTTGAGTGATCGAGAATGGGCCAGAAGTGACGTCTATGATCATATGATGAGAGGAGGTAAAGTTGTTTGTTGAATATCCTTGGGAGAGGTGTCTCCCATTTTTTCGTAAGAAGCGTCTTTGTCCGGCGTCTCAAACGACGGTGCATTAATGGAGTTGTTAGATTTTTGACCATCATTTATTGTCGGTTCTTGGTCTCGTTCACCCGTGACTTTCTGTTGCCCTTTTTTCATTGCATTACGACTACTCTTCTTGGAGAGTGGAAGAGTTTTGCTAGAAACCTCCCTTGCTTTCTTTTTTTTCCTAGTTGTCCAATTTGATTCTTGTTTCTGGGGATGATCTGGGCCACGGATTGAAGAGAAATAGAGTGTGTCGGGTCCTCCGCTTTCAATAAATTCTTCGTTTGCATTTTTGGATATGTTCTAATGTGGCAGTGTATTTTCCTTCCCCAATTACAAGGATTGTGGTTTTGACACCTGGTTTTGTATGAGAGGCTGAGATTTTGGTTTTCATGTGGGCCCTGTGCCAGTGGGTAAAATTTATTGGGGTGGTGGACATTGTTTCTTCTCCAACAAGGGCAATTGGATAGTTGATGAGAAGCTCTAGAAGGTCTTTTGTTTTGAGATGCATTTTCAAGACCTTTTCCGGTATATTTCTTTGCGTATTTGACCACCGTCCATTCTCCATATTCCGCATCCTTTTGTACATCAACCTTTTGCAAGATTATCTCTCTGTGAACAAGGTCTTTCTTCCGGGTGGTGGAGTCGTTCTCTTGACAATATGTGCTAGGTAAAGGGAGGTCTAGTGACATGCAGACTTCAGAATATATCCAAATAAAATAACAAGACAGGTTTAGTTGTTCTAATGAAGCATTGAAATAACTGGAGAAAGAAACAAACCTATAGAATGACAACTATTTTAATGGGCACATAGGATCCCACCCTTTCATCCATCTTTTTGAAGATGAAACCTTCTGTGCGTGCAAGATCCTGCACAATATAAAAATATTGGGAACAGATCTCTCCCCTGGTGAACTCCGAGTGGGCCGGTGGAGCAGCCAAACACGCTGCTTGAAACAGCCTGCAAGGTACGGTGGCAACCCGGAACGGCAAAAGAAGATCCTGGGAAAGGAAGAACTATCCTGTACGTGTGAAAGGTTTTCCTGGAACAAAGAAGAACAGGTTAGAAGGGTGCTAGAGTGTTTTTCGGCGTATCCCCTCCGACGGTCTAGTCAGTCTTTGAATGAGAGAGAGGAAGAAGAAAACACTGAGAAAGTCTGTATTGTAGTGGAGAGTTTGTGATTGCATACCCGTTTTGCCTTTTGGGAGGAGTATTTATACCTTAGAAGCTCATGATTGCTGTCAGTGTGGTCAGTAGGTGATCATCAGGCACAGGTAGCGTGTGTATTGATTTGATGAGGAGTGTCTTCTCTAATTGACTGCTCGGGGTCCCGAGCAATCAATGTTGAGTCGTCGGGATGCCGACGGTACAATATGCTCCTTTCGGGAATGATGTAATAAATGCTCTGTAATAGGAGCATTTATTGCCTTTCATATCCGAACCTTACCGCATTGAATGCGGTCTCGTCAACAGAAGGGTGCAATTAAATGTTTGCTTCCCAAAGCGCATGTCAGCAACATCATGCGGTTTGTCTGTTTTTGATGTGATATCGTATGCCACGCGTCCGTCACGTATTGGCTATGACTTCTGTATTCCAGCATGTTCTGACATTACTTGTGTAAGACGAGGTCATGATGAATAGTCTAGACTGGCATAGGCTGATGTCCCGTACGTCAGTAGCTTTATCTGGGAGTAGAGGAAGCGTCCAGGATGGAGTGACCCTCGGCACCGAGGAAAGGCTCACCTCGGGGGACCGAGGGGTGGTGTGTTTCCGAGGTACACGGTGACCGAGGACACGTGTTGTTGTATAATACTCCGAATGCATGATCCTTTAGAGGTACCTCGGGGGAGAGGACGCTCTTCGCCGATGGTGCTTACATCCGGGCAACACTGTTTCCGAAAAACCCGAGGACACGTGTCTTTATTTCAGGGCTTTTCAGAAGAGTCCCATCAACTGCCCCCCAGCCTTCGATCTTCTGACACCGAGGACACGCGTTGTAAGGAGACGAAGGGTTTTCCAACTGCCATCCATCCTTCATTATGGCCTCGAGCAGCTTTCCCCGGCTTGGGGCGTCGTGCGCATTAAATGCGCTGTTTTTGGTTCTCCCGCCCAATGATGACAATTTCCCCCTATATAAAGGGGGTTCTTCTCTGGTTTCCATCGTTTTGCCATTCCGATCTCTGACCCAGAATACGCCTTTCCTGATCTGCTCGCCGGAGTTTTTGTTTCCTCAGCCATCGTCGACAGCGTTTTCTCTCAAAATCACAGCCAGTAAACCCATTGTTGACTCCTGGTCTTTCCGGTGCGAGTCATTCTAAAGTTCTTCCTGAAAAACTCCATTTTCGACGTTTTCGGGTGAGTTTCACAACCTTCTTCTTTATCGTCCTCCTAGCCTTTTTGTTTTCCGATTGAACGGTGGTGTCATCCGGTCGGTACGTCTTGATTTAAACCCTCGGGGAACTTCCTCAGGTTTTCAAGAGTAAACACCTTTTCCTTCCCTCTTTTAGAGATGCCTCGTCGTCGCCCTGCTCCCGAGAATCCACCGGCTGGTCCCTCGGGGTCAGGGAAATACAAGGTGACAGGCGAGGAGCAGATCGATAGGTTCAGGGTTAAGTATGGCATTCCCCCGAGCGTGGACGTAGTGGGCTTTAACCCTTTGTTGAACTCTCCTACCTTCGGGGCCGCGGATGCCATGCCTTTCTATACCAAGGCCATCATAGAGGGTGGAATTAGGTTTCCTTTACCCCCCCTGCTTCTTCAGTTCCTGTCTCGCTTCCGTCTCTTCCCCGGGCAATGCTGCCTCAACGTCTTTCGAATAATCATGGGGGTCTTAGAGCTCAATAGGCGCCTCGGGGTGAATATTGGGCTCAATGATCTCCTTTTCTGTTACTCCCTCCTAAGAGTCATGCCTCACCAACACTTCTACCTCAAAGCCAGGGACCCCTCCATGTACCTTGTAACCCATCTTCCTGATTCGGACAAGGGGTACAAGGACGACATCTTAATCTTCAAGGGATGTTGGGAGAGGGGTGTTGGTCCCGAGTACAATGACTTATTTTGCCCTCGGGAATGGAGAACGACAAGTACGTCGGTTCCTTCGGGTCCTTTATTTGTTTCTTGGGACTTCTCATGTTTATAACAATCTTTTTTGTTGTGCAGATATCCCTTCTCGGGAAACAGCTCCACCTCCTCGGTCGCTGGTCAACTTTGCCGACCTAGTAACGGTTTGGAGTTTCACGGGTGCCGACGGGTTTGGCCGAGCTGCTCATAATCTGCTGCACTATACCCCCGGGTACAAGAAGTTCTCACAGCTTCCTCAACCTTTCGAGCCTTCGCAGTGGTCAGAGCTCTTCGGTCAGGCGGCGAGGCTAGAGGTCGAGGAAAACTTGGAGGAAGACCCGGATCGGGCTTCAGAGGGAGAGGTAGAAGGAGTTGCTGAGGAGGTCGGGGTTAGAGAGGACGCTGCTCCTTCGGACGCCGAGGTGGGGACTCCGGGAGGCGACTTGTGGCCCGACTTTCAAATTCTTCAATCTTTGGACGCCGAAGACGCTCTCGAGGAAGCGATGTCCAACGCCCCTCGCATTAATTTGGGGTTTCTTAGGCAGAGGCAAACCCTCGCAGCCGGGAGAGGTAGAGGGACGACCGGCGGTACTCCGGCAGGAACCAGTTCCGCCACTTCTTCGAGGGCTCCTGGTCGGGGTCAGGTGCGAGACCGGGATCCTCAGGTGGAAGAGGAGAGGAGGGTCAAGCATCGGCACGACGTCCTTGGCCGGGAATCCAGAGCACCTCCCGCTCAACAGCAAAGCGGGAGGGATCGTGGATTACCGCCTGCTCCCCCACAACAGCCGCAGCAACAACAGCAGCCCCGACAACAGCAGCAAACAACAGCCACGGACTACTCCTTCCCCCCTTCCTACGGTGGAGGCCGCGGAGTGGAATCCCCGAGCCACTGATCACATGAACCGAGTGATCAGGGTCGATGATTCCATTCTGCAGGATCCTCATGTCGCCCATGCAGTGAGTGAGACATTGCATTTTGAGGCTGACATGGAGGCTCATCGGGGGCGATCAACCAACGTGCTGTTCCGCTCCATCATTCAGAACTCCCTGGCGGTGAGTTCCTTTTTGCTTTGGTTCCTTCACACCTGCTTTCCCTTTCTGTGACTTAACAGTTTTTTCCTTCCTTTGCAGGCTACCCAGCAGATTTCTATCATTGCTGCCCGGTACCATGCGTCCAGGATGGACCTCCAGAGGGCCCGGGATCAGAAGGCGGAGGCGGAAGCGGCCCTTGCTCGGGCAACAGAAGATGTTGCTGCCAGGGATTCTACCCTGGTGGGGCAGGCTGCCCAAATAGAGCAGCTCCTCAAGGACGCCGAATCGGCCAAGGTGGGCGCTGAAAAACTAAGTGCCGCACTTGCCGATGCTGAGAGGAGGATTACCGAGCAAACGCAGCGACTTTCGGCTGCGGAGGAGAGGACAGTGGGCTCTAAGGAAAGCTGTCTGGCCTTTACCCAGGAGCTAGACAGGATCAGGGCCGAGGAGCTGAACCGGAAGTCGGAGGAACAACTCCTGGAGGAGTTTGCCGATGACGTGCTCCCCGCTCTTGAGGAAAACAGCAAAGAATTCTTCAAGAAAGGGTGGGACGAGGCACTCCAGGCTGCTGGAGTCCCATCAGACTCCCCTCTCTTCCAAGTGCACAAGTATGTGCCCTCGGCAGAGATGGCACAGGCAGAAGCACAGGTTGCTGCCGAGGATGAAGCCCCTACGCCGATGCAGATCTCGGCTGACGCTCCTCAGACGGTGATAGTGGACTTGTCCGAGGACGCTCCGTCCGACCTTGCCCCTGAACCTCAAGCTGCTCAAACTGTTCAAGCTGTTCCCGCTGCCGAAGTTCTTCTCCTGCCCGCTCCAGAAGCTTCCCAACCATTTATCGCTGACTCGCCCTCGGCCGAAGTTCTGGAGGTGCCTGGAGCCCGATGAAGCTGCTTTTCACTTCCCCCTTTTTGTACCCCTTCTGCTTTCCTTTTGTAGCTTTCGGGGACGCAAAGCCCCTATTTTTGGAAATAAATAGCAAGTTTTTCCTTTCCTTCTTCTGTGTACAGTAGTGTTTTGCTTTTCTTTACTTCTGTGTAGAATAAATCATAAGTGTCTTTAAACTGTCTTCGGGGCGTGCTGGCCCGTTCCGGAGGCGAGATCTTGTATCTACTCTAGGGACTTAGGGTGCTTGTGTTTTGTTCTCAGGACCATTTCTTTATGAATGCTCGTTTCCAGTTTTTGCCTCGGGGACAGTAGTCCTTGCACTCTGTCCCCAGGGTCATACCCTTGCAGGAGGCTTGCTCCTGTCTGTACTTCGGGGACGAGGGTCCTTGAACTCTGTCCCCAGGGCCATACCCTTGCAGGAGGCTTGCTCCTGTCTGTACTTCGGGGACGAGGGTCCTTGAACTCTGTCCCCAGGGCCATACCCTTGCAGGAGGCTTGCTCCTGTATGTACTTCGGGGACGAGAGTCCTTGAACTCTGTCCCCAGGGTCATACCCTTGCAGGAGGCTTGCTCCTGTATGTACTTCGGGGACGAGAGTCCTTGAACTCTGTCCCCAGGGCCATACCCTTGCAGGAGGCTTGCTCCTGTATGTACTTCGGGGACGAGAGTCCTTGAACTCTGTCCCCAGGGCCATACCCTTGCAGGAGGCTTGCTCCTGTATGTACTTCGGGGACGAGAGTCCTTGAACTCTGTCCCCAGGGCCATACCCTTGCAGGAGGCTTGCTCCTGTCTGTACTTCGGGGACGAGAGTCCTTGAACTCTGTCCCCAGGGCCATACCCTTTGTCTTTTGTTTGGCGAGCTGTTGAGTGAGAGAGTTCTTCAAAAGTAATACTTCTTTAAATTCATAACATTCCATGGTCGTATTACAAGTCTTCCACTCATATCTTCTAATCCATACGACCGGCGCCCCCGATTGATATTACTTTGTAAGGACCTTCCCAGTTAGGTCCCATCTTTCCCTCTGTTGGATCCCGGGTGTTGGCCGTTACCCTTCTGAGGACCAGGTCGCCTATCCGGAATTCTCGAGTCTTGACCCTCCTGTTGTATAGTTGGGAGATCTTCTCTTGATACTTGGTTATCCTCAAGGCGGTTCCTCCCTTCTTTCTTCCAGTAGGTCCAGATCCAATCCCAGTTGATGATCATTTCCCCCTTCATCGAAAGCTTGGGTCCTTATGGTCGGGAGCCCAACTTCGAGGGGTATGATTGCCTCCATCCCGTATGCCAGGGAGTAGGGGGTTTCGCCTGTTGATGACCGAGGGGTTGTCCTGTACACCCATAAGACGTTTAACAGCTCTTCTGCCCACTTTCCCTTGGCTTTCTCCAACCTCTTCTTGATTCCATTGATAATTGTCTTGTTGGTGGCCTCCGCCTGCCCATTGGCTTGAGGGTATGCAGGGGTGGAGTAGAAGTTACGGATCCCGAGATGCTCACAGAAAGACTTGAAGCGCCCGCCAGTAAACTGGGTCCCGTTATCCGATACCAGCGCGCGCGGAATCCCAAATCTGACGACTATGTTTTCCCAGACGAACTTTTTAACGTCTATGTCTCGGATGTGACTCAACGGCTCCGCCTCCACCCACTTGGTGAAGTAATCTGTGGCTACGATGAGGAACTTTTTATTTCCCGGAGCTTTAGGCAGAGGTCCAACCAAATCGAGCCCCCATTGGGCGAATGGCCAAGGGCTGGTGAGGGGGTGTAAGTCCCCCGCAGGTTGCCTGATCGTAGGGGAGAATCTCTGGCACTGGTCGCATTTTTGGACATATGCCCGCGCATCCCTTTGCATTCGCGGCCACCAATACCCCTGAGACATAATGCGGTGCGCCATTGATCGCCCCCCAGAGTGCCCCCCACATATTCCTTCATGCACTTCGTACAGGAGGTCTTGCACTTGATCTTCTTGGACGCATAGCAAGTAAGGCCCTGAGAAAGACCTCCGGTAAAGCTTCTGATCCGAAGAGACCCAAAATCTTGGAGCTTTGAGCCTTATCTTTCTAGCTTCCTTTGGACACTCCGGGAGATCTCCCGTTGTTAGGAATTTGACAAAGGGATCAATCCAACTGAGTGGCTGGGGTGCGTCCTGGATGACCATCGCCTCGAGAGTATGATCAATGCAGGATGTGGGAAGATACTCAATGGTGATCCTGCGCGACTGGGAGGAGTCCACTGCCGAGGCTAGACAAGCCAGGGCGTCGGCATGTGTGTTCTTGTCGCGGGACACCTGCTTGATTTCAAATCGGTCGAACCTTTGGATAACGGTCGTTGCCTGGCGATGGTACGCCTTCATCCTAGGGTCCCTCGTCTCGAATTCCCCATTGACTTGATTGACCACCAGCATGGAATCGCAATGCACGATCAAATTGGTAACTCCAGTTGCCTCAGCTAACCGTAAGTCCTGAGATGAGTGCCTCATATTCCGCTTCATTGTTCGATGCCTTGAACCCCAGCCGGATGGCCTGCTCTGCAATAATCCCTTCTGGAGAGGTCAGCAAGACACCGATTCCGGACCCCTTACTATTTGATGAACCATCCACACATAAAAGCCATGGCGATCCTTCAACATTTGTTGGAGATGCTAAGTTGGGAGGAGGCGGCCCTTCTAGAACAGGATTCTCCCCCGAAAACTCGGCTATGAAGTCTGCCAGTATTTGACCCTTTATTGCAGTTCGGGGTTTGAAATGAATGTCGTGCTCCCCCAACTCTACTGCCCACTTGGAGATTCTTCCGGAGAGTTCAGCTTTCTCAAAATTGCCTTCAAGGGCTGATCAGTTAGGACAGTGATTGGGTGCGCCTGGAAGTAATGACGCAGTTTCCTCGCAGTGGTGACCAAGGACAGAGCCAGTTTCTCTAGGGGCAGATATCTTGTCTCTGCGTCCAGGAGCGCCTTGCTGATGTAGTAAATCGGCTTCTGTCGGTGCTCATGCTCACGGATAAGTACTCCGCTTACTGCAAACTCTGAAACTGCCAAGTACAGGAAAAGCATCTCCCCCTGGATGGGGACGGACAGGGTTGGAAGAGTCCTCAGGTATTCTTTGATCCCTGCCAGGGCGTCCTCGCACCCCTGGCTCCACATATTCTTCCCAGCACCCTTGATTGCTCCAAAGAAGGGTTTGCATTTATCCGAGGAGCGCGAGACGAAACGGTTAAGTGCAGCCAGCATCCCTGTGAGTTTCTGGACTTCTCGGACGGTGCGAGGGCTTCGGATGTCCAGGATAGCTTTAATCTGATCCGGGTTGGCTTCGATTCCTCGATGACTAACCAGATACCCGAGGAATTTTCCTGACTCCACTCCGAAGACGCACTTTGCTGCATTCAGCTTCAGCCCATACTCCCTGAGGGTGGAGAAGGTATCCGCCAAGTCTGCAAGATGATCACAACTCCGTTTCCTCTTTACCAGCATGTCGTCTATGTAGACCTCCATGGTGTTTTCGATCTGCTTCTTGAACATCCGATTCATCAGCCTTTGGTATGTTGCCCCGGCGTTCTTCAGTCCAAACGGCATCACTTTATAACAATAAACTCCCTTCGGAGTGATAAATGCCGTCTTTTCTTGATCCGGACATAGAGAGGGATCTGATGATATCCTGCTCGGGCATCCAGGAAGTCCATTCGTTCATAGCCGGCTGTGGCGTCTACCAGCTGGTCCACCTTCGGCAGGGGGTAGTCATCTTTGGGACATGCCTTGTTTAGATCTGTGAAATCCACGCAGACACGCCATTTCCCCCCTTTCTTCTTTGCACACACTGTATTGGACAGCCATTCTGGGAACTGTATCTCTCGAATGGCATCGGCTCTTAGGAGTTTGTCTATTTCCTCATTGACCGCGTTGGTGTGATGCGGGGCCATACGTCGTGGCCTCTGCTTTACTGGCTTGTGAGACGGATCCACATGCAGCCTGTGAGTAATTATCTCAGGGTCTACTCCTGTCATTTCCATTTCGTTCCAGGCGAACACGTCTGTATTTCCCCTCAAGAACCTGATCATCTCCTCCTGTTCGGCTGCGGGCATCGAGGTCCCAACTAGGAAATACCTCTCTTCTTCTCCTTCAACCAAGGGCACCCTCCGAAAGTCTTCAACCGATCGTTCAGCTAGGTCTACCCGGGGGTCATCATCCCCGGACGCCCGGACTGTAATTGTTATTTTTCCATGATCTCTTCCGGTGCTCGCCCCTTCTCCTGGCTGGACGACCCGGCTCGGACGGCCGAATAAAAACAGTTCTTCGCAGACGCTTGGTCCCCCCGGATCTCCATGACGCCCTCTGGCGTGGCGAACTTTAACTTCTGGTGGAGAGTGGAGTGCACCGCTCCCAACGCGTGCAGCCATGTTCGCCCCATAATCACGTTGTAAGGAGAGTCCGTGTCGATCACCACAAACTCTGTGTCGATGACGAAGGGACCAGTGGCGACCGGTAATGTAATTTTCCCCACGGGCAAAGCGAAAGAGCCGTTGAACCCGATGAGGGGTGTCCTGATTTTGGTTAAGTCTTTGGGGCCAAAGCCCATCCGCTTCAAAGTCTCGAAGTACATCACCTCCGAGGAGCTCCCTGAATCTATCAAAATTCTCTTGACATCGAATTTCCCTATCTTTAGGGTTAAGACAAGGGCGTCGTTATGAGGAATCACCACGCCTGTCAAATCCGCGTCAGAGAATGTAATGCCAAGCTCACCCATCCTGGCCCTTTTACTCGATGGCCCCACATCTCCCTCGGCTACCCTTCTGGTAAAAGCTACCCTCTTGAGGTCGGATTCGAGCTCTTTGGACGTGGGGCGCTCCAGTGGACATACATGGATGACGTCTATGACGTTGTCCGGTTCCTCGGTTGGGGCAAGGGCTCGTTTCTCTTCTGGTCTAGGCTCTATGTATTCTTTCAAATGTCCGTCTCGGACCAAGCTTTCCAAGAATGACTTGAACACCCTGCAGCTCTCGGTGCGATGCCCGACATCCCGATGATATGAACACCTGACTTTTTGATCACGGGTGGAGGGGTCGCTCAGCATCCTGGGCGGCCATTTGAAGAACGGCTCGTGTTTGATTTTATGGAGCAACCTGAAGATGGGTTCCTTGAAGACGGTGTGAACTCCTCTGGATGAACCCCTGGATGGGGTAGCAACCCCTTTCGGGGAATATCTTCGCGCTCTTTCTCCTTTCTCTTGGATTGGAGGGCTCGACCTTTGTCGCTTCCCAGCTCGTCCTCGACCCTTGAGTACTTGTTGATCCGGGCCATCAGTTCCCCCATATCCGAGGGAGTCTTCTTGGTTAGGGATCGGTACAGGCCCGTGTCCCTCGCCAAGCCGAGCCGGAAAGATGCCGCCACCATGACCTCCGAGCATCCCTCGACCTCATTGACTTCCTTCCAGTATCGGATGGCATACTGGCGAAGAGTCTCGGATTCCCTCCGTCTGAGGGTCAACAATGATCCAATGTCCTTGGGGCGCTTACTCCCCGTGATGAATCGGGTTAGGAACTGCCTTGTCAATTCTTTCCAGGACCCAATACTGTTTGGGGGAAGCGTCTCGAACCACCTCATCGCGGAGTCCCCCAAACTCATAGGGAACACCCGGCATAGAAAACGTTGGTCCGAATGATAGAGGGACATCATTTGCTTATATTGTCTGATATGGGCTTCGGGATCGGATCGCCCATCATAGGTTTTGAACCGTGGCATAACGAACTTTCTTGAGACATCCATCTCACTGATTTCCCTCGTGAAGGGTGTTTGCATGACTTCGTCCTCGGCCTCGTCCTGGACAGTCTTACCCTTTCTTCTGGAGTCTAATCGGGCTCTGAGATCTACTTCTTCCCTTACGGGATGCCTCCTGAAGTCCCTGGGTTCTTGGGTAAGCCCCTCGTTTCCCGGGCGTCGTGTAGATTGGGTTGAGTCCTCCTCGGATTCATCTCCCTTCCTCCGTCTGGACAAACCTCGCCGGAGGTCGTCCAGGGCCAACGGCCTCGCCTTCCTGGAATGGTTGTCAAGATGGCATTCGCCGGCTCTGGGTCGCTTCGGGGCCCTGGAGCTTTTCTGCTTTGTGATCCAGGTGGTTTCCTCAGATCCTTGTGTCTCCGCCTCATGGACGGGGAGCCCTCGGGAAAGGAATGAATCCCTCGACCACCGCCTGAGGCAGCAAACTCGTCGAGCCGGCTAAGGACGTTTACATTGTCCTTCTCCAGCTGACGTAATCTATCGCCAAATTTCTCTTCTATCACCTCTGCCAGCTGACGGGCCAAGGGGGCTGATCTCCTGACCTGATCCCCATACTGGTTTGGGGGGTTTACCCCCCTTGACCGAGTAGAGGCACTTTTAATCAGTACTGGTGCGATCCCTCCCTCCGTGATGGCAGGGAGCTTGCAACTCATGACTCCTTTGGTGGGGTCCTTTTCCCTTTTTGTCTGGTGTTCACCATGGTCACTGTTCTTTATAGAGAAAAGATTAGGAAACTACTCGTTTCCCACAGACGGCGCCAGATTGTGCGTGCAAGATCCTGCACAATATAAAAAATATTGGGAACAGATCTCTCCCCTGGTGAACTCTGATTGGGCCGGTGGAGCGGCCAAACACGCTGCTTGAAACAGCCTGCAAGGTACGGTGGCAACCCGGAACGGAAAAGAAGATCCTGGGAAAGGAGAACTATCCTGTACATGTGAAAGGTTTTCCTAGAACAAAGAAACGGTTAGAAGGGTGCCGGAGTGTTTTCCGCGTATCCCCTCCGACGGTCTAGTCAGTCTTTGAATGAGAGAGGAAGAAGAAAACACTGAGAAGTCTGTATTGTAGTGGAGAGTTTGTGATTGCATACCCGCTTTGCCTTTTGGGAGGAATATTTATACCTTAGAAGCTCATGATTGCTGTCAGTGTGGTCAGTAGGGTGATCATCAGGCACAGGTAGCGTG